>JBBCBC010000014.1:22542978-22939786 GCA_037126765.1 Stenogyne calaminthoides | reverse complement strand
AACTTCCATTAATAGAAGACCAATGTAGGAGAAATACATCGCAAACCAAAGTCCGGCAGAAGACAAATAAACAAGAAAAAAAAAAAGGTAGTAGTAGAGCTGCAATCTTAATTCTTCTCTACCGGGGCACTCTCGGGGTTGGGGTAATGACCCATCCGAAAGGAGGCTCTCGCGAATTAACCACCGGTAGACGCCCGAGCTCAAGATCCTCTCCACAACCAGACTCAAGAAACCGCCAGCAGTTGGAGAACAACCTCCGACCTAAGATCTCCTCCCCGATGGGCTCACGATGAGAGGCACCGCCGAGAACGACCTCCCGAGCCGTCAACTTCTCCGCCAAGGAGTTCGGAATGTGGCACCAGGGAGGTCAGCAATGATCGGGGAGAGGCGGCAAATTGCCGGGGAGTCGGGGAAAGAAGGAGAAGATCGATGCCCATATCCTCGAATCTTAGATATCAATAGAACATCGGGGGGCGAGAGGTTGTCACGGACGTACTGCGAGATCATTGACTAGCCGGTGAGTTCGCTGAAGGGTTCGCCCGAATAAATCGGATAAGCGCCCGAACAAAAAGGCCATCACGTCTGTAGTTAGCGTTAGTCTCTTGGGCAACAGAAGCCCAGGCCTCACACAGTGTCGACTCACCTCACCCGGCCCGGCTTCCTCCTTTAGCCAGCCATCTCACCACCGGAGCCAAGCCCGCGTCTTCTCCGCTGGTCGTTTTCAATTTCTCGCAGCCACCGTAGTCTCCGCCTTTAAACGACCTCGGCCTCTCGCCGGCTAACGCCTCGGCTCGGCCAAGCGACCCTCAAAGATAAAGAGAAAAGCGCTCGCGTTCTGATTTCTCCAGTCCTGCAGGTCTCGGCGGCCGCGAATCGTCGCAACTTTGATTGGATCTCGATCTGTATTTCCTTGGAAATGCGAATTTCGATTTGACTGAGCCTTGGTCTCTCGAGTAGAAGGCCGCCTTGAGGTGTGGACCATAATAAGTACATATTGCCCATGTCGTGCTTACGGAGGCGGCGTTATCGTGATCGGTGGCGTTCACGCCGAGACGGAGTTGTGCACTGCTGCGAGAGATGCTTGACCATTTATTGGGAAGATAGGCCGATTGAGTGGGACTCGCCCAGAAGCTTTCGCCACCTCGAGCCCGAGAAGTGGTGGGGCGAGTTCGGGCTGTAAAAGCGAGTCATCAGTGTTGAATAAGGTGAAAAAGGCGTATACATCGTAATGAGAACTTACCGTTCACTGGCTCCTCGTCAGCACAAGTAAGTCATCATCCTCATGCAAATGCTCTTGGTACGGCGGAGGCGAGCTACTTGTTGGCGGGTGGCAAGGCCGAGGTCAAAAGTCGTCACCGCGACGCATGGACTCGATCTTTCTTCCCCCCCCCCTGATTTCGGACTCATCGTCGAGATCTCCTCCTCGGTTTCTTCCGCGTGCCCGAAGTTCATGAGTTGATCCGTAGCCTTCCTCTTTGTCTGGCAACAGAGGACCAAAGTGGGGACCGAACCGGAGGATGACCTCGGTGGGATTCGGCCGGGGCAATTTCAGAGGTCGTCACGCCTCATGTTTTCCGAACATATTTCCTCGCGAGGCCATGATGTCCGCAAAAGGCTTACTACGATGTAAACCAAGTGTTAGGAACTGCAGGAATGTGAGGAAGCAAACCCGGTCGTCGATATGGAAAAATATAATAATAAAGAAAAAGTAAAAGGAACTTACAGGATTTTTAAATGGCGCGGATAAGTGTCTGAGCCCGGCGTTGAGTCGATCAAGCTCGGTGTTCAAAAGCGTTCACGCCCCAACAATTCGATTGGAGTGTCACTTAACGATGTCAAATGCCTCTTTGAAGTCCCAATAAAGGTCGGTGTGGGTGTGAAAACGCAAAAAAGGAGAATTAGATTAGCACGAAGTGTCTAAATCGGAAAAAAGGCTGAAACTCACCGTGGTCAACCCGATGGACATAATCGGTCGGGACGTGTATGGGCGGAGAGTGCTTGAAGGGTCCATGGACTCCACGCCCCTTCAATGAACCACCACTTCCTGCCAACCATCGACTTTGTTGTGGATCCCACTCACGAACTCCCTGCCCCCGGTCGCGCGACGATTATTGTAGCCCCAGAAGGCAATGGGCATCATCACGAAAGATATTTCTCGGGTTTAAACCTACCGATATAGCCCGACTGTCCCTGCAAAGATCATTGTGGAAAGAATGTAACTCCATCCATTAGGGTGATCCGGTCGACTCGATTCCAAGTCGCCAGATGGGTGAAATCGCCCGAGGGGACCGCGATCATCCCGGTGGCGGTTGGTCGGCACTCTCATCAGTGTCGCCAGAGAAGTGTACATCCCGGGACTTTATAAATAAGGCGAGGGACTGTATAATTACGATAAAGAATCGCACTGCTTCTTCTTTTCCTAAGCAAATGAAAATCTTACTCGACCGACTTCCGATAGTCGCGGCCTGGCCTCATATGGGGCTAGGGCCTCATAGGAGCGATAATCTAAAAACTCACTCATAAGCTCCATATTGTCTGGGGGTTGAGGTCCTGGATCCACATTTCTCGGTACATGGGCTAAACGAAGCCTCGGTTCCGGCAGCGCGGATATGTACGACGTCTTCCAACTCCTCAAAATTGATCGTCAATATACCGTCATCCCGACCGGAAGAGGCATCGGCATGGTCGGCGGTATGAATGGATCGAGGGTGGCGTCTCGGTGTTACTACTGTGATAACTCGACAATCGCAGATATCGCTATTGAAAGATGAAGAAAACCAGGAACCGAGAGGCGTGGGAGCAGATTGGGGAACCGGAAGCCGTTAATGAAATTGGGAAAAGACGGTTACAGAAAACGGTCGAGTTCTGAGTAGCCGGAAAAGACAGAGTTCAAGTTTCGTTTTCGAGACGAGAGAGATGGGCGGTTTTTGAGGAGAACCCTGCACTCCATTTATAAAGAGACGTATGGGTCGAAAGTATAAATTTGAAATTCTTGGGGACCCTGTGGAGATTAGGGGCGACGTGGGCGACATCGTGAAAGCACGCTCGCCCGATTACATAACTTCATGCGCCTTGAAGCGTCATCGGCGCCACACCATCATTACCATCCTCCACGTGTCACACCGATTGGGGAAACCTGGCGACCATCACGGCTCCCCAAGGATAGAGACTTATTTCGACACCGCATCCCAAGATCGACTTCCGAGGGCTCAAATATCAACGATTCAAGATAAGATCCCAAAGTGAGCTCGCGACCCTCATCTTGAGGGGCAATTGTTGTACGGGAAAATAACCCAACTTAAGGAAGGCTAGGGATTGGACAGTCTCACTTGGAGCTTGTTATCCGACTTTATCCAGCTAAAGTAGGACTCCAGAAGTCGCTTTGAGGCCCCGGAAGGTGCTAGTGGCCCTGTAACAAAAAGAAGTTTCATGAGCTTATTACGAAAATCCGGAAGTCGCGGGTCGTGGAGGTCGCGATTTCGGGCTAGAGATAAAATATGAACAAGATTCGGCAGCGATTATGGTGAGGCGGATTTCTGGATGTAACCAGAAAAGCATATATCATGAAAGCTTACTTGGAACAAAGGAAGAAGCCCCGATCAGCCCAATGAGAGAAAGCCCACGAAGATCAGAGTATTCTAGATTTATGTATATAAATATAACTTGTAATGCACATTGTAAAGGATCGAACTCTTAGTATCCTAGGAGAAATAATACAGAAAATATCCTGGCTTGGTGCCCCCAGACGTAGTCCATTCCAAAGATGAACTGGGTAATCAAATCGTGTGTCATATTTATTGCTTTCACCATTATCTGGATCGGGACTTAACAAATTCACTTGTTTGTTCGCCGGTGATCAAACCGGGTACAACAGAGGACATCTTTGCCAATACAACTTCTTTTCCAAGATCAAAGATCATGTTCAAACCAACTAAGAAGACATTGAGGGAGAAGAAAGAGAAAATTACTGAGGCTCAGGAGGAGATTGTAGAAGAAGAGGCTGGGGAGGATAGTTCAGTGGTTGAGCAAATCAGGGAAACTAGACAAACCACTCAGAAATCCACTGAGGAAAGTGAAGAAGAAGCTAAGCAAGCCAGGGGGAAAGCCCTGATGAAACTCAAAAGAGAGAAAGGAGAAAAGCTGAAGAAAAAGGCATTGGCTCCTCAGAAGAGAAAAAGGCTTCATACTATTGCTGAAAAGGAGGCCAGTGAAACTGAAGAAACTCAAACTGACGATCAGCAGGGGTTGAAATCTCCACTTCAGGTTCTTGCTCAGGTGGTGAAGAATGTACAGGAGCAAGAAACTGAGGAACATGTATTCTCAGAGGTACTTGAAACCTCTCTGAGTTCTGACAAAATTTCTCAAGAAATTTTCAAGGGACCTCGGGATCACTATCAAGAAAGACCAACTCGGATTTCAAAACAATCAACCTCGTGAATCAAACCTCGATGCACTCAATGAACCTTTCTCGATCCATCATCACTACAACTCATAATCCCGAGCCCTCCGTTCTCGAAAAGCCCGCAATTAAAGCAAGGAGAGGCGGAAGAAACCGAACGCGGCAAAGGGAACGATTTATCCTGGGAGTAGATACCCCGAAATAACGCTTATCCCGACCTTCAGATCTCTTCTTCGTGCTCGTAACAACCGCTTATATTCTCAACCAAACACTTCTGCAGATGTTAAACATAGCCTCCTTGAGGAGAGGATTGGTGAATCTTTAAAATGCGCGAGTTAATAAGAGTTCTCGGGCTTTAGAAAAAGACAAGCCTGTGATGAAAGTTCTTGATTTTGGACGAGCTTGTGAAAAGAAAGGTGGTGAGAAGAAGAATGTTGAGGTTTGGTGAATCCAGTTCTCATAATCGGGAAGAAGAAAGAGATCAAGGAGAAAAGGGAACCCGAGAAAGAAACCCGAACTTTGAAAGAAGGAACTGAACAAGAAAAAGGAATTCAGGATGATATGCAAAAAGAAGCTGACACTGAGCAGACTAATACCAGACAACCTCAGACTGAAGTTAGCACTCTTCAGGTACATTTTGACACTATTGTAAATTATGTCAAAGTTACTGAAGTACCTATCTTTAAATCTGTTGTCTATGGTATGCTTGATCGAGGCTCAATTGGAGGACCCAACTCGCGGTTGGAACCAAGCAGACAAACTCCAAAGATTGATCTAACACCAATCCTGGATGAACTAAAGAAGATAGAGCCAATGGTGGAAAAGATGACTCAGATGGAAGTTACATTGGTTGGTCAAACTCAAAAGTTGGACAATCTGAGTTCATCATCTGATATGCTGCAAATGCAAACAACTCTCTCAGATAAAATGATTGTTCTGGAAGGGAAAATTGAGGGAGTAAGGACAGAGCTCAATACAGATATGGAGCAAAGGTACCAAGTCAGAACTGCTTATCTTGAAACCAAGCTGGTTGAGAAGAATGAACAATTGATCAAGTCAGCTGTTGAGGAAATGAGCACTCTGCTCATGACCAAGATGACAGAGATGACACACAAAGCCTTCTCAACACAGTTTGCTCCACTCTCAGAAGAATTCTCAATGGCCAAGAACTACATGATGAGATTAGAAGATGAGCATGATCAACTGGCTGGGGAAGTGCGCAGTTTGGGCAAAGAGCAATACCACATGGATAATGCATTGACCCAACTTCTCCCAAGGTATGATGCCAAAAAAGGGGAAAGACCGAGTTCAAAAGGTCAATTGGATAAATTGTTGGCACAGACCTTGGAGAAGAATACCAGAGAAGAAGTTGATGCAAAGAAGATCTTGGATGCTCTGAGTGAGATTGAGGCCACTGAAAAATTGAAGTTCAGAAAAGATGAAGAACCTGGCCACACTCAGACATCAGAATAAACGACTCAGGAAATTATAGAAGAGAAAATGATTGAAAGGAGGAGAGTTGAAACAAGCAAAACTGGTGAAACCTAAGTCAAACCTGAAAAGCGAAAGGCTGTAGCTTTTGTTGAGCCAGAAAAGAAGAAAAGAGTAAAAGTAACAAAGCTTACACAGAGGAAACTGATTATGGAGTTTGAAGAATCCGAGGAAGAACCAGAAAGAGAAGAAACTGAAGCTCAGAAAGAAACCTTCGACACCAAGAAAACTCTGAGAGCCCTGCAGATTGAAAAAGACAAAAGAACTATTGCTTCGGTCTTAGGTGCTCCACTGATCAAAAAGAAGAAGGAAGAAGAGCAGAAAAGAAGGGGTGGTTTCAAAAAGTTCATTGGCAAAAGGAGAGGTACTGAGAAGACTCAGAAATGGCCGCACATTGATAAGTGGATGCCTTTACAGATCAATGATGCATGGGAGGAAATCAAGAGAACCTTCTAGTTCTATTATGAAATTCTGAGGGAATGGAGGGGGAGCAGCTCAGATAAAAATGAAGCATTCATTGAGTATCTGCTAACATTTTATCCTGAGTACCTGCAGAAGTGGATCAACTTGGCAGATGAAGGGAACACTCTGATTATGGCTCCAGGACCATACATGTACCCAACTCCAAGATTTGAGAATGGCTATGTGAATGAGGCTGCCATCTCTCAAGAAATTGCTCAGTATGCTCTTCAGCTAGACTTAACTGGAAACAACCCTGAGATCATCAAGGAAAGAGATGCATTGAAGAAGAGATATTATGGGATGTTCAACCTTGAAGTCCCTGATGATGAGGTGGAAGAAGATTGAAGACTTTTTATTCTATGTATTTGTCTTTTGTTTTTTTTTTTGAAAATTCATTGTAAGTTGTAATGACCATCTACTGATCAATGAAAAGTATATCTTTTATGCTCAAAGATAATATCTCATTATCTTCTTACATGTCTTTAAATATTTTGATATGCCTTTGTATTTGAAATTATTGGGTTATGTCATTTTGGATTGTAATAGATAACTGAAACTTGAGTATAGGTTAGGTTTTCTTAAATGTAACAAGATGGTTTTGGCATCATCAAAAAGGGGGAAATTGTTGGGAGATGAATTTAATAAAGAGTTTTGATTAGATCCCAAAAACCCTGAGTATGACATGTTCAGGATAATCTTGATAGTCTGAGTCAGGTTTCAGTATAGAATAGTTAAAGAAGATATCTGCACAATGTATAGTCAGCAGATATTAATCAGGTTTTGATACTGAAGACTCAGGTAGACCTGAATGTTCAGAAGATACTGAAGAACTGAAGACTCAGAAGTTACTGAAGACTCAGTAAGTTACTGAAGACTCAGAAGATACTGAAGACTCAGTAGTTACTGAAGACTCAGAAAGACCTGAATGTTCAGAGGCACTGAAGAAATATCTATCTGAATACATACAAAACTGAGGAAAACACACATTTACAAAAGAATAGATATTGCCCAAAACATTCAAGTGCAGACAAAAGGAACTAAGTCTAAGTGTTGTTTAAGGTTGTCTCATTCAGAGAGATTGACCTAAAAAGAGCCGTTTTATTTGTCTACATTCACTGAAGACAAGAACCAATCAGAGGAAGACAACACTGTACTTTACTGACATTTAAAGCGACAGGACACTGAATTTTGTCAGTAGTACTATGTTCTAGACTGCAAAAATTGGTGATTGGCTACATAGTTGCATATTACCTAAAACATGAAAGGGAGTGTTCAAACCCTAAAAATAGTCGTTCATCAATAACCAGAAGAGGAAACTCTTGATGCTATCTCTTCCAACGGATAGTTTTTTTCAAAGAGTGACCTTGGAGAAGTTGCCTATAAATACCAGTGACCTTCACCATTAATAGGTTACGGGAAATTACAGCAACTCAAGAGCTCATTCGTATTCTTGCAAATTGAAGCACTCGAAAACCATAGAATTTCCCAAGTGTTTCACATTGGAGAGAGCTCATTCACTAGATTTGATAGAAATATCCAAAGCTTAGTAGAGATATCCCAACCTTTGCATTTGTTCTTATTGTAAAGGATATCTCACCCTAGTTGGAAACCAACACAAACCCAAACCCTTTGATAAGGTAGTTTGAGTGTGTGTGTATTGTTGGTGAGTTAGAGTTGTAAAGAGTGAGTAAGCTGCAGGTTAGTCAGCCATAAAACTCTAGAGGAGAAGTTAGTAAGCTACTTGTGGTAGTCTGAAAACTTGTGTGTGTTGAGTTAGTAAGCTGCAGTGAGTCAGCCAGAAAACTCAAGGTAGAAAAGTGAGTAAGCTGCAGTGAGTCAGCCTGAAAACTTTAGGAAGTGTGTTAAGGAATTTCTCTGAAGATCAGAGAGAGTGGATGTAGGAGCTTGAGTCTCTGAACCACTATAATTGTTGTGTTGTTTGCTTTCTGTACTGCATTATATCTGTTGCATGTTTTTTACTGAAAGCATATTTTACTGATATTCAGTTGGAATCAATCCACTGAAACTGCATCAAATTGTTCACAACCTTAACCACTATTTTATTAAAGGAAGAGATTTTCAGAAAATGAAACGAGTATAAACTTAGGGCCAACCATTCCACACTCTTGATTAGCTAGAACAAATAGTTACCAAACTGAACTAACTCTACTGAGTATTCAGTAAGATAATTATCTGATCCAAGCTTCTCAGGATCTCTGATAAAACTCAGGATCAGTTGGGCTAATCTGAAGCTTCTGAAAGCTGCTCAGGATCATTGTCTCAGTAGACTTTGACTCAGGGCGATTTGTGCTTCTCAGGGCAATTCTCAGGACATCCTGACCTATCTGATCTCAGTGAAGAAAAGTTTTTTAAAAAATCATTGAACACTTGTATTCCCCCCCATACACGTGTGAGACTCGTTTGCAACAGGACGAACATTTAGTTAATCATAAACTTTGATAATTTATTTGAGTATAGCGACGGAAAATCCCATTAATATAGAAGTCTGAAAAGGAAGTTCACAATAGGTAAAATTTGAAATACTAGAAATTCAGTCAAGCATAAACTTGAATCATTTATTTAGGTATAGTTAACAACTAGAATTCGTCTCCCATCACCACTCCTCGCCCTCCAACTCCTCAACCTGAAAGGGGGAAAAGTATTTTAGGATGAGCATGCAAGCACACTCAGTGGAGCCATGTTATTCAGAATAAATGCTAAAAATAAATAACTAAGAAATCAACTTGTAAATCACATTCGCTTAAACTTTGCCAACATTGCCATTGATACTTTGCCATATAACTTTGCCATAGAACTTTGTCATAGTACTTTGCCATAGAAACTTTGACATAGTAACTTGTGAGCACGGCGGGTTAAACCCGAAGACCCGTCGGTCCCGGACCTCAATTAGGGCCCCTGGCTATTGGACTTTGCCAAGCACGGCGGGATACACCCGAAGACCCGTCGGTCCCGAACCACATCAAGGGCCCCTGGCTATTAGTAACTTTGCCAACATAAACACTTGCATAACATTGGAAAATAATTCACATAGTAGATAACTCAACAATTTATTTAAAACATATAATGCCAAATAACACATGCAAAAGAGCTCTACTAACCACTGTAGAGATTAAAGCAATAAAACCCCACCTCGAATATGGATGCAAGAAATGATAAATGGAAAGTTCGTACGAACTTAGTCTTCGGAATTGTCGTCGCCTTGCAATTAGTGATTACAAACATTTAATTAGTATAACATCTAACATGTAGCCAACTATTGAAATTGATAAAACTCCAAGGACGAAAAGGCTAGGGCATATAAACGTAATTAGGGACCTAATTACAAAATAGTGAATACTCAATATGATTTGCTACCTTTTCAAATGATGCACAACAGGAATATGTTGATCACATACTAACATAAACCATATTAAAATCTAAATAAAAGAATTAGAACAAATGGTCAATGAATTAAAATGGTTAATTTGCTTAATTTGTTGGAAGATACCTTCTGACCAAACTTATAGCACATGGAAACATATATTATAAAACAAACATGAAACCTATAACAAGATCCAACATAAAATTTAGATGAGAAAATTGATGAGACTTTCGACTGTTTCATACTTGAGAAGAATGAACTCACTGCCGTGAATTACCATAACCAAGTCAAAGTTGTATATCTAATTCATACCTTCCAAAACACTATACACACATCATATACTTTATTAATTAATAAGAAAAGAAAAGCATGGCTGGTCCTACTTGCTATTGGATTAACAATGGTTGAAAAGTCCAATATATCATGTTGTACACTCATCAAATAAATGAAATAGATTAATACCTTCACAAGAGTAGTCTCTAAGCCAATAAAATGGTGGAAAAGAGAGAAAACAGAGGTGGCCGTGTGTTCTGCCCCAACAGGAAGTGAGAAAGTAAGTTTTTTTTCTGTTTTGTTGAGAGGGAGAGATGTCTAATATTCCGAGAAAAGGGAGAGGAAACTGTTTTGTGCGAAAAGAAACAAAAGAAGGGAGTCAAAAGTTCAATTTGTAACTGCGTTTTCCTCAATTATTAGTGAAGGTAACTGAAAAATCATGGGGAAAATGTAGTAATATGGCTGTTAGAGTTTGGACAATTGATTAGGCTGTTACATTTTACAATTTTAAAAGTACAGGCTATTGAGAGTTTTTTTTTTTTAAACAAGTGCTTACAATCTACCTCATTAAAAACAATTTCGTCCTCGAAATTTAGAAAGTAACACAACTATAAAAAAAACTCTCTCAAAATTAAGAGACTCACCATGTGGGAAAAATTCGGGGTATTTCACTTGCAATTCCTCTTCCCGTTCCCACGTGGCTTCATCTACTCCATGGCGACTCCATTTTATTTTGATTAGAACCATGTCCTTGTTACGAAACTTGTGAATCTTCCTTTCTAGAATGAGTTTAGGAACTTCTTCATAAGTTAAATCTTTGTTGATCTCCAAAGTTGCATGATCGACGACGTGATTCGGATCATGCACGTACTTCCTCAACATGGACACGTGGAAAACTTTGTGTGTCATAGTAAGTGCTGGAGGTAGAGCTAGTAGGTAAGCTAGATCACCAACTCGTTTTAAAATCAAGCTTTCCCTTGACACCTAATCTGATAACTTCTTTCATATGCAAGATCTTTTAAACATCTTCTCGCCTTGAGTGAATTGCAAGTCTTTTCTTCGTTTGTTAGAATACGATTTTTGTCTGTCTTGGGCTACTTTAATTTTTTCTCTGATCTTCTGTATCACCCCAATTGTTTGCTCGACAATATCGGGTCCCAAAAATAATAGAGGGATAAGAGATATTGCACAAAAACATCCAAAGTACTAACTAATAGGGTCAAAAAATATCAATCTCAATAAAAAAAAAAAAAAAAACCCAATTATGGTGTAATGAGGTATCCACCTTCTGCTGTAGGAAACAATAGAACAGTTAAATCACTTTCTCAAATTTCCACCTTGCCTAGCTAATTTGTTTGATAAAACCATTAAACATTCAAATACATGACTTTTGGATTTGCTGCCAACGTTTTAAAAGAACAAGAAAAGTGGTGACAACAAAAGTTGCTTAGGACATGAGATATCTTTATATCATCAGCCCTCAAACCAGCATATTGTAGGTGCAGAAATATTTTATCAAAGCATATGTGAGATCAGAAAATAGAATACTAAAATTAAAACTTGGCAGCACAAGTTATGATTCTTTTAATTCAAAAGCATGGAATTACATGAAATGAGCTTAGCTGGTGAGTCGTGTGCTAATCTGCCCATGTTTCAAACGAGTTATTCAGACCCAAATAAAAAATAATTAATATACTAATAGAACAATTAGCAAAATGTCATAAGACATTGACAAAGATCAGCAATATAGTGAAAAGGACAGGAAGCTTTCAACTTTCAATAAAATAACCAGAATTTGTTCAGAATATGTTGTTATACTATTGATAGGAAAGAAGGAAGTTGAAGGGCATAACATATACAAACCTAGACAATAAAACTAGATTCTGAGTCCATCTTTTTTTTTAAAAAAAACCACAACAAGTTATAACCAAAATCAAAGAATGGAGACCCGATTCATATTCTTTACTTAAAACGATGGAAAGTGGAAGAAGATGACAATATAAGACTTGAAATTATCAGAATCAAATAAACTAAAATACCTGTGGAAACAAGGATGAATTCCTTCTGCTAAAAAAATCTGCCAGTGAAAAGAACTATGGAGTGAAGTGGAAATAGAGGTATCAGCTAAATCACTTGTAGAGGGAAAGAGAATCAGATATCACTTATGGAGAGAAAAAGAAACTGATATAATTGAATGGACGGTATGAATGGAAATAAATTAGGGCAAATAATTAAAAATTAAACTGAAATATTTTAAAAAAATAATAATAAGAAGAGTAATGGGTGTTATCAACGTGAGAGTAACAATTATTACATTCTACCCCACTAACAATAATTTCCTCCTCGAAATTTTAAAGTTCATTACGAGAAATACGAACTAGTGATTTAAACTCTAATTGGTATCCGAATCTTATTCTCCATCTTTCTGGCCTGTCATAGAAAATACTCGAGCTTTCCCTTTAGGTGCAGATTTCTGATTTCCGAAGTTAGGACATGAAGAACCCATATGTCCCGGCTGTCGGCATCTAAAACGTACCCCTTGACCCGCAAGACACTCCCCCAAATGATTCTTTCCACAAATCGCGCAAGTTTGTTTGATAGGTTGAAAATTTGAACCCGTGGCGCCTTGGAATCTGCCCGGTGTGAAGTTGCTCTGGGGCCGCGTGGGGTTTGGATTATCTTGGAATTTTGGTTACTTGTTTCGTCTGTCATCATCATCATCGTTTTGAGCTTCTTCATCCCATTTCCTTTTCCTAGATTTTCGGTTGGCCTTGATTGGTGTTTCCATCTGTTGGCTAATAGCAATTTCCCTCTCTCTTGATTAAGTCATTTGAAAGGCATGTCTCCTTGACCCCAAGTATGCTTTGTATTTACGGGCCTTGATCCTTCTTGAATTCCGAGTCTTCTTATGTTCCGTGTCTACCATGTGTGGTAAACGGGACAAGCGGGTCAATTGTCGTTAGATTTCCTCAGCGGTCAGATTTTATTTGAAATTCGAAGAACTTGGACTCCATCCGTCACGGTAGGAATCGGGAAATACCTCTCCATGACTATCTCCTTGAACTCGTCCCATGTAAGTGCTTCGCGTTAACTTCCGTCCTGATCTCCGGTAGCCTTCCCACCAATGGTCAAGATCCTCTACCAATTGAAACTCCGACATGACACCCATTCTTTGGTTTGTGCACGACAAAATCGGAAGACACGTTCAAGTGCTCAAAACCATTCCTCGGCAATGAAGGCCCTGCTCGTCCATTGAAAGTAAGTGGCTTATATCGACGAATTGCTCCATGATTTTTGGCGTTGTTTTGAAAGTTGTCTTCTTGAGCCCCATTCTCGACTGGACCAAAGTACTCTCCTTGATGCGCCATAATCTATATTAGCTCTAAAATACGTTATATCTTCGCATAACATGTAATTAGGCTTTGCTTTCTAAATAATAGTAAACTATGAATACTCATGAATATAAATACAAAACTAGAACCATAATCATGACAAAACATTGATGATTGGAAACATGTATATAACATTCTTTGTACCATATAATAGCATAAACAAATTTAGTCCTCGAAATTCAGAATTAACAAATAAGAATGCATGCATGCACTGAAATTGAGAATGCAATTATTGCACTCATAGAATGATCATAGCATAAAGATAGCTAGTTTGAAACATTGAGAATGTATAACACATGGTGTAACATAATAGCATGAACCTTTTGCATGGTAATTCAAAATGGAAAATGTTATAGCATGTACCTTTTTGGAGTTGGAGCGCGAGGCGGTGATGGACGACGTTAAACTTATTCCTTTAGTTTACTCGTCGAAACAAAGCACTTTATATAACTCAATCATTCAACTCGAAAGATAGATTTTTAGCAAGTCTACAAGAACGTGGACCAAGCTCTGATACCACTCATCATACCTAGTTTTTCAGAAAATGGACATTTCAAAAAGTAGTTAAAGTAACTAACTTGGGCGCAACTAACATTTAAATTTCAAATGCATAACGGTAAGTAATAACGGCTAGTAATCTGAAAATACCCTAACGGTAAAGAACAACGACTATAAATTTTGAAAAATGACTTTGACTAAACAACGGGAAATACCAATAAGTTTGAAGTCTTAAAGGAAATTCATAAATAAGTAAAATCCCTAGAAATACTAAAAATTTAGTTAATCATAAACTTTGATAATTTATTTGAGTATAGCGACGGAAAATCCCATTAATATAGAAGTCTAAAAAGGAAGTTCACAATAGGTAAAATTTGAAATACTAGAAATTCAGTCAAGCATAAACTTGGATCATTTATTTAGGTATAGTTAACAACTAGAATTCGTCTCCCATCACCACTCCTCGCCCTCCAACTCCTCAACTTTGAAAGGGGGAAAAGTATTTTTTGGGGTGATCATGCACAGCAACCTTTTCGGTGGAGCCACATTATTCGAAATAAATGCTAAAATAAATAACTAAGAAATCAACTTGTAAATCACATTCGCTTAAACTTTGCCAACATTGCCATTGATACTTTGCCATAGAACTTTGCCATATAACTTTGCCATAGAAACTTTGCCATAGAACTTTGTCATAGTACTTTGCCATAGTAACTTGTGAGCACGGCGGGTTAAACCCAAAGACCCGTCGGTCCCGGACCTCAATTAGAGTCCCTGGCTATTAGACTTTTTCTTGAAAGCAAGGCGGGATCTGGCCGAAAAGATGGGTCCCGACCACATCAAGGGCTCTGGCTATTAGTAACTTTGCCAACATAAACTCTTGCATAACATTGAAAAATAATTCACATAGTAGATAACTCAACAATTTATTTAAAACATATAATCTTAAATAACACATGCAAAAGAAATTCTACTAACCACTTTGTAGAGATTAAAGCAATAAAACCCCACCTCGAATATGGATGCAAGAAACGATTAATGGAAAGTTAAATGCGAACTTAGTCTTGAAATTGCCGTCGCCTTGCAATTAGTGATTACAAACATTTAATTAGTATAACATCTAACATGTAGCCAACTATTGAAATTGATAAAACTCCAAGGACGAAAAGGCTAGTGCATATAAACGTAATTAGGGACCTAATTACAAAATAGTGAATACTCAATATGATTTGCTACCTTTTCAAATGATGCACAACAGGAATATGTTGATCACATACTAACATAAACCATATTAAAATCTAAATAAAAAAAATTAGAACAAATGGTCAATGAATTAAAACGGTTAATTTGCTTAATTTGTTGGAAGATACCTTCTGACCAAACTTATAGCACATGGAAACATATATTATAAAACAAACATGAAACCTACAACAAGATCCAACATAAAATTTAGATGAGAAAATTGATGAGACTTTCGACTGTTTCAGACTTGAGAAGAATGAACTCACTGCCTTGAATTACCATAACCAAGTCAAAGTTGTATATCTAATTCATACCTTCCAAAAGACTATACACACATCATATACTTTATTAATTAATAAGAAAATAAAAGCATGGTTGGTCCTACTTGCTATTGGATTAACAATGGTTGAAAAGTCCAATATATCATGCTGTACACTCATCAAATAAATGAAATATATTAATACCTTCACAAGAGTAGTCTCTAAGCCAATAAAATGGTGGAAAAGAGAGAAAACAGAGGTGGCCGTGTGTTCTGCCCCAACAGGAAGTGAGAAAGTAACTTTTTTTTCTGTTTTGTTGAGAGGGAGAGATGTCTAATATTCTGAGAAAAGGGAGAGGAAACTGTTTTGTGCGAAAAGAAACAAAAGAAGGGAGTCAAAAGTTCAATTTGTAACTGCCTTTTCCTCAATTATTAGTGAAGGTAACTGAAAAATCATGGGGAAAATGTAGTAATATGGTTGTTAGAGTTTGGACAATTGATTAGGCTGTTACATTTTACAATTTTAAAAGTACAGGCTATTGAGACTCTTTTTTTTTTTTAAACCGGTGCTTACAACATAACTTGGCATGAATGTCTCGCTTTTACGAGAGTCCGTATTATTGGGTCGAGCTTTCAAACTTTATGAATGACCTTCTCGATACATATAACCATTGCATGTAACTGTCCTTAGTTTAAAAAAATTAAAAAAAATATATAAGTCACACTCCTTAACTAATTTCACAAAGCTAAACACTCATTTGTACATCTTTATTTCGATACCCTTTCACCTATTTGATGAGATTCAAATAAGTTGGGTCAGTAATAACTAATAACCGACCTCGTAAAGTCAATCAACCACTTTTCATCGAACATTTTATATTTCTATAAATATTCGGTTGGTGTTAAATTAAAATATGTCAATGAACATTTTACATTTCTATAAATGTTTAGCTGGTAGTGGTGTTAAATTAACGTATGAGAATCACGTCTGCATCCAAATCGTATACATGATTTTTGTTTTCAACCAACAATAAAAGAACATTGTTTTACTTTTCTTTGTTAATATATTTTTTTTATAACTCGATATTAAACACAAATCGATTAATTCAGAGGACCAAAATTAATCGCTCACTAAAAAGCTCACTTGAAATCGAGCATGTTACAGTATAGATTATTAGACGAAAAAATAGTCTCGAGTTGAATTTTTATGGGGCAAATGTGCAAAGAAAAATAACATTCTGTCTCTAGCTTTTCTTTGTGGTTTATAAGTAATGTCTTTTGACACTTGGTTTATATGAAAGATTCGAGTTAGTCTGGTGTGCATCGACTGCACCATGCAAATCTAGCAAGATATGGGTGAAACGTCTTGATTAATATAAATAAACATACAAGTAAATCTAATTGAAATATGATACTAGATTTAATTAAAAACGTGAAATGAAACGTATATGCTAATATAATTGAAACGTGAAAGTGTCAAGTATAAATAGTATTTGTCTTACTTATTTGCGTATAAGACTCAGCGGGGGAATATGTTGAGGATTTAGACATTATGGATGTGAAATGGGTTTTTTTTTAAATCTTCTCATTTTTCTTAACCTGATTCAAATATAGGACTATTGAATTAGGTTACATGATCAACTACATCTTGTTTGATGTAACATGAAATGGTTAGGAAAAGAGAAGATCAGTATGTAAAGTTTCATATCAATCGATATTATACTAAAATTTGTGGTATATCGAAATTTTCGTTAATAAAAAGTACATATTGATACCATATCGAAACTTATGTATACTTAATTTTTAAATTGCATCAATATACATTATTCTATATCAAAAAATCGATATACCATTTTATATCAAAATTTCAATATATGCCGAAAATTATATGTCTATAATATTCCATATAATTTGAGGTAAGCTAAGTAGAGACCTAAATATGAATACCAATAGCTTCAAAATATCATTTTATTTTTAAAGTAGCTAAGAAGATGCCTAAACCCAATAAAATGTCACGAGTTTAGTTCACGCCTCTAAAAAATGACACAAAAGTTAAGGTTGAAAATACAGAATTAGCTTTTGGCTTTTTATCCAATCTTACTCTTAATCTTAATTTTTCTTCTTAAATAAAAACATTTTAAAAAACAAAATCAATCAAATAAAAGTACCGCACTAACTTGGCATATTCCCTAGAAAAATACAAGGATAAGGATCAAGAAACTACATGATTGCTTGTATTAGTCCACGTTTGCTAATTATTCTTCTCATGCTAGAAAACCATATATCAGACAAAAGGAAGGTCCTATTTTCTTGACCAAGAAAAAACGTAAGGTAGAATCAAAACAGTAAATACTCAAAACTAATTATAGTTAGAAAGAAAAATTCAAATTGAGTTAGTTAATAAGTGAATAATTAAGTCAATTAATAGATTTTAATTTATCTTTCATGCAAAAAATTGTCAACATCGTAAATATGACAAAAATTTGTGTGAACCCGAGTTCACTGTAAACTCGATCTTTTTAGTATCACTGTTATGTATAAAAACTAAAAACTATTATTGGGGGATGTAACTCTTTTTTTTTGACAGGACGGGGGAATGGAACTATAATATCACGATAAATACTACATTCCATGTATGCATATCAATACAATAGTGGATTGATTTAAGTGGATTTGGTAAATGATTACATAATTCAATTTATTCTAGCTCCTAATTAGTCCACATTTCAAGAGGTTGAAAATTGTATTGGCCATATCCCACTTGTGAAAATGAGACACTTTTTGGGTGTAGATTGTTTAAGGACATTTTCAAGTATTTTCTTCTCCCTTTTGTTGTTTGATTCCTAGTTTTTAAGATTATTTTACAAGTAAAAGAATCATGCATATGAGCTGGAACAAGCAGTCCTTAAATTCAGGACCCCTAAAGGTACCACAATCAAAATAAGCACTTTCTTGTTTTCTGCCACTCTTCAAATTGTCTGCTGCCCTCAAATTTTATCACAAGAAAAATGGAATATGATAATCAAACCTCAAATTCAAATGCAACTTCTCCTTATATCTACATGACTGCACCAACAAGCCCAAAAGAAAACAGCAGAAACAACAGCATGGAGTTGTACTACAGTGCTCCAGGTATCCCACAATGGAGAGGCGGGGCAACAGACGATAATCCACGTTGGAATCTTGATGATTTCGAATTTGCAACGAGCAAAAGATTCGTTGATCATCATCTTCACTCTGAGACGACGATAAAGCATAGGGAGCGTGGGGATTCGCTCCCGGCTATGGCTTTTGCTGATGAACTCTTCTCTAATGGCTTAATGGTACCTTTGAAACTGCCACCGAGGCTTCAGTCTGAGACTGATTTCAGCAGTTTTAGCCACAAGTCTCCTGTGGTTTCCCCAAGAACGACGTGCAGAGTCTCGTTTGCACGTAAGAATTCGTGGAATGATGATTTCGACCCGTTCATGGTGGCTTTGGAGAAAGTGAGGGAAGAGAAGAGGGGAAGAAACAGCCATCATAGACGGTCGAGATCATTTTCGCCGTTCAGGGGTAAACCAAAAGGCTCTGATGATGAATGTTGCAATCAAGATGATACTAAAGGGAATAATAATTCTATGCAGGTGGCAACACCGAGCTATAGTGGACCGCTGGATTTCAAAGGCTCGGCGTATGCAAGATGGGTTCGTGATCAAACTAGACATGGGGTGAGCCCGAAGAGCCCGATTGGGTTCCTTTTCAAACAAAGAGTGAGGCCTTTGAGAATCGAGCACGATGTTTCAGACAAGTATGTAGGAAAGAAGAGTGGAAAAAGTGAAGAAAGTACAGTTCAGAAGCTAAAGGGGTTTCTACTGAGGTACGCATCATTTGGAAGCATGAAAACCAAGAAATGCTCGGAAGCACGAAAACAGGGCTATTTTGGTCAATCGAGCTTTAAATTCAAGGGAAGTGTTCGAAGGAATTCGAAGAGGACAATGGCTGCTGATACACATATAGTACCTGTAACCTACTGCTTAGGTTACGGAGTTGGAAAATTTCCACAAATCACTTTATTTTCAAAAAGTTCATTCTCGCAGTTTTGAAAATAAGCGATTCTAAAAGGAATTACTCGAGTTTGCAAGCACAACCCTAATCAAGTATCAATCAATGTTCAGCTTTATACACAGAAGCATGTTATTACAGAATATTTTCAATATACATCATTTTTGTTTCAATATGTACTTCCCACATTGCAACCAATTTTCGCATTTCCAAAATGACAGATGAGTACAGCATACATCACTTCAAGAATGTGAATTGCCTGAGATTGAGGGGCAAATTCATAAGAATGCTATCTGTCTAAAAGAAGCCTAAACAAGCTTATTGTCTATGGCTTTTAATGGAACATCTATCTATAATACAATGGAGGAAATATACATAATCGGTACAACTCTGTCAGCTGTTCTGTATCGTGTGAAGAAGGACGGGGCAAAAAGAGTCAAATTTGTGGCGAAAAACCCGGTCTCCCACGTCTAAAATAGTAAAATACCATGCCCAGCTTCTTGATTAGATATATCTGAACTTTCAGGTGTGCTTTATTCCAATTCTTGAGAGGGCCACATTTTTCTCCATGTGGAAATCTCTTCGTTGCTACACAGTTTACGAATTCCACCATAAAATCCATCCGCCTCGCTCCCCTCTTCCCTATGGTGTTTCCTATCAATGCTCGTTGTTCTCCAACGTGAACCAAAACTGTACTGATTGAACACCAGCACCGCAGTGTCTGCAGTGCAAATTCATCATTAACGAAAAAATAAAAATTGAAATGAACAAGAAGACATTACTATCATTGGTATTAATTAACAGGAGAAGCTGTTTGGATTATTATGATCAAAAAGTAGAAAAATACAACTAATTTATCTCCTGGTTTGTCCTGTTCATCAGAAAGTATTCAAACCTCCAACAACAAATGTCATCACCAACCACTAAAGGCATTCATTTCAAGGAAAATACGTAAAGTATTATATTATACTGTATAGAGTGCAAAATACAGTCTGCAGCAGAATTGTGACTACATTTACAAGTCCACCAGCACCACCATCCCTAATTTTATATTTCTCCATACTACGATCCACATGATATAAGAGTTTAACATGCTGTATAAAGAGAAGATGACTTGTTTGCCCAATACTTGCACTATTTTTTATTAATAAATTTTATATTTTTTCGATCAGAAAAGGAAAAGTATAGATGCCTTTGCTGATTCCTGTCAAGCATACTCAGGCACATATGAAAGTCACGAGCGTGTGACAAAACTAAGTGGGGCTTTTCTGAAGGACTAATAGGATGACACACATGCAGAAAAAAAAATGGAGCCAAAAATGGCCTACCAAGAGCAGATAATATATTTTGATGATAAATGTATAGCTACCTTTTTTTATTCATGAAAATGCTTTACTCCAAAAATCATTAGAGTCAGCAAACTAAGATTGACAGATACCACCCCTTGAGTTGTCTAGTTTTGATTGGATCTCGATTAATTGCATGATTACGCATAGTATGAAAAGGCAATTAATTTTATAAATTTGTGGAAAACATGTTAGCAACTCACCACTATCATGACATCTGCAGTAGTTTGCATTCCCATCACATGTTTCCAAGTGGCCTACAACACCATACCACCAACCTGTGCACAAAGTGAGGAATTAATAATTAAAAAAATGATGCATTCGTTGTATTTGGTCATCTTTAGTTGAATAGAATTGGGTTTCGATAAGCCTATTATAGTTGACGAAAGTTTCTACCTAACCAAACGAATGACAACCTTCTAATTTGAGAAATAATTATGGAAACACTCATTGCACTCCCAAGATAGAGTTGATGATTCTTACGGTTCAATGAAAAGGTTTTAAGGGCTGACCACTTTTACAAGAAAAGAATACATATACTTTTTTCAGTTGTGGATATTTCGGTCTTTCTTTTATGAAGCTTCTAGGCAAGACTTTTCCATTCCAGATCAATCACTAATCTAAAAAGCCATACGTATTGCAGAGCGTAACAAATATAGACGACAAAACATTAAAAAAACAACAAAATCTTCGAGGTATAGTTGGAAAATACCATATGGAAATTCTTTGTTTCTTCTCCATTGGATTTCGACATGATCACCAGGATGCAAATCATTTAAACAATCAGATATATGAAGATCATGTGGAGAAGTATCGATAGCTGGAGCTCTAAGCCTATCCCATGTTACACCAGTTTCGATTGGACTTGCTCTCCTTCCATGTGGAGGGTATCTGCTCATCGACAACAAGATGAACTTTCACATAATGGCAATAATAATAATATAGTCCTAAAAAGAAGCAATACTCACAAGACAAATCACATAAAGTTAAAACTTATAATCAAACATGTGAAAACTCAAGCTTTATTAGCTGACATATTTCCGAGTACCTGGCCTCAAAAGTATCGGTTAGCTGATCGTATCTAAGCTCAGTATCGTAGCATGATAACATGAATCCAATATGACCATTCTGCAAATAATGCCCAACACACACTTCAGAATAACCAGAATACATTCTCCAACAAAAGAATTTAGAGTAAAACATGGGTGCAAAACTAATACTGTTCAGCAGACAAACTAATATCTTTTAGTAAATCAACTAATACCATTTAAAAATTTCACTTGAATTGCACGGTTCAACTGGTGCGTAGAGTATTCGTACCTCTCGGTTATAAACCTGCGCAGGGAACCAAAACTTGCCCGATTCAAGGGCGAAATACCACGACATGGTTGAATCCAGAGGCGGGAAGTTGTTCTTATTGCTAATACTGCTAAAACTGGATCTAATCAATGCAACTGGCCATAGTTGAGTGAGATAGCCCATTAGGCCCCTTTGATTGCTTTGATTGAAAAAGACTGAACCTTTTCTTGATGCAATATACCATTGCCATTCCCTATACGCAGAAGGGCCAACAATTTTACCCCATTTTGTTTCCATGTGCTTTTCCCACAAGTGGTCACTAATACACCTCTCTCTCAGAGATGTACAAACACTGGCCATTTTACACAGCCCCTCCGGTGGGAGCTTCTCAAGAATGGACTCCAACACAAGATCAGGCAAATCCAACAAAGATATCTCTGATGTATTGTTAAAACTCTCCACTTTGGAAGTGTTCTTCTTCTTACACGACATTCTTGAAGTGAAAACTGAAAGAATCACACCTAGAATTATGTTCCTAACGGACTTTGTTATCTGGGAAAATGATGAGTCTTTCCAAAAACAGAGAGGGAGCAATCTCATCTCACAAGCCCAAGATGGGAGAGGCTTGATGGAAAGAGAGTTGTAGAAAAAGATGAAAGAGAAGCAACAAGTGACCAAGAAGAAATACATTTCGCAGGGGGGTTGGACTCCACTCATACACATGTATATATATATATGGATAATATTAAAAGGGTGTAAGAAAATTTAGGCCACCAATAATGGACAAGCAATTAGAAAAGAAAATAGTAGATACCAGTAAATATTAAAGAACCCTCTCCCTATAATAAAAGAGGAAAAGGGATCTTCAAAATCTTACATAAACATAAAAAATGTGCAATCTTAGACGAAACCCACCTACCCTTAATCGTGGGCTTCGCCTGAAGATTTCAAAGAAGGATTATCTGTAAACAGTATCAAAAAAATCCATCTGCGTAAATCAGGTAAAATTACAAATGAATGCTTATTATTATATGACAACTGTAAAGTATTAATGACGAATGAAATCAATGCTGATCAGGGAATTTGATAAAGGCAGATCTACAATGAGCTTCAAACTCGAAGCTCAAAAATGGAAATGCCCAAAATAATCCAACAAATTCATGCAAAATAAAAAGGGGTTCGGCAATTGAACCAAGATGGCTCTCTCTAAAACCAAAAAAGGAAACCCCCAAATACGAAAATTGCAATCTTGATGGAAAAAAACAGAATTTCAGAGAAACTTCAGGGCATGTGAAAATGGGTGAGAAGAAGAAGAGAGAGAATTTCTTCTTCCACCCACAGGCCACAGAAACCCTTTGTTTCTCTCTCTAAATATCCTCTCTTTGTTCGTTAAAAAATGCAGAAAGCAAGAAAATGGCAGGTGCAAATTGCAGAAAAAGAAAACGAAGAAAAAGATGAAATATGTAAATATACTATTTATATAAATATATAATTTTAGTTTGATTAAAATGATGTGGTGTGCTGCTGTTGGTGGTTAACAGTTAAGAGGTAGTAATGGAATCTGAACTTTGCGTAGATTTCGAGCAAATTATGGAGACACATACTCGTTGTTTTGAGTGAACTCCGGTTTTCCATTTATGTATTGCTAATAAATTGAAATATTAACAAAATTGTGGTGAAAGTGTGCCAACTTTTTGGATGGATGATTCTAATCTTGAGTGTTATTTTGAATATATATATATATTTGGTAATTATGGGTATTGAAGAAGTGGTATTACCAATTATTTTGCATTTGACCAGTTTCTTCAAATCAAATGAGCTAAAATTGAAAATGAATTTGAGATTTAACTAAGATAAAGAGTGGTGTGACTAGGGTTCGAAAAAATATTGAAAATTTCGATATACCATACTTATCATATAAAAAAAAATATCGAATTCATCTCAAATTTAATTCAACATTTATTGTTTGCACGAAATTTAATATGAGACTTATTTATTACTTAATGGAATAAATTGACTTATGGATGGGAGGTTTTTGGTCTTTTATACTTTATGGTAAAAGATATTGGGTTAATTTAGTTAGGTAGGAAAAGTAATTTAGCTGTGTTTTCAAATATTAATACAAAACTCGCTCGCAAAAATATGTATAAAAGTCAATTGTTCAAGTCATCTTTAAACGGAAGGAGTATAATATAATTTTGAGATGTTTAATGGTCTAGTTTAAAGTTAAAATGTTGTTCAATTGTCATTTTAGGAAATCTTGAATTTAATTTGGGATGAATCTTTGGGACATATGTTGATTCAAACCTGGGAGGAGTAAAAAATTTCGGTATTCAAGTATATATCGATATATACTGAAATACCAAAACTTTTTATCTGTTATACCAATACCATATCGAAAATTTCGATATACAATTTTTTTTTAATAAGTTCAATATTTATCAGTACGATAAGTACGGTATATCGAAATCTTTAATAACTTTTTTCCACCTCTAAGGGGGCAGTGGACGTGGCTTCAGGCTGGGGTAGTGCTGAGAGTAGGGGTGAGCAGAATATGGTAAAAACCAAAAAATCGAGCCAAATCGAACCGAAATATAAATTCAATTCGGTTAAATTGGTTTTCGGTTCGGGTTCGGTTTTCCATTTTAAAATTTTTGATTTTCGATTTTGGTTTTTAGGGTAAATATACCGAAAACCGTAAACCGAACCGAAATATTTATTAATATATAAATATATATATATATATAATATATATAATAATTAATAAATCCTAGCCCTAAACAGTACACATATATAACCTAAACTTCATTTATTTCCCTTCCAAATTACACACACAGAACTCATGCTTTCTTTTAAAATTCGAATAAGTGATGCTCGTTTCTCATGGTATATACAATTCTCGATGGTTATTCCAATTGAGTTTATTCGGTGGACTATCATATTAATCGCCGGTGCTGCATCAGCCAGCTTTGTTACTTTGAACCTCAGATCCTACGTACAAGCCAATGATCGCACTATTGTGGTTATTTCAGCATTTGTGCTACAAATGGCTTTATCAATCTTCATCAAGATGTGGTTCTTTGCTTAGCTCGATATCCAGATCTGATAAGATCATGTTGTTTTGATTTGAATTGAGAACTGGAATTACCAGCCTAGTTGATGTTTCATTTCTTGGTACCTTGTAGTTGTTTGCTGGTTGATTTTGTAAAAGCAGTTTATATTTTCGAATACTGGATAACCGGTTGGAGCTGTAAAATGATGTTGAGCATTAAAACATGAGCACAAGTATTGTTTTGTTGTTTTGAATGTGTAACACGGGTCTACCGGTTGGCTATGGATCAAGTGAAGTATATGGGCAGTTTTGTTATTACTTTGGGTGATTTTTTTTTTTTTCTAAAAGTAGGCAGGTAGTTGCTGTAAAGTGGCTAAATTCAATAATGCTAAAATTTTGATTTTCGATTTTAAACCGAAACCGAACCGAAAAAATTTGGTTCGGTTTCAATCGGTTTTAGACCTAAATGGCTCGGTTTCGGTATATTATGGTACAAAATTAGGTTAATTCGATTTTGGTAATTCAGTTCGGTTCGGTTACGATTTCACAGAATGCTCACCCTAGGCGAGAGATGGGGCTAGGGCTGCATGGCCCTTGAGGAATAATTGAATTATTCATTTTAGATAATGCCATATTACAATGTAGTGTATTGATTACATTAGTATTTATAATTATCTTTTATAACTAGCTAGTGTGTGTTTCAAAAACAAAAAAAAAAAAAAAGAAAAAACTAGCTAGTGTGTATTATAGTTTGGATACCTAAGTAAAGTTCTTGAGCCCGCCATTGCATTAAAAGATCTTTGTATCATGAAAACGATGATAGAAATCTATAGAACTATGTCAACTCGAGGAAAAAAAAAACTATTACCTTAGAATACCGTACGGGTGTTTAATTGAAAGGTATGATGGATAAAGAATGAGAAATGAATGGTATATGTTGTTTGGTTTTTAAGTTTGAAAGGAAGAAATGAAAAATAAATTAAATATGTGAGTCCGTTTGTTTAGTGGTATGAAATTTGAAGTGATATAAAATTATGTGATATATTTTAATTTTTTAAAAATGTTGTTAAGATGCATTTGAAGGGATAATTTTTTTGTAGTAGAAATACAAAATAGGAGGTGATATGAATAATCCGGTCAACATGGAGAAAAAAAAGAAGCGGGCTTTCAAGCGGATGGAAAAATCATCAACAATAACAAACACACTTGAAATTATGAAAAAATATACCTTATCTCTTTTTTTTCTTTGGAAAACAAACGGGCTCTCTGTGTTTTTAGTGTAAGCGAATGTAATCAATAATAGTGATTTAATTAAGAGTATGTCTAGTGTGAAAATTTTCATGTATAAAATCTATAAAATTGCCATAAATCAACCATCTACACCCTAAACATTAAATAATGAACCCTAAATTATGACGGGGAAAGAACTATAAGATACACTCTTAAATCAAAAATAGCAACCTAGTACATTTTTCCTTTTTGATGCACATAGAAGGTCTAATATACCCCTAATTTCAGTTGAATAAATTGGTCGCTCTTAAATTTGTTGGTTTTAAATTTGTGACTTGATTAGACAACTCCACAAGCGTAAGGCGTCTCAAAAGTGAAAGAAGGAAGCTTCCCCCTTCTCCCTCCCAACTCCATTGTCTATTCAAGTGCGTCATTAATCAGACTTGCATAATTAATAAATAAAAAACTAATTTAAAAACCTAATAGTAATAACTAGAAACTTCCATATCCTTCCGTCTACATTATCGAAAAAAACATAAATTTGCATCCTAGAGAGAGACAATTTTTGCTCCCCGAATTTTCACTTTTGGACGGAAAAACCAGATTCTTGTGTGGCCGGAAATCTGTACACACTTACCCACCCTTTTGGCCGGAAAATTACTCCCCAAAAACACAAAATTGCCCCACCCATTCCCACCCATTCTTGGCCGGAAAATCACCCCCCCCCCCCAAAAAAAAATGCAAAATTGCCCCACCCATTCCCACTTATTTTCATTTCGCGTGGTTTTGTGGCCGGAAAATCGCACCACCCATTTTCAGTACAATTCTCGCCGATTTTCCCCATATCGCTGATTTCGGTACAATTCTCGTTCCCCCCCCTTTTTTTTTCCTCTGAGTTCGCTGATTTCTTTTAATTTCGTTACAGTCTTGAAGCATCGTGTTCACCGACTTCGATCAAAAATCGGTAAAGTTTTACTGTTATTTGCTTTAATTGGGAATATATATGGTTTTGTACTGTTATTTGCACTGTCTTATTTTGCATGACATGTATTTTGGTTTCGTCTATGGTTTGTGAATGTATTTTTGCACACAAATGTGTTTTTGGGTGTTTAAGTATGTTTCTTTAAGTTAGATTTGTGGTTATTGTTATTCCAATTATGTGATAATAAGTTGGTAGATATGGATATAATTGATGAATAATTTATGTTGGGAGATGAATTTAATAAAGAAAGATTTTGATTAGATCCCAAAATCCCTGAGTATGACATGTTCAGGATAATCTTGATAGTTGAGTCAGGATTCAGTTTTAGAGTGTTCAGGATGTTATCTGCACAATGTATAGTCAGCAGATATAGATCAGGTTAGATTCTGAAGATTACAAGACTTCGATAAGTTTATGAAGAAAGTTTCAAGATGAAATCAAGTTTCAAGTTTCAAAGATGAAAACGAAATCGAGAAATCAAGACTCGGAGAGAAATCGAAAAATCAAGACTCAAGCGAGAAATCGAAAACTAAAGACTGGAGAAATCGAAAACTAAAGATAAAGATGAAGACTCAAGATAATACCAAGATATCCGGAAGACTCGTAAGACATCAAGACTCGTAAGACTCAAGACACAAGAAGATCAAGATCAAGATCAAGACAAAGGATATCAAGGCCGCGAATTACCGAAGACTCGGAATGTATCAATGCTCGATATAACATGAATGTTCCGAGGCACTTAAAATATCTATCTGAAGGATACAATAATCGGTGAAGAACACGATTACTTAGAAAAAATAGATATTGCCCAAGACATTCTCATGCGCATAAAAAGGAACTAAGACAAAGTGTTGTTAAGGTTATATCACTCAGAGATATTGACCAAAAAGAGCTGTTGAGTTTGTCTACATTTAACTGGAGATAAAAGTCAAAAAGAAGAAGACATCATTGTACTTTTTTATCGACATCGACAATGACAGTCATCGAACATGTCGGTAATCTTATGTTCCGATCGCAAAAAAGTGATGACCCTACCACATGAAAAGTTGTTTGCCTAAAACGTGATAGGGAGTTTCAAACCCTAAATATAGCCGTTCATCACACACCATAAGAGGAAACTCACGAAGCTATCTCTTCCAACGGATAGTTTTTCAAGAGTGACCTTGGTGTATGCCTATAAATACTTGTGACCCTCTACATTGAAGGTTACGGGAAATTTGTAAGCAACTCAAGAGCTCAAGCTTATTATTGCAAGTTGAAGCACTCGAAAACCCAAGAATTTCCCAAGTGCTTTATATAGAAGAGAGCTCATTTCACTAAGCCTAGCTTGATAAGATATATCCAAAGCTTAGTCGAGATATCCTAGCCTTTGCATTGTTCTTAATTGTAAAGGATATCTCATCCTAGTTGGAAACCAACCAAGAAACCCCAAACCCTTTGTAAGGTAGTTTGAGTGTGTTTGTTGGTGAGTTGGAGTTGTAAAGAGTTAGTAAACTACATTGAGGTAGTCAGAAAGCTCTAGAGAAGAAGTGAGTAAACTATCTTGGATAGTCAGAAAGCTTGTGTGTGTTTTGAGTGAGTAAACTACAGAGGTAGTCAGAAAGCTCAAAATAGAAAGGTTAGTAAACTACAGAGGTAGTCAGAAAACCTTAGGAAGTGATTAGTGAATTTCTCTGAAGTGTCAGAGAGAGTGGACGTAGGAGCTTGAGTCTCTGAACCACTATAACTTCTTTGTGTTATTTGCTTTTTACGTATTGCTTTGATT
This sequence comes from Stenogyne calaminthoides, assembly GCA_037126765.1. Classification (NCBI taxonomy): domain Eukaryota; kingdom Viridiplantae; phylum Streptophyta; class Magnoliopsida; order Lamiales; family Lamiaceae; genus Stenogyne; species Stenogyne calaminthoides. Next base: position 22,910,673 of record JBBCBC010000014.1, on the reverse strand, counting down.
AAATGTTGCATACCTTTAACTAAAGCATATTTTCAAAGGATATTCATTTGGAATCAATCCAATCGATATTGCATATAACCGATTCACACGCCTGTCAATGTTCCATTAAAAGGAAGTTTTTTCAAAGAAAGCATAAAAACGCAGTATAAACTTAAGACCAACCATTCCACATATCGAGTAGCTATTCAAAGCAACTCAAGAACTCTGAAAAACTTCGAGATTAGTTGGGATTATCGGAGGTTTTTACGAGCGGCTTCGGATCATTTGTCTCGGGTAGACTTTGACTCGAGGCGATCTCTGTCTTCTCGGACCAAATCTTGAGACAACTGACCAATCGACCTCGATGAAGAAAAAAAGTTTTAAAATCATTGAACACATGTATTCCCCATGTACACTTGTAAGACTTCGTTTGCACCGACCCACAAGTGGTATCAGAGCAGTGGTTCAACTTGACCACCTGCTTTGTTGACCATAGTCTTATTTGCTAAAGATTCTTGTGGTCTATCTGAACATATCTTAATTGCTAAAATCTTAAAAGACTCAGACATAATGTCTTCTAAGAAACTTCCCATGTTCTCGATGAGAACTATGATTTAATGAGATCGAGAATGCGAGGCTCACCTGTATTCTAAACATGAACGTATGTGGAGAGTGGTCTCTGAAGGACCATTCCAATTCACTGTGGTGAATCCCAGAGTTACAGAAAATGAGAGAAATGATCCCAGGACAGAATTTCCTAAGTCTGATGACCAACTGACTCCTGAGGAGAGGAAGTTAGTCAACCTAGACTATATTGCCAAAGACACACTATATAGCACAATTGATGATGGTGTGATGGGAATGATTTCTCATTGTATCTTGCCAAAAGAAATTTGGGATACACTTAGAATAATGTGCCAAGGCACAGATCATATCAAGGAGAATAAACTTTCAGTTGCCATTGGAAAGTTTGACAGTTTTGAAATGGAAGAAGGTGAATCTATTGACAAACTGGAAGTCAGATTCACTAGTATAATGAATGATCTGAATGCACTTGGAAAGAGATATCCACAAAGAGAAGTAACATTGAAAATTCTTAGAGGTCTTTCTAAGAAATGTGATATTCATGCAGTGGTGATTGAAAACACCAAAAACATTGATTCAATGTCGTACCAACAAGTCTTCTTTGAGCTGAAAGCTTATGAGTTTGTTATTGATAAGAAATCAAAGAAAGCTGACAGCAAAGATGATTCATCATCTAGTAAAAATGTGGCTTTCAAAGCCAAGGATAAAACCTGTAAAACTAGAGAGTCTGAGAACTCCTTTGCTAAAAATCAGGATGAGCTTGAGGATAAGCTAGCACTAATGGCAAGGAGGTTTGAAAGACTTAATAGTAGATATGGAAAATATAAAAACTATTACAGGAATCACAGGTACCAGAGAGATTCAAAGGCTGAGGACAAATCCATTTGAGAAGAGAAAAGACACGAAAAGTTGAAGGATCTTCATCCAAAAAAGAAGGACTCCAAGTCCAAAGAAGAAAGTGATCGGGGATGATGATACCAACAGATCTTTATAATCGCGAAAAGAAAGGTCACTTCGAAAGATGATCCCGGACCTAAGTCTTAAGGAGAGAAGAGAGAAAAGGCAAAAAAAGAGAGATAAGAAGTTCTCCAAAGAAGAAAGCCATGGTTGCGGAGGAGAGAAAACACTCGAAGAAGGTTCCACTCTTGGATGAAATGTTCTCAGAAAGTGACAGTGATGACATCTGTCTAATGGCTGTGGAGGAGGTAAATTCTTCTTTCTCTGTTGTTGCTCCTACACTAGCACAAGAGTTATCAAGTTCAACTGTAAACATTCAATTTGACCGGATGGATTCTTTTGAGAGTCTGATGAAGGACTATGTTGTTTTACAAGAACTGCTAAATGAAACTCAAGAGCAGAACAAAGAACTGAAGGCTAAAAATCTTAAGTGGAAAGACTCTAGTAATGCTGAGATCACTTCTCAATTAATGGGAACTACTGATGAACTGGATGTTCTGAAAGTACAACTCTCAAAGAAAGAGAAGTTGATAGAGATCCTAAATGGAAAACTAGAGAAATCCACTGAGGAAATTCAGCTAATCAGAACTAAGTTCAATGACCTCTCTGAGAAGCATGAAACTCTACAAAAATGTGAGGATAGTGCGCAGAAGAAGCTAACTTTATTGAATACTGCATCTAAAGTAATAGATGAAATTCAGAGTTATCAGAGACCTGCCATTATAAAATCTGGATTGGGATACATTCGGGGAACCTCACAAGGTCATCCCGAATCTTTGTATCAAGTAGCCAGGAGACAATCTTTGTTAAACCAGTGGCACCTACACTTCGAACTGAAGAAATGCCCAAGGTTTAAGATAAGGGAAAAGGACCTATGGTTCCAGAAAAACTGAATGTTCAGGTGAGAAAGCCCAAACCTCGGTGAAGGCTAGAAAACTGACCACTCGATAGGAAAATTCGAGCAAGTATTTGAAGCCTCGGGCTAAGAATGCAAACACGAAAAGGATCTGCATCAACCAGAGGAATTTTCGGAAGATAAACACTCAGCCCGAGACATTCTCAATTGAAAAGACCAAGTCCTCGAAATCTTGAAGACCCCTATTTCAAAGACAGTAACCTAAACCCTACTTGCCTAAGGGTAAAGGTTACACGAACCCAAGTCAACAAAGATTCGGACCAAATACCCCGCAGAAGCCAAAGCAATGGAACAAAAGGCCTGAACCCAAGAAAAATTCTAAGGCTCATGTTCATGGCAAGGCTAGCACTCATACACAAGACACTGCTAAGGCACCCAGAGTGGTAAATGTGTATGTAGATGTTTATGGAAGACAGATCAGTCACTCTAAAGTGATTAGAGTTGTCAGGCAGATTTGGATTCCGAAAGGTACAGCCTGGTAGGACCCTACACTAATTGGGTACCTAAGAATTGATCTGTTTTTCAGGAGAAAAACAAGGGCACTGAGCTGATTGAAGATCACATAGAACTGATGAGTGGAGATGAAATGGCCCCTGCTGTATGGTATCTTGACAGTGGATGTTCAAGACATATGACAGGATTCAAGTAAATACTCAGTGACTATGTAGAGCAAAGAGGCCCTCAGATCACATTTGGAGATAACTCCAAGGGACAGACTGAAAGATATGGAACTTTGAAAATCGATTCAGTTCATATCCATGGTGTTTCATATGTATCTGGATTGAAGCATAACCTGCTTTCAATAAGTCAATTCTGCGATAAGGGTTTTAATGTTGAGTTCTCTAAGAACTTATGTTATGTGAAAGATGATACCTCACAGAAAATACTACTGACTGGTACTAGAAAAGGAAATATGTATCTTGCTGATTGGAGTTCAACTCCTAAAGATACATGTTTGGTTCTTAAAAAGTTCCACGAGATACCCGGTTGGTTGTGGCACAAAAGGATGAATCACCTGAATTTCAAAACCCTGAACAAACTTGCACGATTAGCACTTGTGAGAGGGTTTCCAAATGAAGTGTTCAGTAAGGAACATGTTTGTGATGCGTGCCAAAAAGGAAAACAAGTTAAAGCATCATTTAAAAGCAAAAGTAGATGTTTCTCTTGAGAGAATACTTCAATTGTTGCATATGGATCTTTTGGTCCATAAATACACGATGAGCACAAATGGCGAAAATATACACTCGTAGTAGTTGATGACTACTCAAGTTATACTTGGGTCATATTCTTACTTCGATGAAAAAGAGACTCGAGAAAAAGCGCACGAACTCTTTGAAAAGGCTCGATATTGAAAAAGAACACGAGTGAGGTCAAAATCGGACGACAAAAGGAACCGAATTTATAAACCATATTATATCGATTATTGTGCGTGAAATGGAAATACTCATGAAACATCACCGCAAAGGACCCTCAACAAAATGATGTTCTTTGAAAGAAGAACGGGACTTTAAAAAGAAGGCTCGCAAGGACAATGATAGTGAAGGCGATATTCCTAAAAGATTTTGGGTTTTGAAGTTGTCAACAACGCATGTTATTCACAAAAAGCAGATCCATCTTGACCAAGAGTCGAGGCAAAACACCATCTGAGCTTTGGAATGAAAGGAAGCCTCTTGTTTCTTTCTTTTCGTGTGTTTGGTTGCAAGTGTTTCATACACAATAATGGTAAAGATCGGTTGAAAACATTTGATAGCAAAGCTAATGAAGGAATATTCTTAGGATATTACGAAGTTAGTAAAAGCTTTGAGTTTACAACCGTAGGACTCTTATTGTGGAGGAAACACCTCATGTTGTTTTTGATGAATCTACTTGTGTTCGGAAAAAGCAGGAACATGATCTTGAAAGAACCCCACCAAGAGAATCACCCAGTTAAGCACGAAAAAAAATGAAAAAATCATCCATCGAACACGAAAAGAAGAAGTTAGTCACTTTCATGAATGGGTGACTCGGACTCGAACAAAGAAGTTCGGGGATGGAACTCGGGATGGTGAGACTCGGGAAAGCCAACACACCAAAGGTGACCAATCACGAACAGACACCGATTCGGACTCGGGTATGTGATGCAATGAAGATGTGGTCACAAATGAGGCAATTCTGAATCTATCAACCAAAGGGGAACAAATGTCACCGATAATGTTCAATGGAATTTCCCCGAGGAAGATGATTCCCTTTCTCCTTTCATTTGTTCCCTGAGTTTAATGAACTGCCTGAACCTAACGTTTCAAATGTTGAGGATATTATTGAAGGGGGAACATCTAGAAGAAGTTGGTTAGATAGTCATCCTACAAGTTAGATTTTAGGTGATCTAACTGATGGTGTTAAAACAAGAAGGTTCCATGGTGAGAGTGCACTATTCTGCTGCTTCCTATCAGAGAAAGAGCCAACTGAGATTGAAGAAGCTCTACAAGATTCTTGTTGGATTCTTCTATCTGAAGAAGAAATTTGAATCAATTCTCAATGAATGAAGTATGGGAGGAGGTGTGGATAGGCTGAAAAGGCACAATGTTATTGGAACCAAGTGGGTATTTATGAATAAAAGAGATGAGAACAACAACATTGTAAGAAACAAGGCAAGACTAGTTGCACAAGGTTATTCCCAAGAATAAGGCTTGGATTATGATGAAACCTTTGCACCTGTTGCAAGACTAGAAGCCATCGATTGTTTCTTGCATATCTTTGCCCATGAAGTTCACGATCTCTATCAAATGGATGTGAAAAGTGCATTTAAGCGGTGTGCTTAAAGAAGAGGTTTATGTGGAACAACCTCCGGTTTCGAACATAGAATGACCAAGTTCTGAGGTCGCCCGTAAAAGCCTTGTATGGTCTTAAGCAAGACCCGAGCATGGTATGATACCACTTTCTCGGTTTCTTCTTGACCATGGTTTTATCAAAGGAACTGTTGATAGAACTTTGTTCGAGGATAGAAGATGGGAATATATCTTACTTGTTCGGATATATGTAGATGACATCATTTTTGGATCTCCAAATCATCAGTTGTGTGAAAAGTTTTCTACACCGATGAAAGGCAAATTTGAGATGTCTATGATGGGGGAGATGAATTTCTTTCTAGGACTTCAAGTGAAACAATCAAAGGAAGGAATCTTCATCAACCAAGCAAAGTACACCAGAGATTTGATTGCTAAGTATGGTGTACAGAATTGCAATGCAGTTAGAATTCCTATGAATACTAACTACAAGATGGATCCTCGATCCTCGAAGGCAAATCGATAAGTCACCTTGATTATAGAGGATCATTGGATCATTGCTCTATCTCATAGCAAGTAGGCGGATATAACATTTCTTTGTTGGGATATGTGCAAGATACCAAGCTAATCCTAGAAATTTAGTCACATGGAGGCGCCAAAAAGATATTGAAGTATCTTAAGGGCACAATGAATAGAGGATTATGGTATCCAAATGATGATAACCTTGAATTAACTTGGTTATTCGAATCTCGATTATGGAGGTCAGAGAATTGACAGAAGTCCACTACGAGAACTTGTCAATTTCTTGGAAGTAGTGATATCCCGGTTTTCAAAAGCAGACCTCGATGTGAACCAAGATCTCTTGAAAAGTGAATACATATGGTCATAGGAAGGTGTTGTGCCATTATTTGGCTCAGAAAACAATTAAGGGATTATAAGGTTGTAGCCAATGAAGTACCAATATTTTGTGATAATAATAGTGCTATTGCTATTTCACAAAATTCGGTATTGCACACCAGATGCAAGCATGTGGATATCAGACATCACTTCATCAGAGATCATGTCTAGAAAAAGGACATCAGGATGGAGAAGATTCATACTAATAAGCAGAGAGTTGATATCTTGACTAAACCTTTGGCTGAATCAAGATTTCAGGAACTATCAGTTTAATTAGGGATGTTGGATCCAGGTGTATAAAAGTAAATCAAAAAATTGAAGGTTTTCGGATGCATGAAGTTTTTCTCGAGGATTCTCTTGAAAAACTTCGGGATAAAATTAAATCTTGAAATCTGAGTCTTGAAAAACTTCGGATATCTTTGAAGGTCGATTACTTTCGATATTATCTTGATCTGGCTCGATTTCTCGATATCATCTTGAACCGTTCGATTTTCGATATCATCTTGACATTTTATCAAGGTCAATACTCAGTAAGACTGATAAAGAAAAATTAGTCTGAAGAAGTAAAGACTCATGTAACTCATTTATTGCTTAACTGAAGCTCAGTAATCATTTGCAATAAATAGCATAACACCTGAAGAAAATGTTTTGGGCGGGATCTTTGAAAAGCCGAAGAAGGTCAACAGTCATTAATTGCTCTGTTGCAATTAATCACCAATGAGGTTAAAATGGCGGCGTACTTTTTGTGAGATCGTCCTTTCGTATACCCGATTAATCTGCGATTAATCTCAACCATTGATTTTCATCAATCGATACGATTTCCCACGAATTAATTCTATATATTCACTTGAGAAGCCATTCAAGCCATTTTATTGAACTTTCGTCTTCCAAAATCACTCTGCAAATAAAAATCCCCTTTGCCCAGAAATCGTCATTTTCAAACCCTAACCTTCAAAATCTTCAAAATAACTTACACCATATTCGACAAACTGGCTGAATCCAACAAGCCATGGTATGAGTACGTGGTTTCTCTGGAGAGTACATCCAACGCGGCTCATGAAGAAAGGGCGCTACACTTGATCCGATTAGCAAAATTGACAAATCTCGTCATGAAAGCCAACCGGAGGGAGGCGAATACTCTAGAGAGGTAATAGAGTTTATTTCAAATCTGGAAATCGATGAGAAATTTCGTATTGAGTCCAAAATTTATGTTTCCCATCTAGAGCATACCTCGAAATATGTAGATTTTGTACGGGAGCTGTATATAGTTCCTAGAAATTTAAACGATATTTTTGAGTTATGTGATAGAGGAGAGGATCCCACAACTTATATGTTGGGGACGGGGCGAAATATCTTGATAGGATAACCGAAAGCATCCTATTAAGTTTGAGGCGACTTCTGCATAAAAACGACATTTGAAGCGAAATCTGAGTTTTGATGGATATTGTCGATAAGTGTATTATGAAGCGGTCGGGGAGCTTTGAGCGGATAAGCACTCCCAAGCTCCGATTGATGGCGGCAATCGAAGATTCACCCACCAAGGATTTTAACTGGTTGAAATATCTGATCAAAGTGGTGAGTGACCAAGCCAAGCTCATAAAGAAGGAGGATGGATCAATCTCGATCAAAGGCAAGATACTCCATGCAACCAAAATATCCTTTATTTTGGAGATGTGCCGAGAAGAGGAGGACATTTTTGCCAACACCACTCCATTCCCAAAGTCTAAGGTGATGTTCAAGCCTGTTGCCACCAAGAAGACTATAAAAGGGAAGAAAGAGAAGAAAGTGGAATCACCAAATACTCTTGAAGAAGCCCAAAAGCCGGGGAAGGCTTTGTTGGAGATCAAGAGGAGAAGGGTGAAACATTGAAGAAGACCCTTGCTCCAAAGCGTAAAAAAGAATGGTGATTTTCAGCGATGAGGAGGAGAGTGAGGCCGAGGAGATCTGACACGAGAGCCAAAAAGCTCAAAATTTGCCTTTGCAAGTATTGGCTCGGGGTTATATCCACGCCAGACAGAGCAAACCCCGGAGCAAGTCTTCTCGAGGTTCTTGAGACGTCACTAAGCTCTCGACAAGTTCTCTCAAGAAATCTTCCAGGACCTCCGGACCTCGAGGCTTCCCCAGATTCCTGTGAGGAAGCACTCCGATCGGACCTCGAACTCGCTCGATTCCTCGCCGAGGAAGTGCTGCTTTCGGACCTCGAGCAAACTAAGATTCTATTTGAGGAAGTGCCAGCTCAGACCTCATAACCAATTCAGATTCAGACTGAGGAGCTGCCTGCCCAATCCTCAGATATTGCTGAGCCTCAGGAGATGTTAAACCTTGATGAGCTCCTGAGTGATCCATTCCTAGATCCTTCAGCAGATTTTCCTACTGAACCTGAGAGCCCGAAGCTCAAGAAGGGTGAAGCTGAAGAGACTGAGTGGCGAAAGCAAGAGGAAATCTTCATTCTAGACCCTACCACGAAGCAGCTCATTCCCCGACCTCCAAGACATCTTCTTGATTGAGGTCAACGATCTATATCCTCAACCGGACTCTTCTGAAATGCTCAACATCGCTTCATTGGAGGTGAAGACTGTGGAATGAGGAAACAACTGCGTGCTTCTTTGAATTCTCAGGATTCAGAAAAACCAAGCTCAGGATGAAAACTTCTGACTTTGATGAGCTGGTTAAGAAGAAAGTTGCTGAGAGGAAGGATGCTGAAGTTGGTGCCCCGAGCTCCAAAGACAAATCTCAAGATGGGGACCAACAAGGGGATGATGAGAGTCAATCTCATAAGGAGAAAGATAGTACTGATGCTGAAGAGCCTGCTGTCAAACATCCTCAGACTGAAGCTAGCCTTCAGGTAACTTTTGGCACTACTAAAAATTATGCCAAGATTACTAAAGTACCTATCTTTAACTCTGAAATGTCTCGATATCAGACGGTCGAGGCTCGGTGGACACCCAAGCTCGAGGATGATCTTTGAAGCTCGAGTTGAGACGAGACTCGGTGAAGTACAGGCTCGGGGAAAAACAAGATCTCATATGCTCCTGAGATTGATCTCACCCCAATTTTGGAGAAACTGGAGAAGGTTGAGCCAATCTTGAACAAAGTTGCTCAGATTGAGAAGGTATTGGCCAACCAAGATCAGAAGATGGAAAGTATGAGTTCTTCTTCAGACCTGTTGCAACTTGAATACTCATTTGTAGTGACCTCCATGGAAGGAAAGATGGAAGAAAAGATGGATGGGGTCAAAAGGCGAGATAAGTCTGTGAGTCAAGCGAAGCATCGAGGAAAGGACTACATATCTTGAAGCCAAATTGGTGGAGAAGAATGAGATCTTTAATCGAGAATCTTTGTTGAGGAGATGAGCTCAATGCTCATGGCCAAGATGACAGACATGTTCAAAGAAGCTCTCTCCAGCCAATTTGCTCAAATGTATGAAGAGTTCTCCATGGCAAAGAACCACCTAAGAAGGCTCGAAGAAGAGCAAGATCAGTTGGCAGGGGAAGTGCGTAGTGTCGACAAGGAAGCGAAGATCATATGGACCACGATTTCTCGGACTTACGCTTAAAGTATGGTTCCAAGAAGGGGAAAGACACAGCCGATCTCGAGAAAGTTATTGGAACATACTTTGGAAAGAAAGGCTGACAAAGAAGCATAGAAGAAAAAGATTGCTGAAGCCTTGCAAGAAGTCGAAGTCACTGAGAAGCTGAAGTTCAAGGAGGCGGAGAAGCCAGTCTACACTCAGGTTTCTGAAGAAACAATGCAAGAAGTAGCTGCAGAGAAACTGAGTGATAGAAGAAGAGTTGGGACAAGCCAAGCTGGAGCTGAATTACCCATCAAAAGGAAAGCTTTGGCTTTTGTTGAGCCTGAGGGTAAAAGAGCTAAGGCTTCTAAGCCAACTCAAAGGAAGTTGATTCTGGATATTGAAGAGTCTGAGGTTGAGCCTCAAAAGAAAGTCTTCAATACAAGAAGTGCTCTGAGATCACTCCAAGTTGAGCAAGCCAAGAAAACTGTTGCTTCTGTTTCTGGAGTTCCCGTGATTAGAAAGAAGATGGAAGAAGAGCAGAAGAGAAGGAGTGGTTTCAAGAAGTTCGCAAGCAAGAGGAGAGGGACTACTAAAGCACAGAAATGGCCGCATGTTGACAAGTGGATGCCAATCCAGTTCAACGATGCGTGGAAAGAAATCAAGAGAACATTTTGGTTCTATTATGATGTGCTAAGAGAATGGAGAGAGGAGAGCTCAGATTCTAATGAGGCTTTCATAGACTATCTCCTGACCTTTTATCCGAAGTATCTTCAAGGCTGGATCAATCTTGAGGATGAAGGAAAGGTTCAGATAACATCCCCTGGTCCATACTCGTACCCTCCTCCTAGGCTGGAGAATGGCTTAGTGAATGAATCAGCCATTTCTCAGGAGATTGCTCAGTACGCCATTCAGTTGGGCCTGACAGGGAACAATTCTGATATCATCAAGGAGAGAGATGCACTGAAGAGAAGATATTATGGAATGTTCAACCTTGAAGTGCCTGCTGATGAGGTGGAAGAAGAGAACTGAAGAGCTCGAGCTGAAGAGCAAAAGAAGACTGAAGATCAAGACTCAGAAGACTCTTATAATTTTTTTCTTATCTTTTTGTCTTTTATATTTCTGATAAGTTCATTGTAAGTTGTAACTGTCTACCATTCATCAATGAAACTTTATCATTTATGCTCAAAAGATAATACCTCATTATCTTACTTTACATGTCTTTACATTTGATATGCCTGAATGTTGATTGTTTCTGAGGAAATTGTTGGGAGAAGTTATTATGAAATTGTTGGGAAATTTTTTGTTGAGATATACCAATCTTGTAATAGGTAAAAGCTGAAACACGAGTATAGGTTAAGTGTTTTGTAACAAGATGGTTTTGGCATCATCAAAAAGGGGGAAATTGTTGGGAGCTGAATTTAATAAAGAAAGATTTTGATTAGATCCAAAAACCCCTGAGTATGACATGTTCAGGATAATTTTGATAGTTGAGTCAGGATTCAGTTTTAGAGTGTTCAGGATGTTATCTGCACAATGTATAGTCGTGAGATATAGATCGGGTTAGATTACAAGATTACGAAGACTCGGTAAGTTTTAAAGAAACCGAAGTTTCGATATGAAACGGAAATCGTTTACGAAGTTCGATATGAAATGAGAAATCAAGACTCGCGGAGAAACCGAAAACTCAAGACTCAAAGGAGAAACTAAAGACTCAAGATGAAGATTTCGGTATATCACCAAGATATCTCTGTGAAGACTCGTAAGACAATCAAGACTCGAAGATATCAAGACTCAAGACTCAAGACACGTACATGTAAGATCAAGATCGAAGACAAAGGATATCAAGGCCGCATGTAATTATCAAGACTAAGAATGTCTCTTGAATGTCAAGATAAACTCAATGTTCCGAGGCACTGAAAATATCTATCTGAAGATACAATCCTGAGAAGAACGTGATTACTTAGAAATATAGATATTGCCCAAGACATTCTCACGCGCATAAAAAGGAACTAAGACAAAAGTGTTGTTAAGGTTATATCACTCGAGAGATATTGACCAAAAAAGCCGCTTGAGTTTGTCTACATTTAACCGGAGACAAAAGTCAAAAAAAGAAGAAGAAGATCGCATTTTATCGACATCGACAATGACAGTCATTTGAAACATGTCGATAGTACTATGTTCCAGACTGCAAAAAGTGATGACCAGCTACATGAAAGTTGTTTGCCTAAAACGTCTTAGGGAGTTTCAAACCCCAAATATAGTCGTTCATCACACACCATAAGAGAAAACTCACGGTCTATCTCTTCCAATGGATAGTTTTTCAAGAGTGACCTTGGTGTATGCCTATAAATACTTGTGACCCTCTACATTGAAGGTTCACGAAATTTGTAAGCAACTCAAGAGCTCAAACTTATTATTGCAAGTTGAAGCACTTTCGAAAACCCAAGAATTTCCCAAGTGCTTTATATCGAAGAGAGCTCATTTCACTAAGCCTAGCTTGATAAGATATATCCAAAGCTTAGTCGAGATATCCTAGCCTTTGCATTGTTCTTAATTGTAAAGGATATCTCATCCTAGTTGAAACCAACCAAGAAACCCCAAACCCTTTTATAAGGTAGTTTGAGTGTGATTGTTGGTGAGTTGGAGTTAATAAAGAGTTAGTAAACTACATTGAGGTAGTCGAAAAAGCTCTAGAGAAGAAGTGGGTAAACTATCTTGGATAATCGTAAAGCTTGTGTGTGTTTTTGGTGAGTAAACTACAGGTAGTCGAAAAGCTCAAAATAGAAAGGTTAGTAAACTACGAGGGTAGTCGAAAAAACCTTAGGAAGTGATTAGTGAATTTCTCCGTGTCGTCGGACGTAGGAGCTTGAGTCTCCAGACCACTATAACTTCTTTGTGTTATTTGCTTTCTGTATTGCTTTGATTAAACTGTTGCATACCTTTAAACTGAAAGCATATTTTCACTGATATTCAGTTGGAATCAATCCACTGATATTGCATATAACTGATTCACAGCCTAATCACTGTTCCATTAAAAAGGAAGTTTTTCAAATAAAGCATAAAAAGCGAGTATAAACTTAGGGCCAACCATTCCTTTTATCCGAAAGAGCTATTCAAGCAACTCAAGAATCTCTGAAAAACTCAGATCGATTTAGGATTATCGAGGTTTTACGAAAGCGACTTCGGATCACTTGTCTCAGGTAGACTTTGACTCAGGGCGATCTGTGCTTCTCAGGACCAAATCTTCTTGACAACCTGACCCAATCTGACCTCAGTGAAGAAAAAGTTTTAAAATCACTGAACACGTGTATTCCCCCCCATACACGTGTAAGACTCGTTTTCACCGGGACCAACAATTTACAATCTAGATTGTTTATTTAAAATTTGTTTTTAAATGAGATTTTCTTTAAATTGACAGGCTATGCTAGAATTGGTTCAAATAAATAGTGTATTGTTTACTGTGATTTATTGTACCTAATGCAATGTATGGTCGACAGTGCAACATTAAATAAATAAATGCAGTTAGTATGATAATAATGCAATAATGTATATTACTGTCTTTTGGGGTTCACAAATGCTGTATAATAACTATGTTGAAAGTAAAAACATGCAGCAATGCAATCTTGACATGTGTTATGCTTGTGGTATTGTGTTAGTGCAATTTTTGATAATTGTGATGTTGTGTTATTGTGGTTAATTTGTTATGTTGTGTTATGCATGTTGCGTAAGATTGTGTAGACTACGTATGGATGGTCGTGAGAGCGATCAAAAGCGAGAACAAAGGGACCGGAAAATGTCGAGTCTTTGGTAGTCTGAAAATATCTTAAAATCAATTGGTTTAGGGTTTGACAAAAAAAAATGTAACTAGTTTTGGTTAGGCTTGATTTTTTTGCGTATAGTTGATTAGAGCCATAGAGTGTATAGTTGCATTGGTAGTCACTGATTGTATAATTGAATTAATTGCTAACATTGATATTGCATTGATTGGCAGATGATTGTATAAAGTGCATAATGTTGTAACATAAAACGTATTATTGCATTTACATACTAATGATTGTATAATTGGGACGTAATATGCATAGTAGAAGATGTTGATATACATAACCATATAATATTTATATAGCAAAATATATAATAATTACATCATCACCCGCATTTATAAACACCCCCCACCTACTATATGCAAAAGCTAATATGGCCGAAGCAAGGCACCACACAAAACCCAAAAAAAAAAAAAAAACCCTTCTAAAAACATATCCGGCCAACACAAAATGAAACCCGCATAAACTGCTAATATACAAAACTAAATTGGATATAAATATGTAGCCTGCTACTTATTACTCGAGGGTTCGCATTCTAGAGGCCAGTAACCATATTCCTTTTTCGTCTTCGGCGATCATCCTACAACAACCCGGTTATTAGCAAAGAGTTAAGTATTCTAGAGGCCAGTAACCATATTCCTTTTGAAATAACATAAAACATATTCTGCAGCTTCATCTGGGATAGATGCTTGAAGGTGACAAAGTAATTGGTTGATATAATATCGTACAGTGAACTGCAGAGAGTTTTGTACTGGAGAACATTTTTCACTGATAGCCAAGATAAAAATTCGATGAAGAGGTTTTCTGGGATAGATGGAGATGGATTCATGTTGTTTTGTTTGGTATTTTTTATTTTTTATTATTGGAAGTGTTTTTTTGATGTTTTGGATTGATACAAGATTTAATGGGATTGAAAATAAAAGCAGAGGTTATGCTTTGTAAAGCCCTCTTATAGTGGTGGGATGACATATATTATATAAGATATATGGGGTCATATTATATATTAGAGTGCCTGTAATCTGTATGTATGTTGTCTCTTGAGAAGTTAAATATGACTTATTTACAAACCTTCATAGCGTCAAACTCGATATATATCTAATTTTCCCAACCTCCCATGCAAAAATGTGCCCAGAATATGTTTCCCCACCCACTACCCCCGGTCCCACCTCTTTGCTTTTTGAGAGTTTTAAACAATTATTTAAAATGATGCAAAAATGTTGTATATAGTCATAAGCATAATTCAGCTACTCATTGTTTAAATGTTGTATTTAAAATAATTTTTTTTAATTATTAACAAAATAATATTATTTTTCAATTCATAGGAGGTGGTACTCATATAAGATTTTTTTTTGTTACTGCATATAAAAATAATCCATACACTTGATCACATTGCCTTGTCCCCCCATACAAATAATGTATATCACCTTTTTTTCTTTTGATATGAAAGAAACGACTTGTCTCCATCAAATACAGTCAATCAAATCACCAAAAAGGAGTAATGATGGTTTATTTGCAGTAGTCATCATATCATTTGGAGCATGATTTTGAATCGATAAAAAAATAATATATATTTTTGATCAATAATTTGAGTTGTTGCTGAAAACCTAATAAAATAAAAACCTAATAATATTCAATAATTTGAGTAGTCATCAGAGTCGTTATTTTGGTGTATATTTTTTTTTTATGTGTACCTTAGCTAAATTCATAAAAATACTATTTTGGTGTATTCTTATGATTATTATTTTGGTGTATTATTATTACAAAAGTGCACAAAAAACGTAGATTTATAATTTGTACATGATCGATTATATTGCATTATAAGCAGCATCGGTGCATATACTTGATTATATTTGCATTGTAGCTGACACGAAAAACACTATAAAAATTGAATTCATTAATTCCAGCCCCCCTAGTACATAAACACGTGTTAAACTGATGGAACAATCCCAAGTAGATAGTGGTAACTGTTACACCACCACACAAAGGGAAGGGATTAGATTTTTTTCTAATTGAAATTCAAAAAAAGTAACCTCTCAAACTGTGACCTCAGCGTCGGAATTCGCTTCTCTCCAAAGAATCAACGTCGATCGGGTTCTTCTCGGAGACAATACCAGTCAATTGTTTTTCTTCTTTAAGTTGGTACCTCCGCAAAAAAACGTGAAACCCTACACCACCGCCACTACCCCCCCCTCCCCATTTTTTCCCATTGTGTACCTCCTCCATCTATCTTCACCGTCTTCCGCCACAGCCACCCGATTAGATCTATTTCCCCCACCGCAAAAAGCATGAACCCTCCTCCACCACCTCCGTCATTTTCCCCCACACAACCACACCTCCGTCGTTTTCCTTAGAGAGAGATAGAGAGAGAGATAGAAAGAAAAGGATGATGACATATCATTTGCAGAGAACAAGAAAAGGGTTTTTGTGAGAGAAATTTGGAAGAGAGTGAGAGAGGAATGTGAGAGAGAGAGAGAGAGAGAGAAATGGGGAGTGTGGGGTGTTTTTGGCTGTGTGTGTAAGATGGTGTGTAAGTGTATGTAAGATGGTGTGTAAGAGTATGATTAGACAATTTTAATTTAATTAATAAACTTAAAACAATGTTTTATCAACTCAAGGGCATTAATGATTTTTCAACCCACTAAAATTGTACTAGATTGCTAATTTTTGGGTAAAATGTACTAGATTGCTATTACTCTCCATTTTAGTGTACTACATTGCAATTACCCCAATTATGACCTATTTGGACCGGGTGAACCATGAATCACTTGGGCCGAGTGAACCATGAACCACTCAATTTTGTCTTACCTTCACCAATTACAAATTTGATTGTAAATTAAAAAAATTTCATGTATGAAAATTTTCATACTAGACTTTGTCTTTAATTAAACATGTTATGAAAAATCTCCTTCCTCACAATTTAGAGAGGAATGAAAAGTAATTCATTTATATTCTTCTCAACAAACCGAACACCCCTCTTGTCATTCATAGGAGAACACCATTATTTTCCAACTTCTTGAAACAATAATCGTTAGATTACATATAGAATATCTTAGGATAAGTGTTCTATGCATTCAAATGCACCGTTCACTCATAGTGCATTTTAGAATCGTGCAACTTTTTATACTAAAAAATGTCATTTATTTACATTGAACCATGCAACTGTTAATATGAAAAAATAATAATACGATTTAGTATAAATAAATTGCATTTTTTAGTATAATATAAAAAAATGATTCATTCACAGAAGAGGTACAACTAACAAGAATTATTATTTAAAACGATTCTCACAGAAGAGGTCAATTAACAAGAATTATTATTGCTTGGTCGAAAAAAAAACAAGAAATTGCGAAACAAAAAGGGAAATATGAATATCAAACCCACTAGTCACTACTATAGTGAACAAATGAGTAACGTAATTGAATTTTTTTAATTACACACTCATTATTTAATAATATAAATAAATGAATTGTTGAAAAATGGAAATGATGAATTTAAATACTACAAAATATGTTTTGACAATATCGGTGTTGACTCATCCAATGGCGACATCTTTATAGAGCACGACTTAATAGTTATCTAATTATTTAACGTGATAGATCGGATTACTGAAAACATCAACGTAAATTGTTGGATATAAGATTGAAACAATTTAATTATACTGAATTGTTCAGTTATTTTTTTGTGTATTAATAATTACATAATTTTGTGCAGCGCAGTGGATGCATATAAAATTTAGCCATCATATATATAATAATATAAATATAAAAAAAGTAAAAACCAAGCTCATATATAAATGGAAAAAATGAAAATGAATAATAAATCAAACCAATTAAAGTTCGCTAGAATCGCAACAAGTCAAACTTGCAATCTACAAAGTTGCTAATTTGCAATCGGCGAAATTGTGTTCTTCAGAGTTCAGTGAACCAAAAATGGATTCTCGTGTTTTGCAAAAAACTCGTCGGATTTATGCCGTCGTCATTTCCCTCCTGCTTTTCTTGCCACTATCTCAATCCAATCAGGTATATGTGAATTAATTTTCGATAATTGTTCATTCTCATGTTTTCTTGTGAGAACCAAAAATTTAGAAGTGCTTTTTCAGTTTAAATTCTCAAAATACAAGTCAAACGATCATCAATTGGTTTGTAGGACTTACTTGTAGTATATTTTTCATCCTCGATTTATATTTCCTTGAGTCAATTATAATGGTAAAGGTTGATAAATCTACAGATTGTGTGTTGTTATTGTCCTGTTCTTATTATAATTATGGTTTCGAATTTCATCTAGTACTTTTGTGCTGTTGGGATAGCATATGGTGATACAACATGTGGAACTTCTTCCGTTTATCTTCCAAAGATTTTGATAAAGGGAGGTACGGTTGTGAATGCTCATCATCAAGAGGTTTCTGATGTTTACATAGAGGATGGCATCATCGTCGCAGTGCAGAAAAATATGGTGGTAATGTTTTCATAAATTTTGATGGTGATGATTTGTATTTAGAAATTGATAAGCCAGACTTGCATCCAATTAAAACTCTGTGGAAATAGAAGTTGGGAAAAAAATTCCATGAGAAGGAAAAAAACTATATGCACATATATATGCATCTCGAAAGAGTAGCTGGAATTGACAGCTCAAATGGATATAGGTCATAAGTCCTCTTCCATTGGTGATGTAACTGTGAAACATATTGAATGAGATGTGATTTCTGCTTACAGATGAGATGATTAGCTATTATGTTAATGAGGAGAACTTGATGGATATATTATGCTCTTTTTGCTTTTTATTTCCAAATTTGGAACCACTAAAGAGTTACCTTGAGAGTATCTATATAGTAAAGTTCTTTAACTCTTTTCCATTCTATTATTTATTGTCATTCTTCATTGAGGGAAGTAAAAAAGTAATATTGGTTGTATTGTATGCATATGGAAAATTTCTTTATTTATAAAATTCTTTTCATTTTAGCTGTATTATTTATTATCACTTTTTGTTGATGGCAATAATACTATTCATATTGTATGTGGGATATTCATGGACTGTTTTAGGGAAGTCATACTAAGTGACTTTTCAGAGGCTATTTACCTTTTTGTTAAATGTGTAGCATAACATTTATATATATGTGTCAAGAGTTGATGTGTGGATATGCAGGTTGGAGACGATGTTAAAATTATTGATGCAAGTGGAAAGTACATTATGCCAGGTATATTTTCTTCAATATCTCAAAGGATATTTCTATATTTCCATTCAATACTGGCATATCTAAAGAGGTAAATGTTACGGTTCAACATCAAGAATAAATTTATTAGTATTCTTTTTGGTATGTGAAAAAATTAGGGGATTGATGAATGTTTCATTTTTTTTTATTTTGTATAGTCTTCGTGCCTGCTGGATTATGGCTAATAGAGACATAAGCTTTCCCTTATACCACGATGAACCATGTGTGTTTTGATTCTATATCTTTGATTTGTAGAAGTAGAAGGATATGATGATACTTTCAGCATCATACTTGCCAATTTAAATATAATTTTTTCTTATGATTAAATTTTTAAAAGTATATTCTTGTAAATTATATCTTGTGATGATCTGATGATCACAGGAGGAATTGATCCACACACACACTTGGCAATGGAGTTCATGGGCACTGAAACTATTGACGACTTTTTCAGTGGGCAGGCTGCTGCATTAGCAGGTGGAACCACAATGCATATCGATTTTGTTATTCCTGTAAATGGGAGCTTATCGGCAGGCTTAGAATCTTACGTTAAAAAGGCAGCAAATTCGGCCATGGATTATGGCTTGCACATGGCAATCACAAAATGGGATGAAACTGTTTCTAGAGAAATGGAAGTCATGGTTAAGGAAAAAGGTCTGTGTCCTTCTCCTTGTATTAATGTTAGGCAAATAGTTTTATGCACCAGTTACACTGTGCAACTAAAGTGCATTTTGTATGGTATTAGCTGTTCTACTAAAAGGTATTAGTTGGTCAGTATTAGTTGTGCACCAGGTGCACGGTGCAATTGGTGCACCCAAGTGTAAAGTGGTACTCATAATGTTGTACTTTTGAAGCAGCAGACACATTAAACTTGTATCACTACAATGCTATTTCCGGATTATTTCTAACTTTTTTTTGTCACTCTGTAGGAATTAATTCTTTCAAATTTTTCATGGCCTATAAGGGTTCTCTAATGATCAGAGACGACCTTCTGCTTGAGGGGGTTCAAGAAATGCAAATCTCTTGGCGCCTTAGCCATGGTTCATGCAGAAAATGGAGATGCTGTTTTTGAAGGACAAAAAAGAATGATTGAACTAGGGATTACTGGTCCTGAGGGTCATGCACTTTCAAGGCCGCCAGCGGTAAGCTCGTTTATGTTCAAGTATGGTAATAATTTTTGCAACTTGATAGTCTTATAATTTTTTATTTCATATACTTTTGAAAATATGCTTTTAGTCTTTGCAGTGAAAAAAAAAAAAAAAAAAATTACTCCCAAATTCATTTGTTACTTCCTCCATTCAATTTAAATATCCTTTTGAATGTTTCACATAGATTAAGAAAGTCATTTTATACCTATGATTGTTTTAGACAGATTTTTGTATCTCATTTACTGTGACATATCACAAAAAATAAGAAAAGGGCAAAGTTGGACAAGATATTTAATTTCTCTTGGAAAACCAAACATGACAGATTTTGGAACAAATTTTTTTTCTAATACAACAATTAAATTGGAGCGGAAGGAGTACAATTTTACATTGTCTTCCCGCTATATCGTTTCACTTTCTATATGATGAAATGGTTGTCTGCGCGTTCTTGTTCTCATTTTCCCTATGCATGGTGAGTCGGATTGTTAAATCTTTTTGCAGATTGGTTTCAGCTGTGAAGAAACATTATTGCTTTTCTTAAGGTCATTGTAATCTCTTCTATCCACATACAGTTTGACATTAATAAAATGCAAAATCAATTCTGGTGACTGGTCCACCATTCTTCCATTTAATTATGTATGCTGAACATGTTGTTTCTAGACAGTAAACGAGTTTTTACAGCTGTTTTAAATCATCTGAGAATATCTATTTCATAATCTACTTCTCTTTTTAATGCCAGTGATTGTCTCAAGATCAGCTAATTATTGGAAGTTGTAGTAAAATTAAAATCTTATTTATAGAGTGTATACATATATAAATCAGACAAATTAGGAAAAATGAATAACTATGTTGCATGCAAGAATCAGCCTATCAAATATTTTCCTAAACTTAAAAATAAAGATTGACACCTAATTAGCTAATCTACAGCAATTGTTTCTTGTTATTGCTCTCTTTCCAACACTTAGGATTGAATATCATGCTGTTGAGGCACTTTTACAGAGTTAGACTAATTGTCAATAAATTGGCATCATTGAACCTGTACATTTTGTCCTTGATCTATTAATTATATTTTGAATATGTGCAGCTAGAGGGTGAGGCTACTAGTCGAGCTATTCGTTTGGCTGGTTTTGTGAACACTCCTCTCTATGTTGTTCATGTCATGAGCATTGATGCAATGGAAGAAATCGCCAAAGCTCGAAAATCAGGTTTGTGGAACTTTGGGATTAAACTTTCCGCTGCCATTGATTCATAATTTCATTTAAAAAAATTCTCCTTTTCTGAAGAAGGATTTTGTTCTATGTAGTTTCTGGGTCCACCTAAGGTTACTGTCATTACCGATTGGTGGAGATGTGTAAATTAAGCATAATATTTGTATTTTCTCCTCATATGAGTTCTCATAATAGTGCTCGCGGCCAGTTATCACTAACATGTATCCTTAAGTTGTCTATTTTTTCCGATAGTTAATCCATCAACAAAGATTACCTTTTATCCTGCGCATGCTTGATCATGGGATAGTCTTCCCCATTTTCATTGATCTTAATTTAGACACCACTTAAGTGATTATGCTTCATAATTACATGTGTCTTGAAGTTCTATCGTTCTATAATGAAGGAAACTTTTAAATTTATTTTATACCTCCAGGTCAGAAGGTTATTGGGGAGCCTGTAGTTTCGGGACTGGTCCTGGATGATTCTGTCCTTTGGGATTCCGATTTTCAGACAGCAGCAAAGCAAGTTACTATTATTATTTAATTTTAAATATCTTCCAACAATATTAAATTGACCCTTTTCAGTGTCTTATCATCACAGAAGTCATTTTGATCTCTTCATATTTTAGGTATGTCATGAGCCCACCTATTAGAGCACGTGGACATGGTAAGGCTCTTCAAGCAGCTCTCTCAACCGGGGTTCTACAGGTTTCACTCTCATCTTAATAAAGTAGACTCTCGATCTTTTGATATCTATCTGTTATACCTAATTGTATCTCAAACATGTTGCAGCTGGTGGGAACAGATCACTGCACCTTCAATACCACTCAAAAAGCTTTTGGAATTGATGATTTTCGTAAAATTCCAAATGGCGTCAATGGTATCAGCATGATTTCAAAGTTCTCGTGTAAAGATGATTTTTTTTTCCCAATTTTCTTTGACGTGGTCCTTGTACAGGTCTTGAGGAGAGAATGCATTTGATTTGGGATACAATGGTGGTATGTTGAATGTTGATCATTATTTCCATTTTAGTTTGATGTGAAAAGTGTTGATATGATGAAATAGTAGGCATTGCAATTTATTGGACAAGTGATACACCTAGCATTGCATTGAATTTACGACTGCCTTTTCCACTTTGTTGATCCTTTTTTTTATTTATTATTTTGGTGCAGGCATCTGGACAGATATCTGTTGTTGATTTTGTTAGGGTGACGAGCACTGAGTGGTATGCTTCCCTTTTGTTCCTATTTCCAGAGTTAATTGGCTTTTAGTTGTAATCTTTATCTCCTTCTTCAGTGCTAGAATTTTCAACATATATCCGAGGAAAGGTGCAATACTGGTAGGGTCAGATGCAGATGTTATAATATTAAACCCCAATTCAAGTTTTGAGATCAGCTCGAAAACCCACCACTATCGAACTGATACAAATGTCTACGAGGGAAGAAGAGGGCAGGTAAAGATTTTATCTTCCTGGACAAATACTTCTATGTGCCAGTTGCACTGTGCAACTCAAATGCATTTTTAAATGGTATTAGTTATTTTACTAAAAGGTATTAGGTAGTCGGCATTAGTTGTTTACACCGAACAATGTTAGTTGTTTTGGTCTTCAAATGATGGTTTCTGCTTTCTAGAGTCATTGATTGCTATCCGAAAAGCTTCTCTCTCTCTCGTAATTACAGGGAAAAGTTGAAGTAACCATAGCGGGAGGTAAAATAGTGTGGGAAAACGATGAACTGAAGGTTGTTCCGGGTTCTGGCAACTATATCAAAATGCCTCCGTTTAGCTATGTTTTTGATGGAATCGAAAAGACGGATGGTGAGTATCTGTCGTCTCTACGAGCTCCGGTTTTGCGACCTACAACACATACTACCTGAACTGAACTTCTTATTGGCTGCTTCAAAGATTTGATTATTTTGTAAGAAAAGAATAGGTTCATACAATCAATCCACCTCCCAGAGGCTATATATGATGCCAATGCAATTATGCAATCATGTCCATCCCATCCTATTGTTTATAATGTTGTACATAAATTACACAAGGCTGCGCTAATCAGCTAGATTTCCCTCTCTCAAACTTATTTCTTGTAGTAATGTGGGAGATTTACTGATAGGTACATTTCAAGATTGCAACTTACTAATGGGTACAAAATAGTTGTATATACGTGAGTACATTTGCACTTTCACGTGCAACTTTGACTATTTATGTAATTCCATTTGTACTTAATAGTAATTTGTATTAAAAATATGTCCCTATCAATAATTTTCCCTAATATTTATTGGTAAATTTGATATGCTGTTGAGTTGTTTCTACCTATCATAACGCATCTACATCTTAATACCTCCATTCCCACTCTTGTTAAAAAAATTGCATTTTTTTTTCATGGGAGATGATTGTGAAAGATAAAATTTCAAAATAAAGTAATTGTCCTTTATAATAAAAAAATGTTGAGTAGGTTTTCTGTGAACTTGGTTTACGTGAATTTTTTTTTTTAAAGTGTCATTTTTATGTAAATGCAGTATCACTGCTTTAAAAAATTGATTTTTCAAACAGTGATAGTGCTTATGCATAATAATGATATCTGAAAGAAAAAGAGTTTACATGGACTCGGGTTCACATAAGTTTTTGCATTTGTTGGTGTAGAAATTTCCATTTATTTTACCATTCTCTCTTGGTTGCCTTAAGAGCAACTGCAACTCCAACTCCAACAGTTAACATTGCAACTATTGCATAATATTGGTGCAATAATTTCCAATAGTTTCCCCTTATATTTACACCAATAAGTTTAGTTTTTATATTCATCAATTTTTTATTTGTAGCAAACTACGACTCGCAGACCATTCACTTCCTTCCAAACACAGTTAAATAACAATTCTTGATCTTGATCCTATGTTTCTTTTAAAACATCATGTAATAGATATACATCTTCTACCATTCACTAGGGAACTCACAAGATTGGGCGTTCAACTTTTTATGTATTTATTCATTTTGCCAAATACACACTTATATTCACTTGATAGGAGTATTTTGTTTACATGCATGGAATCATAAAATAATCTCGAGTAGGTCTTTTGTGAAACTTGTTTATAATGGAACTGATTTCATATTTATAGATTTGACACTTTAGTTTTCACGACTAATACACTATATACACTACAAAAAAGACGGGGGTTTAACGACGGTTTTAGCGACGGAAAAAACCGTCCTTAACGACATTAGCGACGGAAAAAAATCAGACGTTGAATCAAGGGTCGCTAGCCGTAGCGACGGTTTTTTGTGACCGTCGCTGATTAGCGACGAATTTAGTGACGGTTTTTTTTAATAATTTTTTTTAAAATAATTAATTATTTTTTTATTAAATCCGTCGCTAAAGCGTGAATTTACGAAAAAAAAATGGCTCACGGTGGTTCGAACCCGAGCCCAGGGGCGTCCGGGTGGGCACTGAACCACCCGAACCACGGACCATGTCAAACCCAACCACCAAGCATATCATATATAAGCCACCAAGCCTCCCAATTAAATGAGATAAATTTTCGCTCCCAAGGGGGACCGAACACGGGACCTGTGGGCGCCTGAGTGGGGATCAAACCGCTCGGGCACTTGCTTTCTTACGTTTACTTAATGAAATTAATTATATATGTCCTAAAAATTGTTTTTTTCGATATTTTTTTAAAATCTTTTATTTCAATTATCTAATTTAATGATTTAACCACATTTTAATATAATAATTTTTATTTTTTATTTATTTATAAATTTAAATTAAATTGTATTATATTAAAATATATTAATTTATTTATTTTTAATTCATTTTTTTTACACTTTTTTTAATTTTTTAATTTCATTTATTTAATTTAACTATCTAATAATCTTTAAAACACTAATTATATATTTTTTTTTATATTATAAATTATAAATAAATGATTATATTCTTTTAAAATAAAATATGTCCTAAAAATTCATTTTTTTTAAACAAATACTACTATCTATTTAAAAAAGTACTACTTTCTATTTAAACAAGTACTACTTTTCATTTAAACAAGCAATACTTTCTATTTAAATAAGTAATACTTTTAATTTAAACAAATAATGTTTTCATTTAGGGGGGTGTTTGCAACCTCATTTCAATAGTATAGAAGCACTTATTTTAAAAGTTGGTTAGACCCAACTTCTTTGAAAAATAAGTTTCTACAAAAGTGATAGTGTTTGAAAACACTTCTTAACCAAATCTTACTTTTCTATTTAAACAAGTAATACTTTTCTATTTAAACAAGTACTACTTTTCATTTAAACAAGTACTATTTTTCTATTTAAACAACTACTAATTTTCATTTAAACAAGTGATACTTTCTATTTAAACAAGTACTACTTTTTATTTAAACAAGTATTACTTTTCATTTTAACAAGTACTACTTCTCATTTAAACAAGTAATACCTTTCATTTAAATATATAATACCTTTCATTTAAACAAGTATTACTTTTCATTTAAACAAGTACTACTTTTCTATTTAAACAAGTAATACTTTTAATTTAACAAGTAATACCTTTCATTTAAACAAGTACTACTTTTCTATTTAAAAAAGTATTACTTTCTATTTAAACAAGTAATAATTTTCTATTTAAACAAGTACTACTTTTCTATTTAAACAAGTAATACTTTTAATTTAACAAGTAATACTTTTCATTTAAACAAGTACTACTTTTCTATTTAAACAAATATTACTTTTCATTTAAACAAGTACTACTTTTCTATTTAAACAAGTACTACTTTTTTATTTAAACAAGTAATACTTTTAATTTAACAAGTAATACTTTTCATTTAAACAAGTACTACTTTTCTATTTAAAAAAGTATTACTTTCTATTTAAACAAGTTCTACTTTTCATTTAAACAAGTAATACTTTTCTATTTAAACAAGTACTATTTTTCTATTTAAACAAGTAATACTTTTCTATTTAAACAAGTACTACTTTTCTATTTAAACAACTAGTACTTTTCTATTTAAACAAGTAATACTTTTTATTTAACAAGTAATACTTTTCATTAAAACAATTAATACCTTTCATTTAAACAAGTAATACTTTCTATTATTTAAACAATATTTTTAATTTAACCAAGTACTACTTTTCATTTAACCAAGTACTACTTTTCTATTTAAATAAGTAATACTTTTCTATTTAAACAAGTAATACTTTTCTATTTAAACAAGTAATACTTTTCATTTAAACAAGTACTACTTTTCATTTAACAAGTAATATTTTTCATTTAAACAAGTAATACCTTTCATTTAAACAAGTAATACTTTCTATTATTTAAATAAGTAATACTTTTAATTTAAACAAGTAATACTTTTCTATTTAAACAAGTACTACTTTTCTATTTAAACAAGTAATACTTTGCATTTAAACAAGTATTACTTTTCATTTAAACAAGTACTACTTTTCATTTTAACAAGTACTACTTTTCATTTAAACAAGTAATACCTTTCATTTAAACAAATAATAATTTTCATTTAACCAAGTACTACTTTTCATTTAAACAAGTACTACTTTTCTATTTAAACAAGTAATACTTTTTCTATTTAAACAAGTAATACTTTTCATTTAAACAAGTACTACTTTTCATTTAAACAAGTACTACTTTTCTATTTAAACAACTACTACCTTTCTATTTAAACAAGTTTTCATTGAACAAGTAATACTTTTCATTTAAACAAGTAATACCTTTCATTTGAACAAGTAATACTTTCTATTATTTAAACAATACTTTTAATTTAAACAAGTAATACTTTTTATTTAACCAAGTACTACTTTTCTATTTAAACAAGTACTATTTTTCTATTTAAACAAGTAATGT
Source organism: Stenogyne calaminthoides (assembly GCA_037126765.1). NCBI lineage: Eukaryota > Viridiplantae > Streptophyta > Magnoliopsida > Lamiales > Lamiaceae > Stenogyne > Stenogyne calaminthoides. The sequence goes on along the minus strand of JBBCBC010000014.1, from coordinate 22,883,833 downwards.
TTTTCTATTTAAACAAGTACTATTTTTCTATTTAAATAAGTACTACTTTTCTATTTAAACTTAAGTAATATTTTTTTTATTTAACAAGTAATACTTTCATTTAAATAAGTACTATTTTTCTATTTAAACAAGTACTACTTTTAGTCAATATATATATTTAAATATACTATGAATTAAATTTTATCTAGTAAACTCCTCGAAATAGATCGACTACGATTAGGGTGGAACTCTTCTCCAAGTGACTATAAATTAAATATACGGTAAGATGCATTAACAACATTTAAAAAAATCTTGTATAATCCTGAAACATAAAAAAAAAAATACATAATTAATATTTTAAAAAAAATTTAAAAAAAAAAAAAAAAAAAACCGTAAGCTAAAAAACCGTAAAGCTAAATCAAATGCATAAAAGCCGTCGTTAATACCGCCGCTAAAGGGATTAGTCCAAAACGTCGCTAAAACCGTAGCTAAAACTGTCGCTATTTGCTACGGTTCTCTAGACCGTCGCTAAAATTGTTGACTTTGACCATTTGACCGTAACCGTCGTAAAAACCGTCGCTATTTGCGACGGTTTTTGTAACCGTCGCTAATTTCCGTCGGTAAAATGCGCGTTTTTTGTAGTGATATACCCTTTAGTTATTATGACTAATACCCTTTTATAATACAACACATGCCTTTTAGTATTACGAGTAAATACAAAGTCATACCCTTCAATTATACAATCCAATTTTACGCATTCTCTCGTGTGAAACTTGTTCACTCTGTGTATATACACACGATTGCCCATAATCTTTAATTATTAAAAAAAAAATACTTCCACAAAAATAGAAGCAGCAATTTATGAATGAACACATCTATAAACCGGCCACCCACCCCAACTTCAATTGCCACATTCTTGTTGAAAGAAGTCAACCTACAAAAGCATGGGGGGTGGGGTTGACCAGGCATCTTGGGGGTGGGGTTGACCAGGCATCTTGGGGGTGAATTACCGACTCAACTCCCCTTGAATTCTTTAATCAAATCACCCCTTTTTTGTGCATTTCAAGAATCCTACAAGCCTATATCCAACCCTTCATTAATCATGCAATGATGCAACAAAACAACACACACACTTGTCTTTCTTACATCATAAAATAAAATAAATTAATCCATGGGGAGACTTCCTTGCTGTGAGAAGGGGAATGTGAAAAGAGGGCAATGGACGCCAGAGGAAGACCAAAAGTTGTCTTCTTACATTGCCAAACACGGCACTAAGAATTGGCGTCTCATCCCTAAACTAGCTGGTATTTTTTCTAAATTCTTTAACTTTGGTCATTCTCATTTATATTCCCTCTGCAACTTCTCATTTAATTAACCTTAATGCAGGTTTGCAGAGATGTGGGAAGAGCTGTAGATTGCGGTGGACTAATTACCTTCGTCCAGATCTCAAGCACGGCCAGTTCTCCGACGCGGAAGAGCAGACTATCGTAACTCTACATTCCGTTCTTGGAAATCGGTACATTACGGATCAAATCACAAAATGCATGCATGGATCACCTTCGTGTTAAAAAGTTTTTTTTGGTCCCATTACTTTGTCTATTGTATAATTTTAGTCCAGAAAATGTGAACTTTTCGAATTAGTCTCAATATTAAAACATGTGGCCTATTCTGGCTCAAAACCATTCGAAAATTGAACAGGGTGTCATTTTATATCACGTGAATATCAGATTTTGGCCCCATGACTTGTATGATGTACAAATTTAGCCTCAAATAGAAAATAAAAACATTTGACATTCGTCCGACGTAAAATGACATAGTTTTGAATTTTTCGATAATTTTGAGACTAAAATTGGACAATTTTTCGAATATTGAGACTAAATCGAAAATGTAAACGTTCTAGGAGTAAAATTAGGCAGAGAAAAAGTTACAGGACAAAATTATGAGACTAGAAAACCTTTTAACTCAATAAATGACAAATAAGACTAACCAACTAACTAAATATTGCAACAGATGGTCCGTAATCGCAGCACAGCTTCCGGGGCGCACAGACAACGACGTGAAGAACCACTGGAACACGAAACTGAAGAAAAAGCTGTCGGGGATGGGAATCGACCCGGTGACACACAAGCCCTTTTCCCACCTCATATCGGAAATCGCAAATCTCCCCCCACCACAAGCCCCCAACTTAGCTGAAGCCGCACTCGGTTGCTTCAAAGACGAAATGCTTCACATTCTCACCAAGACTCGCATCAACATTCACCAATTTGCCCCTCCCACCACCATTAATAAGCATTCAAAGGACGAAAACATCAAACAGCAACCTACGGGAGGGCTTGAGTATCCGCAGGGATCATCGGATTGTGGGTTTCAGTATGAGCTGGAGAATCTAGGCAAATCTACGTGGAGCACGTGCATGGACAGCTTGCATGGGGATGAACGCGCACAGGAATCTGTAGGGACGAGGATGGAGAATGATCCGAACGTGTTTGATTCCTTGTGGGATTTACAAACAGATGATCTCATGAATCATATAATATAGTAACTGATGAAAAATTGATTGATAGAAAGCCACAATTAGTTAATTTCTGAATTATATAATGCATGAAATATATAGCTAGCTAGTAATTAATATTCTAGGTGCTCTTGATTAATGTAATTAGAAATTAAAGGATTAGTTAATTGTCAAATTAATAAACTTCTTTTTTGCATATGAATAAGATGATGTGCACCCCCAGTTGCCTTAGATAATTATTGTGTATTCAAGCAGGTCCCACCACATTTCAAAGGATTTATTTGTTTGTTGTTGAGGGGGGGGGGCCGTCTCATCACGTCCCTGGTGTTTTCATTATCGGCTATTATTCCACTTTGATATTTCATCTCGTTTTTTACCGCTTTTAATATACTCATGTGTACAATCAATCTTTGACACAAAAGTGTGTAAAAAGCAATAGAACATAGAAGTGGAAATGTTGAATCTTCACTCATTTGACGGGAGACTTACTGATAAATACATTTTAGAATTACATTTTATTAATAGGTACAAAACAATTGCATATATGTAGGTGCATTTGCACTCTCGCTTGCAACTTTGACTATATATGCAATTTCATTTGTACCCATTAATAATTTCTATCAAAAATTTGTATCTATTAATAATTTCCCCACATTTGGCGCGACTGCACACTAGGCATAGCTGTAAGATATTTAGGTTTTAGTTTCTGAAATTTAGAATGCCTATAATCTCTTCTACTGTTTTAAACTTCTTTGATAGTTAATTGAGTGATATTAAATTTAATTAGTTTTTATTTAATCAATAACTGTAAAAAGTAGAAGATTTTGTATATTTATACTCTGCGTAAATAGCTACTGTAAAGAGTTGGGCTTCGTACCTACTGAAAAAAAAATGAAAACTTGTAATAAAATGACAATAATTACTACTTGAGTTAAAGAAAACTCAGTAACGTAGGCATATAAGAGTTCAAAATTCACAAATCTTAATACATCAAACGAGACATGGATTCATTGAATTACACCGTGTAAATTAATGGTAAATTTAGAGAAAGATAGACACATGAGTAAAATGATGTGGGTTCCACTTGTTTGTATATATTCCATTCATTATTCTATATAGTGTCTCTGAGTATCTGCTCTTGTTAAATCTGTACAAAAGTAAATGGAGACCAATTTGCCACCAAATGTAGCATGCGTTTCACCAACGTGTAGCAAGAAAATGGCTCCAATCACCAGCCAATATATACATAATTAAGGTAACTTTTATGAGATGAACTCCACCACATAAATTTTATGACTCGTGAACTTATTACTTATGACTTTGCTAAGTCATATTTTAAAGCAAAATAAAGTTTAAATACTAAAGTAAAACTCTCTATCTGGGCTTCCTCCTTTCTGGGCTCAACTGATATAATATAATGCGCTCAACAAGAATCGGAGAACAGAATATTCAGTGCAACGTTATGGGGACATGTCGATTTTAGTTCAATTTCAAGTGGAGCAATGGAGCTTGAGAGGAAGATGTTCAAATTCAGATCCTAAGCAAAGGCTCACAGCATTCCGCGCGAGGCAATTGTGTTGGCAATGAGAATACAATATAATCAATTCCCCTTCATCATATTTCGTACCAGGGATATTGAGATTCAAAATAAATTAATCATTACTCCATTTTGATTAACTACATCCTCTCAATCATACCACTGTTTCTCAACCAACGCTCACTTTTTTTTTGTCCCCTCATTCCAAAATTAGAGGAAAACACTAACAACGACACCACCACCGGGGCAAACCTTCCTCCAACATATCCCTTTCATTACTGGGCATATAGGTAGAAGCGATTTTTATTACCATACTCATTCAAGAATTTGAACCAAGTGCCTCCTCAACTGAAATGTTGTTCTTGAACTATATGTTTCGTCTCTCTAAATAATGATTATGCACTATCTACTAACTAAAATCAGGCTGATGCTGATTGCAACGGGACGATAGATAGACCACGAAGAGTTGCATTGAGGTTGACTTCAGCCACAATAGAGGATCTGAGTCCCTTAATATCCTTTGTATTCCTAACAGAGACAGCTAAAATCCTAAGAAACGGAGAAGTGGTGTTTTCACTACATAGTTACAAGAAGGTCCAACATGAAAAGAGACAAAGTTCTTTTAAAACTATATACACGTGACAATTTCTCCACGGAGGGAAGAACACCAACAGGTTTGTGGATTTTGTGATAGAGGGAAAATTTTATGGGAGAGAGTTGTGATTGGGAATGATTAACTGAGAGGCAAATTAGATTTGTCATATTAAACCCCAAGTATGAACACAAGCTGGAATCAAGTGAAAGCTCTGTTTTTCTTGAAAAGGAGAAATGGAACGGAGTCTTTATATTTGTAAAATGTATGTACTACGCATTTGGTCTTGTAAAGTTGGCCCGTTTACAAAAGAACCAAATCCATTTCTGTTTTATAGACAAAATTACATTTAGTTCTAAGATTAGCTAATGATCATACCTAACACAAATCAGATGAATACATTGCTCTTGAATGCAAAGCCTCTTGTTCACAACCGTTGTAAGCCAAAATCTAGTTGGAGAAGCATATCAAGGATCCAAATTCCAAGACAAAAAAAGGTAGAGAATATGAAAGAGCACTCAGTATAGCTTGATGTTATTAGTCTGCTTCACCTCATGAAAGCTACTTCATAATAATTCTGTGAAATTTGTACATGTTTTAAAAACAGATACACGTACCTCCCCTCTTTACATATACACAGGCAGTTGGAGATGCCCGGGGATGCTTGAGCTGATTCATTAAACTCGCATCATCAAGAAGTGAAGAAGAAAAAAGGATAATCACCATTTCCTCAAGTCCCGCAGTAGAAGCCAGCAGATACCTGAACAGCTCAATTTGAGGCTCAGAATCAAAGAAAAGTGCAATCTCCACCCTTCTAAGTTTATCCAAATGAGGGTCTGGTGTTTTTTGGGCTCTTATGTATTCTATAACAGCTTCCACCTCAATTCTGCTGGAGAATAACTTCACAAAACAGGATGGATGAAATCATATTAGTAACTCTCTCAATGGAGGTAAATTAAAATAGAGGACAAGTACTCACAGTAATCCTTAGCATCTGTAAGTTTGGAGAACTTCGTGCTAAGCACAAAGCACAGGCAACCTCCTTAATGCTATCCAGAGACACTGAAAGATTAAGTTCTTTGAGACTGATAAATCTGTCTGCAAGACGACTTGGTACACTACCTGCACCCAAAAACTGTGCCAAAAAAAATTAAGTGCCAACAAACCGTTAAAAGTGCGCTACATTACGAGAATATCAATAGGTATCTCACCTCCAGTATGCATGGATGAAGATGCAGTTTCTCCAGCGTAGGTGGAATCTGAAAAAATTCGAAGCCAGTCGAGGGCTGAATTCCCAAGTTGTGAACTATGGGCATGGATAATGAAAGTTCAGCAAGAACCGGTGATTTTTTAAAGCGAATAATCTTGAAAACACCATAGAAGGTGAAAACCTTGAGACTTGGCCCCTGTACTTCAAATGCATCCACTTCGGTGCAGCATGCGAGCCTCACCCTTTCCAGCAGAGGGCTCTGAGAGATGAACTGTTCAAAGATTGCAGGGACATACTCTACTTCATGAAAATCTAGTGTAATGAGTTTGCTAAATCCTTTGAATTCTGGTGGCAGCTTAAATATACATCTATACAGATTTAGGTGCTTTAGGTGTTGGAATGAAAAGAAAGGAGAGGCTATTCCACGCTTATCTCCCTCGAATATACGAAGGGTAAAGTCCTGGACTTGGGAATTCGGTAGAAGTAGAATCCATTGATCAATATCCAGGCTACTTGAACAGATAAGGTAAAACTTCTTTATAGGTCCTCTATGATGATGCAGAACTTGATAAATTGCATTTTCAAATTTAGAGTTACACACGAAGTCGAGGTCGAGTGGGCAATCAAACACAAGGTTTGGAATGGTGGTCCATTTGTACCTCCATTCGCTCGATAAAATGCTGGTCCTCACTGCTTCATTCAATGGCAAGCGAGAAAGAATACTATCTATGATACTACCAGGCAGACTGCTTATGGCATCTTCACTCAATTTCTTACAACTTGTTCCCATTCCACAAGTTCACAAGCAATCCTTGATATCCAAAAGTTTACTGGTGAAGGAATTTAAAGAGAAAGTTTACTAGTAATTTGTAAATTATTGAACAAATGATACTGGTCCCTTTATTTTGCTTCCACCTGAATTCATCCCATAATCCTTTTTAATTTCGAGTAACATTCATTTGAACCAGGTCTATACATAAACTCTATCACTATTACGTGCAATATTTTTAAACAGTGATTTTTTTTTTTACATAACAACAATAGTTTTTATACGTAGTAGTAATACTAAAAAAATCGAGTTCACTGTGAATTCGGGTTCACACAAATTTTTGTCTTTAATTTCTGCATTCATGGAAAATAAATAATTATGGTTCACCTCCCAAAAGAGGGAGAAAAAAAAGCTCTGCGTTTCTCAACTATCACATAACACCGCCTACGCCATTGTAAGAAAACCACAGAAAATCCTTTTCACATTTCTGATTACTAAAATTTAAAAGCCTAATTTACAAATTTAATCGGAAACATAGAATTAGGAAGGGAATATAAATCAAAGTTGCAAAGCAAGTGTAGAAAATGAAAACAGGGAAGAGAAGTTACCGGATATTGGGCGACTGTCACCGCCGTTTGAGCTTCCACGGCCGTCGACTTTCAGTCGGTCTCAACAACTTTTAAATTACAACGAGAATGCTTCATTTGGGTTTTGAGGGATCTGAAATGGGAAATTGGGAAAGTTTCAAAACACACTCCCATAACCTAGGGTTATTCCGAGTCTTGTAATTTTTTTCATTTTCTTTTTCAATTTTAGTTTTTAAGGTGGGTTAAGTTTTACATGCTTCAGTTATATTATGAACTTTATAGTGTATTTTAAAAATATACAATTTATTATATTGAAATATGTAACTCGTTTACATTGAATGTGCAATTATTAATATGTAATTCAAGTTACATGTTTAAGTGTAAATAAGTTGCATATTTCAGTGCAATAAATTATATTTTTTTAGAATACACTATGGAGTGCACGGTACATCTTATGCACAAGAGACTCGCTCTTTAAGATGATATTTAGATTGTTTTTTGTCTAAAATTTTTAAAATATATCTCTAAAATCAACATGTAAGGCACATGCAAACCCTTTAAAGTTCGGAATTTTATTTTGTCAATCGATTCACACACGTGAAGTGTCACTCAATCCAAAAAGGGTGTGGATCGAATTTAATTTGTAGCAGGTCGACTAGTGGTGATGTGATTTTTTTTCTTTTGAATTGGATGACACTCCACATATGCCAATTTGCCATCAAATTATAAAAGGGTCTCGTGCATCTGATAATTCCGAAGAAAATTCAAAATTTTCAAGCAAAATGGACTAAAATCAATACCTTTAGAACTAAAATTGAAAAGAAAAAAAGTTATAGGACTAAAAATTGTATCACCCTAAATTATAATACTAGTTTTGAAATTTTTCCATGAGAAATTATAGTAAACCAGTAAATGTCCCCTTTTAATATTAAAAATGATACATATACATATACATATTTATATATATGATAAACTTTTATATTAAATATTTTACGAATCTAGAATCCTTTAAATATAATTTGCAGGCCAAAATGAGAAGCATATAAATATAGAGTGAAAAATTCAAGGATCTTGTACAGGTCGTACCGGTTCAAATTAATTTTACAATAAAATTCGAGCAAAGGCAAAACAACAAAACTCACTCCAAGATCTGTGTTGCTTTAAGAGCAAACATGTATTACACATGTATGTGTTACTGTAAGGAAAGACCCGTGAAACATGACACATGGGTCAGAAGGAGAAGTGCATAAACATAGAGGGAAAAAATCGCAGATCACGTGCAGGTCGAACTGGGTCAAATTTTTCTATAAAATTTGTGCAAAGACAAAACATCAGAACTCGCTTCGAGGTCTGTGTTGCTATAAGGGCAAACTTATGTTACTGTAAGTACATGTATGTGTTATTATAAGGATAAATAACATATAATAATTTTTTTAGTACTCATTTTTATTTGTAATGTATTGAAAATTATTTTATTATACAAATACATATGTGTTACTCTAAAAATAAATGTGTATTAATGTATGAACAAACGACAATCCCTCTATTTTCATCAGCTTCACCCTCTGTTTTTTATATGCTTTTCTTTCTGACATGTGACTAACAGTCTTAAATAGATGCACAAACCACCAGATTACACCTTGAATTAATATATATATTTTTTAATCGCATAGTAACACATACTTGTCTTTATGGTAACACGGATTGGGAGAGAGTTTTCATATTTGACCTTTGCCAGATTTTTTTGGAAAAATCCGTTTGACCGTATTCGATCCGCACATGATCCACTAATTTTCATCTCCTTCCTATTTGAACTAATATTTCACAGAAAAATCTCCATATATATATATATATATATATATTCCATATAATTTTATTATAAATATTTCACTTTTTTTACCATAATATTAAATGGTGTGATTATCGAGACACGGGTTTTGCTCAATACACCTTTGTTACAATTGTGTTTGTTAGTACATTATTCTATAATGTGTTGTATCTATGAGAAAATTATAGGATAAAGAAAATATACCTAGAAAGTGTTGATTAAGTGATATAATAGGATTTTTTTAATGTTAGGTTTTTTATAGAATGGAAATTTGAATCCGAGTAATATTAATGATTTATCGTTATCAAATTTGATAGTGAGACTGGATAAGGCGGTTTAGGGGTTCGAGGGATCAATATTCATCTCAATCGAGGTAAGTAGAAATTCATTTGCAACTACAATGCATAAACATAATATTATGTGATTTATTTGTAAATTAAATGTGTTTAATTGATGATACGTGGATATTACGTGGATTTTGAGATTTGATTGACATTTAGTGATCACTATGGAAAGAGCTAGTGAGCTCGATATTTGATGTAAATTAGGTATGTGATATGTGAAACTTGTGAGTTAATATGTGCTGCATTGCATTGCATCATGCATGTCATGCATTAACATGAAAGTTATTTTTATCAAATGATGTGTTTGGCCACTGATTATACACCGAGGACGGAAGGGGCGACCTGGGAGCAGGGGTAACCTGGAAAAGCCTGGTGGCTGCCCAGCGTAGGCCACCGTCTTATATGATTTATGTGGGTGCTTCCGTTGGGGGACCTCTTGAGAGGACAGGGGATCAAGTTTGTGGATGGATCTCGCTAGGCCGCTGGAGGGTAGATCTTTGGATTGCACCATTATGAGTTGGAGTGGTGGGATGACTTCCTGGTGGACATGAGGGGCGCGATGGGGGGGACCCTCGATGGGCCACAGGAGATGGGCCTTACGTCGGGATCACACTTATGTGGCCACTTGATTATTGATATATCGATTGAGTTATTCCGGTGTATAACGGTGAGTCTGGGGCCCTGCGAGTGTTTCATAAATAAATTGGTGATTTCAAAAGAGAGTGCATGGGGAGGATTTTCAAAGATTCACGGCATCATGCATAATTTCTACTTACTGAGATTTATATGTCTCACATAGTTTATGCATTGTAGGTGATCATGAGATGAAGTGACATGGCAAACTTACTGGACAAGCTGTGGAGCTCCTGCAGGTTTTGAGTGGCTGTGTGTTGGGGTTATACGTGAAAATATGCTTCTACTTTGTATAACCTATGTATTAAACACTTATTTACTAAAATAAATTGTTCATCATTGTTGCTTTAAATATGATTGAATGTTATATATATTTATTGCAAACCGTTCGTAGCAAGCGTTACATTGTAGTTAACGTGGTGATACCAGATCACAGAAGATCACGTTAACAGTTCCTTGTATACGAGTGTGTGTTTCACAACTTAGATAGATCCAAACAATCTATTGGTAGAAGTTGATGTGTAAGGCTCAGATTGACTTGTCTTGACCAAGAGATTACACTAGTGCATTCGATGCGCTGAAGCGGACCTACAGAGAGGATAAACTCATTTGCACTGACTTAAGGGATGAAGAGTTAGACCTCAGTGGTTGTTGATTTCTTAATTTCTGTCACTTAATAAGGACTGTGTGTGATTAGTAGTTATTGTTTTGACTTATAAATGGGAAGAGAATCATTGCGACTTCGATACCCTATATCTTGGGCAATAATATTAATTGCACGACAGTTGCTAAATTAATACAGAGAATCGTGTGCTTGCAAAAGTCTTTCTTGATTGGTCCCCTTGGTGGGCCCGGAACCTTTATCATACCAAATCTTGCAAGTGGAATTAATTTTCCGGTATGGATAATAAAGCTGGGTTGTCCTTACTCCAAGGATAAATATATTAATTAATATAAAGATTTTCAGTGGCTTAATTAATTAATGGACTAAATAATCTTAAACACGGAAAATAATAATCGGGAGCCATATTACCGTAATATGGGTTAAGTTGGATAGTGCAATATTAGTTATATAGTGATATTAATTAATATTAATGGGCTGAATTATATTGTGGCTCAATATTGGAATTCAGAAGTCCATTGGAAGGTCCATCTTAATTCTCCTAAAGGCCCCTCAAGTAGCCCAAATTATAGTCCAATAAATAAAAGGTGCTTAAAATAAAATAAATTTATTGTTGTAATATTTCCTATTTTTTCGAAAATATTAAAGAAAAGGGGGAGAAGCATTTTCTTGAAAAGATTTTATGGAAAGGAGATAATATATTCTTGGAATACAAGATTATCCCATAAATTCAAGAAAACTCCCACTTGGCTTCTTTAATTGGATTTTTCAAAAATTATGTATAAGAAAGGGAAGAAAGATTTTCTTGGTTTTCTTGGAAAGATTTTATGGAGAAAGATAAGTATTCTTGGAATACAAGAATATCTCATAAATTCAAGAAAGATCCAATCTTGCAAATCTTCTTGTTTTTTTTCGAAAATTTAGGCTAAATAAGGGTGTGAGATTTTTGTGGAAAAATACACATGGAAAGAAGAATATATTGGATATATTCAAGATTTCTTGGAGATCAAGAAAAGATCTTTCCTAGTCCTAATTGCCTTGAAAATTTCGAACACCCCCTTACTTATAAATAGGGGATGAATTTTTCATTCCCAACTAGTGTTCCATGCGTTGGAAATATTAGAAATCCACAAAGGTGATGCAACAATATTTTTATTTTCCTTGTTTTATAAATCGTTCATCGAAGAACCTTCCACCAGGAGGACTTGGGAATACTTGAAAAAGACTTTTGGTGGGTATCCAGATACTTGATAAAATCAAACAAATCCGGATCGTGAACTAAGACGGAGACGGAGAGTTAAAGACGGACGTCCATGTGCCCGGACGTACGCGAGGCAAAACGAAGCACGCGAGCTAGACCGAAGGCATAGCAACCGCGCGCATCGCTAGGCGAGACATGGATGGGGCTGTTGGGCGTCGTGCACCGGGCGACGCATGCGGCATGTGAATGGTGCACGCCGGGCATGTGGGCGGGATGAGCTGGGTGTCGGGCGGGCCGAGCTGGGCGATAGGGCACGGGACCACGGACGCGGGCGCGTCTGGGCGATGCTTCTCGCGCGCAAAGCCAAGGGCGATAGGGCGGGATGACCGATCCGGACTGGGGCGTGCGTCTAGGCGCATGCGACTCGCGTTCTGGGTCGTGAGCTACTCATTTTTTGGACGTCGTCCTAACCCAAAACGGATGACGTTTTAAAGAATTGTTGCGGATTCAGTGGGAGCTTTTCGAGACGAACGATGAAAGTAAAAAAGAAGGGACGATTTCTCAAGATCAAGATTTGGAATTTAAATCATGACAGTTGGATATGTGTGCCCAACGTGATTTATTTAGTCTTGATGCTTGTTTTAAATTCATGAAATTTTATTGCATGATTTAGAATTGTCTAAAAGAAAATCTCACTTTCGAAAATTACTAAGTATGTTTTATTGACAAATTTTATTCCGGATAATAAAATTACGTCAAATTGACCTCCATGATTTATTTATTTGTGAATTCTTTTGGAGAAATTTCCCTAACGGAACGACCAAAAGATGGATTTCACATGAATTAATTCCCAAAAGGATGATTGCTAATTATTATTAGTGGCGACGATGACCCTCCCAACGAGGATCGTACAAAGCGAAGTAATAATTCTGTATTTAATCATGGTTATTACTTAGGTATAAAATTGATATGCAAATACTTCTCCGAAGTCTCTATCAATTTTATATTTGTCAAGTGGGAGCCGACTATTAATTTTGAATTAGAGGTTTGTAATTGTTCTTGTTTGTAACCTGCTTGAATGTGTTTAAATAGACAGTTCACCCTACTTGACCTATTTAAACTGTTTTGAGATGCCGGCTGATGCATGTTCATATTGTTTTGAGATTTTGATATGAACTATGTGATCGAATTGAGTGATAATTTTGTGCTGATATAAATTGTTATTTATTTCAGTTCAGCATGTCGCAACCTTTTAATCCAGTGAAATATACACTCAAAGAACATCAATTAACTGGTGATAACTATGCTGTTTGGAAACGTAATATGAGTTTTGTCCTACCTGCACAAGAACACAATTGGGTTCTTGGGATGCCCAAGCCAAACAAGCCAACTGAAAGATCAACCAAAGTGGAGAGATCTTTATATAATGACTGGGAGCAGGCCAATGAACCTATAAAGTATATAATCTTGACATCGTTGTATGAGAATTTGAGATACATTCATGAAGGTGTTGAATCTGCTGCGGAAATTATGCAAAGTCTCGAAGACATATTTTTAACAAAGAACCGCATGATTGATCAGTTCAAATGTGATGGCGTGACAATGCTGAAAATGACGGACGGAACGCCCGTAAGGGATCATGTTCTCAAGGTCAAGCGTTATTTTGACAAGCTTGCTTATCTCGGTGCTGAGTATAGTAGTGAGGTTCAAGTGGATTCTTTGTTCCTAACTCTTCCAAAATGTTTTGATGAGTTTTACTGTAGTTTTGTGATGAGCGATCACATGTTCACTATGGATACTCTTCAAGAAGCTTTGGAGACGATAGAGAAACATCTGGGACAAAAAGATGAAGCCTTGGTGACCAAAAGTTTTTTCTCAAAATCTAGGCCAACGGAGGGCAAGATTGATGAAAAGATGAATGGTGGAAATCAAGGAAACCTCACTGCCAAGAAAGGTAAAGAAAAGACGGTCAAATGGTTGGGTGTCAGAAGGAATCCAAAAGGGAAGTGTTTCAACTGTGGTGAAAAAGGACATTGGAGGGATGCATGTTCCAATCCCAAAAGGAGAGGAAAGAAAGGCAATTCTCACGCACTAGTTGTTGAAACTTGTTTAGCGGCGTATTCTACCCACTTGTGGGTAATGAATACGGGATCCACTAATCATGTTTGTTTCACATTACAGGGGTTCAAACTAACCCGGCAACTTAGTGGAAGTGAGATCCTCATCACACTGGGCGATGCTACGAAAGTAGCAGCTGAAGTAGTGGGAGACGTGCACCTGTCTTTTGAAGACAAGATTTTAGTTTTGAGAGATGTTCTTTACGTTCTAGTTTTTTCACAAAAACCTTATTTCAGTTTCAAAACTAATTAATGATGGATATTTTGTTCGTTTTTCTAAGGAAGTTACTGTTTACCGTAACAATGTGTTTATCTGTCATGGAATTTTGCGGAACAATCTCTATACTATTAACTGTGCACACCACTCACAAAATGCATCTTATAACACATCGACTGTTTCATGCAATAAGAGAAAACATTCAGAAAACATGAACGAGACACTTCTATGGCATCTAAGACTAGGTCATATTAATCTAAATAGGATCCAAAGGTTGGTGAAAGATGGTTCGTTGTCGGACCTACAGTTTGAACCACTTCCAACCTGCGAATCATGTTTGGAGGGTAAGATGACCAAGAGTGCATTTGGAGCCAAGGGGAATAGAGCCACAGAAGTGTTGCAAATCGTTCACACTGACGTGTGTGGTCCAATCTCAACCAAAACTAGAGGTGGCTATGAGTATTTTGTGACTTTCATCGATGATTACTCAAGGTTCTGGTACATTTTCCTCATGAAACACAAATCGGAAACCTTTGATAAATTCAAGGAGTTCAAAGCCGAAGTGGAGAATCATCAGGAAAGAGTATCAAGTTTCTACGATCTGATCGTGGAGGCGAATATCTCAGCGATGAGTTTTTGAACTACCTGTCAGACGAGGGCATTGTTTCCCTGTTGACTGCACCCGGAACCTCTCAACAAAACGGGGTTGCAGAATGAAGAAACAGAACACTCTTAGAAATGGTCAGATCCATGATGAGTTATTCAGATCTACCCAAGTCGTTTTGGGGTCATGCCTTGGAAACAACGGCTTACGTTCTGAATCTGGTACCATCCAAGCCGGTTCCCAAAATCCCTAAAGAGTTGTGGACCGGGCGCAAGCCCAGTTCGAGACACCTCCGGATTTGGGGGTGTCCGGCATACATGCTAGACAAGGAAGCCGGTAAGTTGGATGCACGTTCAGAGCTAAGGCTGTTTATAGAATATCCCATGGGAACGAAAGGGTGCATGTTCTATGGTCCCGAAGATCAAAAGGTGGTAATAAGTACGCACTTTAGACTTTTGGAAGAAGACTTTATGAACAATAGAAAGCCCAAAAGTGAGATTACCTTAAATGAATTAAGAGGGCAAACTCCTATACCAACTGTATGTTGGGATTATACTAGAAAATATGCTTTTACTTTGTATAATCGAAACTGAATTTTCAGACTTATTTACTGAAATAAATTGTTTATCACTGATGCTTTAAATATTATCGAATGTTACATATATTTAATGCATAACAGTTCAATAAGTCGTACATGTTACATTGTAGTTAATTTAGTGATACCAGATCACAGAAGATTAAATTAACAGTCCCTTGTAACTAAAAGTACGCTATTCACGACCTAGATGGAAATGAACAACCCATCGTGAAAGGTTGAAGTGTAAGGCTCAGATTGGCTTGTCTTGACCAAGAGATTACACTAGTGCATGACTGATGTACTGAATAGGACCTACAGGAGGATAAATTCTTCAGAACTGAATAAAGAAGAATTAGACCTCAGTGGTTCGTTATTTCTTAATCTTCGTTCCTTAAATAGGATCACGTGGGATTGGTAACTATTGCTTTGACTTATCATGGGTAGCGAATCAATGAGATTCAATACTTTTTATCTTGGGCAATATTATTAGTCACATGTGATTGCTAAGATTTAATACGAAGAATCGTGTGCAAGTACGCTTGTTTGATTTGCCCCCTTGGGAGGTTCATAAGCTTTATCATACCAAATCTTGCAAGTGGAATTAGTTTCCGGTATGGATAATAATGTTGAACTGTTCCTTGACCAAGGATAAAATATATTAATTAATGGAAGCTATTTCAGTGGCTTGAATTAATTAATGGGCTAGATAATCTTAAACACGGGAAATAATAACCGGGAGCCATATTGACTGTAATATGGGTTAAGATGGATAGTGCAATATTAATTATGTAGTGGGATTAATTAATATTTATGGGCTTGAATAATATTGTGGCTCAATATTAGATATTCAAGGTCCATTAGAAGGTCCAATCATAATTCTCCTAAAGGCCCCCCGAGTAGCCCAACATATAGTCCAATAACTGAAAAATGTGATTAAAATAAAATAAATATTGTTGCTTATTTTTCCATGTAAATTTCGAAAATCATAGATATGTTGGGAGAAAGATTTTCTTTGAATTTTGTTATGGAATGAAGATATGTATTCTTGGAATACAAGATTATCTCATTAAATTCAAGAAATCTCCCACTAGGTTATCTATGATATGATTTTCGAAAATTAGAAAATAAAGGGCAAGAAAGATTTTCTTGATTTTCTTGAAAAGATATTATGGAAGATATGTATTTATTGAAATACAAGAATATCTCATAAATTCAAGAAGATCCAAATCTTGGAATCTTGAACCTCATTATTTTCGAAATCCATAGCAAATAGAGTAGGTGGGGTTTTTGTGGAATATTATAATTATGGGAAAAAGAATATAGGAGATATATTCAAGATTTCTTGGAGATCAAGAAAAGATTTTCCCACATTGTTTTAGTACAAAAATTTCGACCACCTTGGCCTCTACAAATAGGGGATGATTCTTTCATTCCCAAGTACAATTCCATGTGCTGGAAAAATTAGTAAATCCACAAAGGTGGTGCAACATAATTTATTTTCCTTTTGTTAAATCGTTCACAAGAATCCTTCCACCGGATAGTCGAACGAGGGATAAGGGAATACTTGAGAAGTCCTTTCGGTTAGTCTAATCAACCACACCGTTGCCATCCCAAGAGGTACGTTCACGTAAACTCGTAGAATTTCGCATGCGTAGGTTTTACGTGAATTATTATATGCATGATATGTTGTTGGATTATTATTTGAATTAATATAGGATTAATTCATGCTAGTAATAATTAAAGAATTAAATTTGTATTTAAATATTCACCCCGAATAGATCTGTGCAAATTATTCCCCAACAACTGGTATCAGAGCCACGGTTTCGGGCTCTGAATTATTTGAATTGTAATTTAATTCGTTGACATTAAATTTGAAATTGGATAGTAGAATTGCTAGATCTATTTTGCAGGTATCCAATTGTCATGGAATTTAATGTGTTTATTTATGCATGCATATAAACTGTGGTTTTTAATTAGATTAGATTCGGATTCGTTTTTGCCTCGTGAGAAAATCTACGAGTAGATTAGAATTTGTTTGATTTGATCAATGTAATAGACTAGTCTAGATATAGGTTTATTTATTTTTTGTAAATAAATTGTAACCGGATCGAAAACGAGGACGGAGACGAAGAATTAAAGGACGAAATCCAAAACCGGCGTAAGCGGCGTCATCGTCTGGCGCGATGCCAAGGAGGCATCTTGTACGACGCGGACCCCCTGCAGCGTCGACGGGCGTTTAAGCAGGCCGAGGGCCGAGAGATCTGCCATCGGGCTAAGCGCTTAGGCAGCAGCACCAAGGCGCGTGCGAGCGCGGCCAAAGTGACGGAGGCGAACGCTGGGCGCGGCGCGGACGACGGCGCTGGAGCCAGAACCACTTGCGACACGATTAACGAGCCTTGCGCGACGCGATCTGCCGGCCGCGCCGAGCCGCTGAGCGAGGCGGGGCTCGGCCCAGCGCAAGGCCGCCGAGGTGAACTCGCCAAGTGGCCGCCGGATGCGGCGGTATCCCACAAGGAAATGCTGGGTATGGCGTTTCGAGATGGAGTATTTTTTGAGACGATCGAGTGGGAGAAATTCAAGATGGTGTTTCTTCAAGATCAAGCCAAGAAAAATCAAACCATGACAATTGGATAATTTGTGCCCAATATGTTTATTTTGTAATATCTTATGCTTTATTTAATTTGTTTAAATGTGTTTGCATGAGAGTTGCCAAATGAAAAATCTCACCTTCAAAATTACTAAGTATGTTTAAATAATTAATTGACAATTTTATTCCGGATAATAAAATTGAATTAATTTTGACCTCCATGATTTATTTATTTGTGAATTCTTTTGGAGAAATTCCCCCCACGGGAAGGTCAAAAGATAGCTTTCACATGAATGAATTCCAAACGGGATGATTGTGGGTTATTACTAGTGGCGACGATGACCCTCCCCACGAGGCTCGTTCAAAGCGAAATAATAATCCTGTATTTAATCATGGTTATTACTTAGGTATAAAATTGATATGCATATACTTCTCCGAAGTCCCTGTCAATTTTATATTGGTCAGTCGAGCCAACTATTAATCTGGATATTAAAGGTTTATAATCGTTCTTGTTTGTAACCTGCTTGAATGTGTTTAAATAATGACCCACCCCACGTGGCTTATTTAAACTGTTTTTAGATGTTGGATGATGCATGTTCATATATTTTTTTGAGATTTTAAATATGATGCATGTGATCGAATCTTGTGATATACTTGTGCTTTTGCATATAGTTATTTATTTCAGTTCAGCATGTCGTTACCTTTTAATCCACTGTTATTATACTTAAAGTCAATACAATATGGAAACTATATTGATTGGAAAATTATAATTGTCATAACTGCACAAAAGCACAAGTGGATTTTTTTGACACACCAAAATCAGATGAGCCAACTGACGAGCCAAAACATGCGGGACTCCTCAGATCACCTTGCGAGAGATGTCGTCGCTGAAAATGGTGGAGGGCAAACCCGTAAGGGATTACGTCCTCAAAATAGATGGCCCATCTGAACAAACTTGAGATTCTGAGTCAGATTATGATCCGAGAGACTCGGATGAATTTGGTACTTCACTCTCTGCCCAAAAAGTTTTTGAGCATTTTGGCCTCGCTAGCTAATTTGTTGCAAGCTTTTGGTCTCGGCAGAAATGTTGATAAGGCACCAAACTCAAGCTTTAATGGCAAGTGGTCCGTCTTCATCTTCTAGGCCAAGGGAAGGCAAGATAAAGAAGAGGACCAAAATCCATAAGCAATAAAACTCAACTGTTGCCAAGGGCAATGGTAAGATGAGGAATGCTTGTGATGTCAAGGAAAATCCAAAGAGGAAGTGCTTAAGGCTGCGGTGAGAGAGGACAATGGAGGTTTTACTGTTCCAACCCCAAAAGGGGATTTAACGGAAAAGACAATTCTCACACACTAGTTGTTGAAACTTGTTTAGCGGCGTATACTTCTCATTCGTGGGTGGTTGATACGAGATCCACTAATCATGTTGGCTTCCACGGGTTCAAACGGACCCCGAAACTTAGTGGGAGTGAGATCCTCATCACAATCGGGCGATTCTACGAGTGACAGTTGAAGCGATGGGAGAAGTGCACCTATCTTTTGAAGATAAAGTTTTTTTGAGATTATCTTTATGTTCCCAGTTTTAGAAAGAATTCACTTTCAGTTTCTAAAATTCGATTAAAGGACACTAAGTTTCTTCTAATAAGAATGACATCATTTTTTGAAATGATGAGTGTATCTGTTACGGGACATTGATGGAAAATCTCTATACAATTAACTGTGCACACCACTCACGAAATGCATCCTATAACACATCAACTATTTCCGACAAAAGAAAACCTGAACGAGATACTTCTTTGGCATCTAAGATTGGGTCATATAAATCCAAAGAGGATCCAAAGGTTGGTGAAAGACGGTTCACTGGAGTTTCTCCAAGTTGAACGAATTCCAACCTGCGAATCATGTTTGGAGGGTAAAATGACCAAGAGGGCAATTGGAGCCAAGTGGAATAGAGCCAAAGAAGTGTTAGAGATCGTTCACAAAGATGTATGTGGTTCAATTTCAACCAAAGCAAGAGGAGGTTATGAGTATTTTGTCACTTTTATTTATGATTACTCAAGGTACAGTTACATTTTCCTTATGAAGTATAAATCTGAGACCTTTGAGAAATTCAAAGAATTTTAAGGCTCAAACAGAGAATCATAGGGAAAAACGTATCAAGTCTCTACGATCTGATCGTGGAGGCGAATACCTCAGCGATGAGTTTTTTAACTACTTATCTGATGAAGGGATTGCATCCCAGCTCACTGCACCCGGAACCCCTCAACAAAACGGGGTTGCAGAGCAAATAAACAGAACTCTTTTGGAAATGGTTAGATCTATGATGAGTTATGCGGATCTTCCCAAGTCGTTCTGGGGTCATGCCTTGGAAACAACAGCTTACATTCTGAACTTGGTGCCATCCAAATCGGTTCCCAAAACTCCCAAAGAATTGTGGACTGGGCGCAAGCCTAGTATGAGACACATGAGAATTTGGGGGTGTCTGGCCTACGTGTTGGACAAGGAAGCCGGTAAATTGGATCCTCGATCAGAATTAAGGTTGTTTGTAGGATACCCCAAGGGAACAAAAGGGTGTATGTTCTATGGTCTCGAAGATCAAAAAGTGGTCATCAGCACCCACTTTAGATTTTTGGAAGAAGACTATATGAACCAAAGAAAACCCAGAAGTGAGATTACCTTAAATGATCTTAGAGGACAAACCTCAATGCCAACTGTACTAGATGATATACCAAACGATACGCTTTCACAACCGGAACCTCGTCGTAGTGGGAGGGTTGTTAGACAGCCCGAGAGATTCATGGGAATAGGAGAGTCCTCGGACTTGATTCCCGGACAAGACGAATCAGACCCATGGACATACGACGAGGCACTCCAAGACAAGGATGCAGATTCTTGGCAAACAGCAATGAAAGCCAAAATGGGTTCTATGTTTCATAACAGAGTGTGGGAGCTAGTCGAACCACTTAATGGGGTCAAACCCATTGGTTGCAAGTGGGTGTACAAGAGAAAAAGAGGACCGGACGGGAAGGTTGAAACCTTCAAAGCAAGACTAGTGGCGAAAGGTTATACTTAGAAAGAAGGGATCGATTATAAGGAAACTTTTTCGCCCGTAGCCATGCTCAAGTTCATCCGTATTCTCTTATCGATTGCTGCGCATTTCGACTTTGAAATCTGACAAATGGATGTCAAGAAAGCTTTCCTTAACGGAAGTCTTGATGAAGAGATCTATATGCAACAACCCCAAGGCTTCATTGAAAAAGGCCAAGAACACCTAGTTTGTAAGCTCATGAAGTCCATTTACGGACTCAAACAGGCATCCAGAGCTTGGAACCAATGTTTTGATCATGTTATAAAGTCTTATGGGTTCGATCAAAACGAGTTTGAGAGTTGTGTATATAAAAAGCGTGTCGAAACTGCATTGGTATTCTTAGTACTATACGTAGATGACATTCTGATCATCGGGAACGATGTGAAGGTGTTATCAGACGTAAGGGCATGGCTTTCAAAACAGTTTGATATGAAAGACTTAGGGGAAGCCGGACACATCCTTGGGATCAAGATCACTCGAGATCGCAAGAAAAGGATGATCGGGTTATCGCAAGCTTCATACATAGACACTGTCTTGAAACGCTTCAACATGCAAGATTCCAAGAAAGGATTCGTACCTTTCAGGCATGGAATTCATCTATCCAAGAAAATGTCCCCTAAGACGCAAAAGGAGATAGATGACATGAAAGGTATTCCTTATGCTTCGACTGTCGGAAGCCTTATGTATGCAATCTTTCATGTACGAGACCGGATATCCGCTTTGCAGTAGGCATGGTGGTAAGATATCAAAGTAACTTGGGGAAAAGAGCATGGACGGCGATTAAAAACATTACAAGTATCCGAAAAGAACTCGGGATAGAATGTTGGTTTATCGATCGATAGTCCAATCCCCATCCCTACACGCGGACTCGGATTTCCAATCGGGCGTAGACTCGGAAAATCTACCTCGGGTAGTGTGTTTTTGCATGGGGAGGAGCCGCGACATGGAGAAGCGTCAAATAAATGCGTTAGATTCTACCATGGAAGCGAATATGTAGGCTGCTAGAGGCAAATGAAAAAAGCGGTTTGGCTCAAGCACTTCCTAGTGGACTTAGATGTGGTTCGAATTTGCCCAAAGAAGTTCACTGCTTTATTGTGATAATGCTTGGGAAATTGCAAATTCAAGGGAACCAAGAGCCCACAAAGCCAGCAAACACATAGAAAGGAAATACCATCTTATACGAGATATCGTTAAGAGAGGAGATATAGATGTGGCAAAGATAGCGTCTGAGGACAACCTAGCAGATCCATTCACAAAGAGTCTGCCTCTGAATACATTCGAGAGACATGTGGAAGGAATGAGTGTCAAGACCGTTGCCAATCTGCTTTGAGTATAAGTGGGAGAAATTATTAGGTTCGTGTAGGTGACATTAGATGTCACGGACTACACGAGACATGTTGTAGTATACTTAAAAGCAGACTTTGAGTATAAGTGGGAGATTGTTGGGATTATACTAGAAAGTATGCTTTTACTTTGTATAATCGAAACGGAATTTTCAGACTTATTTACCTAAATAAATTGTTTATCAATGATGCTTTAAATATTATCGAATGTTACATATATTTAATGCATAACTGTTCAATAAGTTGTATGTGTTACATTGTAGTTAATTTAGTGATACTAGATCACAGAAGATTAAATTAACAGTCTCTTGTAACTAAAAGTACGCTATTCACGACCTAGATGTAAATGAACAACCCATCGTGAAAGGTTGAAGTATAAGGCTCAGATTAACTTGTCTTGACCAAGAGATTACACTAGTGCATGACTGATGCACTGAATAGGACCTACAGGAGGATAAATTCTTCAGAACTGAATAAAGAAGAATTAGACCTCAGTGGTTCATTATTTCTTAATCTTCGTTCCTTAAATAGGATCACGTGGGATTGGTAACTATTGCTTTGACTTATCATGGGTAGCGAATCAATGAGATTCAATACTTTT
Organism: Stenogyne calaminthoides; assembly: GCA_037126765.1. Classification (NCBI taxonomy): domain Eukaryota; kingdom Viridiplantae; phylum Streptophyta; class Magnoliopsida; order Lamiales; family Lamiaceae; genus Stenogyne; species Stenogyne calaminthoides. The sequence goes on along the minus strand of JBBCBC010000014.1, from coordinate 22,860,886 downwards.
TATCTTGGGCAATATTATTAGTCACATGTGATTGCTAAGATTTAATACGAAGAATCGTGTGCAAGTAAGCTTGTTTGATTTGCCCCCTTGGGAGGTTCATAAGCTTTATCATACCAAATCTTGCAAGTGGAATTAGTTTCCGGTATGGATAATAATGTTGAACCGTTCCTTGACCAAGGATAAAATATATTAATGGAAGTTATTTCAGTGGCTTGAATTAATTAATGGGCTAGATAATCTTAAACACGAGAAATAATAACCGGGAGCCATATTGACTGTAATATGGGTTAAGATGGATAGTGCAATATTAATTATGTAGTGGAATTAATTAATATTTATGGGCTTGAATAATATTGTGGCTCAATATTAGATATTCAAGGTCCATTAGAAGGTCCATCTTAATTCTCCTAAAGGCCCCCTGAGTAGCCCAACATATAGTCCAATAACTGAAAAAGGTGATTAAAATAAAATAAATATTGTTGCTTATTTTTCCATGTAAATTTCGAAAATCATAGATATGTTGGGAGAAAGATTTTCTTTGAATTTTGTTATGGAATGAAGATATGTATTCTTGGAATACAAGATTATCTCATTAAATTCAAGAAATCTCTCACTAGGTTATCTATGATATGATTTTTGAAAATTAGAAAATAAAGGGCAAGAAAGATTTTCTTGATTTTCTTGAAAAGATATTATGGAAGATATGTATTTCTTGAAATACAAGGATATCTCATAAATTCAAGAAGATCCAAATCTTGGAATCTTGAACCTCATTATTTTCGAAATCCATAGCAAATAGAGTAGGTGGGATTTTTGTGGAATATTATAATTATGGGAAAAAGAATATAGGAGATATATTCAAGATTTCTTGGAGATCAAGAAAAGATTTTCCCACATTGTTTTAGCACAAAAATTTCGACCACCTTGGCCTCTATAAATAGGGGATGATTCTTTCATTCTCAAGTACAATTCCATGTGCTGGAAAAATTAGTAAATCCACAAAGGTGGTGCAACATAATTTATTTTCCTTTTGTTAAATCGTTCACAAGAATCCTTCCACCGGATAGTCGAACGAGGGATAAGGGAATACTTGGGAAGTCCTTTCAGTTAGTCTAATCAACCACATTGTTGCCATCCCAAGAGGTACGTTCACGTAAACTCGTAGAATTCCGCATGCGTAGGTTTTACGTGAATTATTATATGCATGATATGTTGTTGGATTATTATTTGAATTAATATAAGATTAATTCATGCTAGTAATAATTAAAGAATTAAATTTGTATTTAAATATTCACCCTGAATAGATCTGTGCAAATTATTCCCCAACACTGTACAGGTTGATATACCAAGCGTCACACCGACACAATCGGAACCTCATCGTAGTGGGAGGGTTGTTCGACAACCTGAGAGATTCATGGAGATAAGAGAATCTTCGGATTTGGTCCCCGGGAATAGTGAATCAGACCCCTGGTCCTACAAGGAGGCGGTCCAAGATAAGGATTCAGAATCCTAGCAAACTGCGATGGAAACCGAGATGGACTCAATGGATCATAATCAAGTGTGGGAGCTAGTTGAACCACCAAGTGGGGTAAAACCCATTGGATGTAAGTGGGTCTACAAGAGGAAAAGAGGACCGGACAGGAAGGTGGAAACCTTCAAAGCTAGGCTTGTGGCAAAGGGATACACTTAGAAATAGGGTATCGATTATGAAGAAACCTTTTCGCCTGTAGCCATGCTTAAGTCCATCCGTATTCTGTTGGCAATAGCTGCACATCTAGATTTTGAGATCTGGCAAATGGATGTCAAGATAGCTTTCCTTAAATGGGAGTCTTGACGAGGAAATCTATATGCAACAGCCCGAAGGTTTCATTGAAAAAGGCCAAAAACACCTTGTGTGCAAGCTGAAGAAGTCCATTTATGGACTGAAGCAAACATCTCAGGTTTGGAACCAATGTTTTGATCATGTAATCAAATCTTATGGGTTTGATCAAAACGATTTCGAGAGTTGTGTTTATAGGAAGTGTGACAGAACTGCCTTGGTATTCTTAGTACTATACGTAGACGATATTCTGCTAATCTGAAACAATGTAAAGGTTTTGTCAGACGTAAGGGTATGGCTGTCAAAACAGTTTGATATGAAGGACTTAGGGGAAGCCGGTCATATTCTTGGGATCAAGATCACTCAAGATCGAAAGAAAAGAATGATAGGCTTATCGCAAGCTTCATACATAGATACCGTTTTGAAGCGTTTCAACATGCAAGATTCCAAGAAGGGTTTTGTACCTTTCTGGTACGGAATCCATCTATCGAAAGACATGTGCCCTAAGACAGAAAGGGAGATAGATGACATGAGAGGCATTCCTTATGCGTCGGCAGTAGGAAGTCTCATGTATGCAATGTTGTGTACAAGACCGGATATCTGCTATGCCGTAGGCATGGTAGCAAGATATCAAAGTAATCCCGGAAATCAACATTGGACTGCTGTTAAGAACATTCTGAAGTATCTGAAAAGAAATCGAGATAGAATGCTAGTTTATCAGTCAGACGGTTTACTTCCAGTGGGATACACGGACTCAGATTTCCAATCAGACCTAGATTCCAGAAAATCTACCTCGGGTAGTGTGTTTTGTCTGGGGGGAGGAGCTGTAACATGGAGAACCGTTAAGCAGAAATGCATCGCCGATTCTACCATGGAAGTCGAATATGTAGCTGCTTGTGAAGCAGCGAAAGAAGCGGTATGGCTCAAGACCTTCCTAGTGGACTTGGACGTTGTTCCGAATTTGCCCAACACAATCACGATCTTTTGTGATAATGCCGGAGCAGTTGCAAATTCAAGGGAACCGAGAGCCCACAAGGCCAGCAAACACATTGAAAGGAAATACCATCTTATACGAGAAATAGTTAAGAGAGGAGATATAGAGGTGACAAAGATCGCGTCGGAAGACAACCTAGCTGATACATTCACAAAGGGTCTGCCTCAGTTAACATTCGAGAGACATGTGGAAGGAATGGGTGTCAAGAGCGTTGTCAATCTGCTTTGAGTATAAGTGGGAGAAAAGTTATTAGGTTGATGTAGGTGACATTAGATGTCACCAGATAATACATCAGATAGGCTGTGGTATACTTAAAAGCAGACTTTGAGTATAAATGGGAGATTGTTGGGGTTATACGTGAAAGTATGCTTTTACTTTGTATAACCTATGTATTAAACACTTATTTACTGAAATAAATTGTTCATCACTGTTGCTTTAAATATGATTGAATGTTATATATATTTATTGCAAACCGTTCGTAGCAAGCGTTACATTGTAGTTAACGTGGTGATACCAGATCACAGAAGATCACGTTAACAGTTCCTTGTATACGAGTGCGTGTTTCACAACTTAGATAGATTCGAACAATCTATTGGTAGAAGTTGATGTATAAGGCTCAGATTGACTTGTCTTGACCAAGAGATTACACTAGTGCATTCGATGCGCTGAAGCGGACCTACATAGAGGATAAACTCATTCTCATTGACTTAAGGGATGAAGAGTTAGACCTCAGTGGTTGTTGATTTCTTAATCTCTGTCACTTAATAAGGATTGTGTGTGATTAGTAGTTATTACTTTGACTTATAAATGGGAAGAGAATCATTGCGACTTCGATACACTATATCTTGGGCAATAATATTAATTGCACGACAGTTGCTAAATTAATACAGAAAATCGTGTGCTTGCAAAAGTCTTGCTTGATTGGTCCCCTTGGTGGGCCCGAAACCTTTATCATACCAAATCTTGCAAGTGGAAATAATTTTCCGGTATGGATAATAAAGTTGGGTTGTCCTTACTCCAAGGATAAATATATTAATTAATATAAAGCTTTTCAGTGGCTTAATTAATTAATGGACTAAATAATCTTAAACACGGAAAATAATAACCGGGAGCCATATTACCGTAATATGGGTTAAGTTGGATAGTGCAATATTAATTATATAGTGGTATTAATTAATATTAATGGGCTGAATTATATTGTGGCTCAATATTGGAATTCAGAAGCCCATTGAAAGGTCCATCTTAATTCTCCTAAAGGCCCCTCAAGTAGCCCAAATTATAGTCCAATAAATAAAAGGTGCTTAAAATAAAATAAATTTATTGTTGCAATATTTCCCATTTTTTCGAAAATATTAAAGAAAAGTGGGAGAAGGATTTTCTTGAAAAGATTTTATGGAAAGAAGATAATATATTCTTGGAATACAGGATTATCCCATAAATTCAAGAAAACTCCCACTTGGCTTCTTTAATTGGATATTTCGAAAATTATTTATAAGAAAGGGAAGAAAGATTTTCTTGATTTTCTTGGAAAGATTTTAAGGAGAAAGATATGTATTCTTGGAATACATGAATATCTCATAAATTCAAGAAAGATCCAATCTTGCAAATCTTCTTGTTTTTTTCGAAATTTAGGCTAAATAAGGGTGTGAGATTTTTGTGGAAAAATACACATGGAAAAAAGAATATATTTGATATATTCAAGATTTCTTGGAGATCAATAAAAGATCTTTCCTAGCCCTAATTGCCTTGAAAATTTTGAACACCCCCTTACTTATGAATAGGGGATGATTTTTTCATTCCCAACTAGTGTTCCATGCGTTGGAAATATTAGAAATCCACAAAGGTGGTGCAACAATATTTTTATTTTCCTTGTTTTATAAATCGTTCATCGGAGAACCTTCCACCGGGAGGACTTGGGAATACTTGAGAATGACTTTTGGTGGGTATCCAGATACTTGATCCTGTCTGTCTCAGATCGTCTCTCCAACGGATACATTTACGTAAACTCCTAAAAATTCCGCATGCTAGGATCTTTTACGTGAAATATTATTTGCATGTTGTTGTTGGATTAATTATTATTTGAATTCACTTAGGTAAATTCATGCTAGTAATAATTGTTAATTTAAATTTGTGTTTATGAGGTCATCCCGATAGATCCTGGCATATGTTATCCCAACATTGTGTACATAGATGATGACCTGTTGGACATTCTGTGGCTTATTGTACTTTCACGCAACCTTCCCACCGCCACCGTCCGACCTTTTCACCGCCATCTTTCTCATGTTGCGGCGGTGACCGCACGCCCTTTCTTTAGCTCTCGCCACTGAAGCTCTTGTAGGAAGATTCTTCGTTGTTGTTTCTCGGACCGACGGGTTGCTCTTTCCCATCGAAGCTATGGTGACCAGTCGGTGGATCAACCCGTTAGGATCATTTTCTTTCTGTTTAAATAGTCTTAGTTTTTGTAGTGTTTCTTTCTTCGTTTAAGGTTCTGGTCGCCTGTTCTTAGTGCTTTTTGCCTCTGTCCTCCCTGATGTGGGTTTTATTTCGGTTGTTTTCTTTCTTTGTTATGTTCTTTGGTGCGCTCTTGGTACATCTTAGAGGAACTGGATTATGCCTTAGCGTGGGGCTTTTCTTTGTTCCATGTGTTTATACCTTGATTGTGCACTTGTTTGGTTTTACCCTCCTCGGTTTCTCACGATTGGTTCGAGGCAGACACTAATTCAGACGAGCTTGTATTATGTACTGTTTCTTCATGAATGAAAGCCTTTCTTCCTCAAAAAAAAAAAAAAAAGTGTCCAATTTTTGTTGTGAATGTGGATGCAGTCAAGAGCATGGTCGCGATTGCACTTGGGGTCGTGGTTGTATGCTGTGTTGGTCACAATCAAGCTCGGGTTGCAAATGTGGTCGGGCTCTTGCTCATGGTCACCCCGAATGCGATCTCGCTCTTGTTCATGGTTAGGTGTTTGTTCAAGGACGGGTTCGCGATTGTGGTTTGTGATTAGTCCTGATTTAAATGCGATTTGTGTGTATTATGAATATTATGGTCAAAATAATAACAAAAAGGGCATTACTTCAATAGAATTATGAATAGGTGCATTTATCCAGTTTTTAACAATAAAAGGGCCATCTAGTAGATTTTTTTTTAAAAATCTTAATAAATAGTAATAGTTTATTTTTGTTCTCAAATATAAGTAGTGCACATTTTTAACTTTATGTAAATTTGATGTGTAAAAGTGTATGGTGTTCTATTATAATAGTAATTGTAATGATTGGTGTATAATTAGTTTGTTTTATTGGAAGTGTAAAAATGAGAAAAGAGGTGTGAATTTTGACAAATAAAAGGTGATTAAGAATAAAATAATCATATTTATATTAATGAGTCATCGGAGAGGTGTGGACTTAAGTTGGACTTTAGTAGGACTTCTAGGGCTACGACCCAATTCTTTATTAAATAGGTTATTCTTTGTAACGTCATGAGAAGGGAAAATACAAAAAATCATAGTAAAACTCTCCTGGCTTGGTTACCCTCAGGCGTAGTCATTTTGACGAACTGGATTAACAAATCCGTGTTTTTGTGTTCTTCTTTGATCTTTCTCTTATATTTTACAACAATTTTATCGGGGGTGTATTAAGTTTTAAAAATCTAATTCTTAAATCTCATAGGAGAATCGTATTTCGATTTAGAAATTCCAAAACCAAATTAAAAATATCAAATCAAACATACGCGCATTGAATAGTCATTTCGAGGTAATTTAATATAGTCATTTATCCAAAAGACATCTTAATTTAAATATATTTCGGAGTATCATAATTCTGGAGATGAGTATAATAGTAGCCTAAATGTACTATATCATTTTTTTTTTAAATAATTGATCAGTATTCGATCTAATGATGATCGACTAATTTGGGGACAATAACTCACCGTCCATTAGCGGATGCCACATTTGAAGTTAGATCAAAACTCTTATAGACTAATTAAATTTTACCTAATCCTACCCAATTACGTATATCAAACTAATCAATCCAGCCAAAAGCAAACCAACCTCAACATATTTAAGTAACAATTATCATATCTTACCAACCATGGAATCAACCAAAACATACCTAAAAGAATATATATAGATACAAATTTCTAAAATAAAAAAAACAGGTACGCATAGCCAACCAACAAGTGAAGAATCTTGAGGAGCAAACCAACAAGACAAACATTTTTATACTTTCAGCATTTCCCCTTCTTCATGATATTTGTATTTCAACTCGCTGAAATTTCAGTTATTTCTGGCCTTTATCTGTTTTTTTTTAAAAAATAAAAATACCATTTGTTCAATATAGAAGAGATTCGGAGTGGAAATTATAAAGAGCATACATGTACCATTCCTCAGTACTATCATTACTACTCCTATTCTATTTCCTTGTACGAACCAAGCGGCCACTTAGCTTCTTGTCGACTATATATGTCCGTGTGAGTTGTCTCACATTTATTAGGGGAAGAGGACCTAGTGAGCTACTCAACCTATGACCAATCGATTTTAGAAAGGAACCTAATTTGGTTAGCCAGTATTTTTCCTCTACTACTCTTCAGTGTGGATCGTACCCCAATTTCTATGCTTGTAAAGAACAACGCGGATGCCATGTTAGCTCCTTGAATCTGTAAGTTTTCTTTGATCTGCAGGTTATTGCCGGTTGCTTGTCCGAGGAAGAAATTACGAAATTGAAGCAAATGTTCAAAGGATGGATTAGGACAACAGTGGAACAATAACTCTTGAAGAGCTAAAACAAGGATTGCCCAAACAACGTACAACGTTATTGATTTGAACTATTCAACTAAAATGTTGTACTGCAACTGTGTCTCGTCTATCTGCCTAATGCTTACGCTTTATCTGCTAACTTAAATCAGGCTGATGCAGATGGAAATGGGAAGACAACTACGAAGAATTCATTACAACAATGATGCATATGAATACAATAGCTAAGCACAAGTAATACTTTCATCAGATCAAGTACATTAACATTTAAGAATTAGAGCAGATAACATTAGGACATAAGGGACACCATCACTGAAGTTGATTCTGATGACGTAAAGCATAAAACTTCCACTTTCGGGCAACTGAATACTCATATATGAAAATATCCAATATTCTTCTCTTAATATCCCTCCTCCTATCTTTTCCTAGGAAATTTAAGCATTTGTTTCTTTTTTTCTCCATAAAGTTGATCATTTAATTATCATAATGTCACACAGGATGAAAGGATCAACTATGATGAGTTTACAGCTATGATGAACAAAAGCAACCCAAAGGCAGCTGCAAATCCCACGAAACGGAGAAGTGGTGTTTTCACTACATAGTTACAAGAATGTTCAACATGAAAAGAGATAAAGCTCTTTTCTGAACTATATACACGTGACAAGTCATATGACTACATTGCTCTTGAATTAAGATCATGCAAAACCTCTTGTCCATAACCTGTGTAAGCCAACATCTACTTCAAGAGACATAGATTCTGTAAAGGAAGGATCAGAATTCCAAGACAAAAAAAGGTATAGACTATAGACTCAGTTGCCTGACGTTATTAGTTTGCTTCACTTCATCAAAACAATTTCATAATACTTTTTTTGAAACAGGTACATGTTTTAAAAGTAGATACACATACCTCACCCCTTTACAAGTACAAGGGCAGTTGGAGATGCCCGGGGAAGTTGATTGAGCCAATCCATTAAACTCGCATCATCAAAAAGTGAAGAATGACAAGGTTTAATCACCATTTCTACAAGTCCCACAGTAGAAGCCAACAGATATCTTAACAGCTCAAATTGAGGCTTGGTACCAGAGAAAAGTGCAATCTCCACCCTTCTAAGTTGATCCAAATAAGGGTCTGGTGTTTCTTGTGATCTTATGTATTCTACAACAGCTTCCACCTCAATTCTGCTGGAGTATAACTTCACAAAACAGGATGGATGAAATCATATTAGTAACTCTCTCAATAGAGGTAAATTAAACTAGAGGACAATTACTCACAGTAATTCTTAGCATCTGTAAGTTTGGAGAACTTCGTGCTAAGCACAAAGCACAAGCAACCTCGTTGATGCTATCCAAATACATTGAAAGATTAAGAACTTTAAGACAATTAAAACTGTCAGCAAAACGACTTGGTTCACCACCTGCACCCAAAGACTGTGCCACAAAAAAATAAGTGCCAACAAACTGCATTTTAAAAGCGCACTTCATTACAAGAATATAAATATCTCACCTGCAGCACACATGGATGAAGATGCAGTTTCTCCAGCGTAGGTGCAATATGAAAATAAATGAAACCAGTAGAGAATCGAGATCCCCAAATTTGAACTATGGGAATGGATAATGAAACTTCAACAAGAACCGGAGATTTTACGAAGTCGATATTCTTGAAAACACCATCAAATGTGAAAAACCTGAGACTTTGCCCCTGAATTTCAAATGCATCTAAATCGGTGCAGTCTAAGATCCTCAGTGTTTCCAGCAGAGGGCACTGAGAGATGAAATGTTCAAAGATTGCAGGGACAAAGTCTACTTCCTGAAAATCTAGTGTAGCAAGCTTGCTAAATCCTTTAAATTCTGGTGGGGGCTTGAATATACATCGATACAGATATAGGTGCTTTAGATTTTGAAATGCAAAGAAATGAGACGGTATTCCATGTTTATCTTCCCATAGTATATGAAGGGTGAAGTCTTGCAAGCAGGAACTCGAAAGAAGCCGAATCCATTTATCAATATCTGGAGTAGTTCTACATCTAAGGAAAAAAACTTATTTATAGGTCCTTGATGATGACGCAGAAGTTGATCAATTTCAAGGTTTGAAATGCGGTCAACAAAGCAATCAAACACAAGATTAGGAACATATGTCCATTTATACCTCCATTCTCTGGATAATATGCTGGTCCTCACTTCTTCCCGCAATGGCAAGCGAGCAAGAATAGTATCTATGATATCACAAGGCAGACATCTTATATCCATTTCTTACAACTTCTTCCCATTCAAAAATTCACAAGCAATCCTGGACATCCAAAAATCTATTATGATACTACTACTGATCAAGGCATGTAAAGAGAGAATTTACTAGTAATACTAATCTGCAAATTATAGTACGAATAATAGTGCTCCCTTAATTTTGCTTCCAGCTAATTTAATTCATTGTTAACGTCAATTGTCCTGTTTAATTTCCGTATTCATGGAAAGAAAAAAGAGTAAACTGCATAAACATGAAATCAAATCCAATCGTGTTATCTTTTCCCTTTCTTCCCAAAAAAGAAAAATAGTGCTCCCCGTTTCCAAAATTACCACGCAAAACCGTCCCCATTGACTGAAAGAATATAATAGAGAAAACAAATTTCCCTTTCTGGTCACTAAATTAAATGCCCTAATTACAAATTTATCGCAAAAACAGAATTAAGAACGGAATTCAAATCAAATACTAACAAAAAACAAAGCACGTACAGAAAATTGATGAGAAAAGGAAAGCAATAATGCGTGACGCGAGGTAACTACAAAGAGAAGTTACCGGATAATCGGAGATGGTAACCGGCGCTATGAGCATCGCCGGCCGTCGAATTTCAGTGAGACGGCTCGAGGAGGGCAGAGAGAGTATCAATGTTAACTGTCTTCGTATTTGCCATTTTTCCCTCTTTGCTTTCATACTCCTGTTTCATGTACACTAGTTATGGCGGCAATATAACTGTATTTGTATATGAGATTAGATTGTGCATGTGCCACTTTTTAGTGTTCCAAAATTATTCCACATCTGGACCCATAAATATGGTGATTCGTTGGATATTTTTGTCCATTCAACATGTTATTAATCTAAACAAACATCATTTTTGGAACAGATGATATCATGACCAATTTTCATCCTTTTCCTTTTTCAAAATTTTCATTTTCCTCTATCACTATTTAATTTTTGGCCCAAAATTCATATTTAAATTTATTTTGATCTAATAAATTTCTACAAATTGATAATGTTTGAAACGTGATTCGAACTTGCTCCGGAAAAAAAAGAAAAAAATGTGAATCAAATATGCTCATAAACTCATGAGTCATATAGACATGAATACATCTCATGCGACAAATTTCATATAAATTTTTGTCAATTCAATTTAATTACACGAATTATTTTGTAACTTTTGTATCATAATCAAATTTTAAATTTATTTCTTTTTTTTCCATGTTTCTTTTCTCTTGATTGTCTAATGTTTTAATTAATAATAATGAAAGGCCTTATATTCAATAAATCCGCCCTATACTTCTTGACAAAAACTTGTGTAGACCTGGTTCATGCTATGAACCCGGGTCAAACCTGACCCAACACTACAAAGCGGGTCAGATATAAATTTAAATTGGTTGGGTCATTTTTACTTTCACGCATCTTCTTCTTCCCCCTCCCTATTTCCTCCCTCAACATCACCGATCTCCTCGCCACCACCGCCGTCGCCACCGATCTCTCCGCCCGCTCATCCCTCTCTCGCCCGCAACTTCGAATCCAGCTTCAGCTGCCACAATGAGTTTGGGTTTGTTGGGTGATGATAGTCTGTTGTAACCTCTTCTTCTCCATTGTCTCATCGAGAAGCTTCTACTGAGCGACATTATTTTCATTGTTGTTTAACTCTGTGTTTGGTTATGGAGATGGAGATAATGGAATTTGAGGCAATTTTAACGAGATTTATTAGTGAGCATGAAGATTTTAGGATTTGGTACTTATGATCATTGGTCAAGGTGAGCTAGTCAATAATGGTTCTGGGCTCAATACATAATAACAGTGAGAGTTTTTCTAAATAAAAGTGAGAGTTTTTCTGAATAACAGTGACAATTTTACTGAATAAGAGTGAAAGTTTTTCTGAATAAAAGTGAGAGTTAGTGTGAATAACAGTGAGAGTTTTTCTGAATAACCATAATAGTTTTATAACATAACAATGAGAGTTTTTCTGGGTAAAAGTGAGAGTTTTTTTGAATAACTGTGATAGTTTTATAACGTAACAATGATAATTTTATTACCTAACAGTGAGAGTTTTTCTGGGTAAAAGTGAGAGTTTTTCTGAAAAATGTTTTTTCTCATAATAGTGGTAGTTTTTTTTCCTAACAGTGAGAGTTAATTTGAATAAGAGTGAGAGTTTTTCTGAATAACCGTGAAAGTTTTTTTGAATAACAGTGAGAGTTTTTCTAAGTAAAAGTGAGTTTCACAATCGTGGTGCCATAAACAATATCTTCTACATGTTCATATATGAAACGCCAAAACTCCGCAGAGACACAACAGGATTGGGAAGCTTTTGGAGATATTAGGGAGTATAATCAAGATCAATGGTGCACAACAGCTCGATGCAGACGTGAGCGAAAATTGAGGTGAATGGATTGGGCGAAAATCCAAGTCAACAAAATGGGTCGTATTGAATTAGGGTTCATGGTTTGAACCTGATTCACAGGAGTGTTACTCATACTTTTTGACATTCTCTTTGAACTATTCTGACATTATCTCTACTTAGGAGTGTATTCAATTGAGATTTTATTGAATTTTTTTGGACTTTAAAAAGTTTGTGGATTTAGAAAATTCATAGACTCCATGCAGAGTTTGACTAACTTTTTTTATTGATTTACATGGATTTTCATAGACTTGACATGATAGTGGAATACACTTTTTTTATTGATTTACATGAATACCAAAAATACATTAGTCCAAAAAAAAACATTATTATTCATCATTATTATTCTCATCTTCATTCCCATCATCTTCATTTGCATCACTGTTATACCTCGGCCTCATTTCTCACATAGCATTAGCAATACTCGTTCTCCATGCATTAGCTTCCGTTCTTTGTTGTAGTTGACTTTGAGAAAGCAATTTCAAATTTTCCTCTTCCATGTCGAGATGTGGTGAATCTTGATCTTCTTCATATTCGACTGGAAATTCATCAGAGCGACATTCTTTTCGAAGAAAGTTGTGTAATCCAGCACAAGCCAATACTAATTATGCTTGTGTTTGAAATGGGAACGGAGGTGCGGTTTTGAAAATTGTGAATCACGATTTGAAAATACCAAAAATTATCTCAATCACATTTCTTAATGATGCATGACGAAGATTGAATAACTCACTTGCATTTCTGGGGTGACGACTTTGATCACCAAAATCATTTAGATGATATTTAACACCACGTAATGGAGCTAAAAATTGACGTTGATTAGCAAATCCACAATCCACAAGAAAATATTTACCTAAAAATACAATTTCTTTAATTAGTTAGCTTGCCACTATTTAAAAAATATAAACACAATAGAAAATATGGTACCTTGAGGCACTTGAAGCCCATTTCTTCTTGATAGTGCATCATTTAAAAGTTTTGAGTCATGTACCGAACCTTCCCACCCACTAAGCACATACATGAACTGCAAATCAAAGTTGCAAGCTGCCAAAACATTTTGCAATTGAATACCATGATTCACGATATAATCGCTTACTTCTCGACACATTATTCTAGTTTCTTGGGGATATGAGTTCCATCTATAGCTCCGATGCAATCCTAAAATAAAGTGAACATTTGATAAAAGAAAACTACAATATTTGATATAGGTTATATATATATATATATATATATATATATATATATATATTACCAAGAGGATTCATACCTTAAAGAAAGCGTTAAACCTTGTACTTTCCTGAATTTTAGAGGGCATCCCTGTAGACGGCTTAACCAACATTTCCGGTGCTATAGTGTTCAATGCCTTTAAGGTTTTGTTGAAGTTTCGACTAGTAGCAAAATGCGAACGACCGAACCTTTGGCGAACATTACCATATCGATCGTTGTGTCTTACAATGATCAAGAATGTTGCCACCATTTCTTCAACACATATGTATCTTGTATCTTCTAGATGAGTTTTCTCTCTAATGATAGTGCATAACTTTAGAAACGCATTAACATCAAGAGCTTATTACAAAATAGCTTATTATGATATATACGTATATAGTATATATTAGTTAATACATTAATACACTCGTAAAAAACTACATACTGCGGTAATTTGAGAGGGGGGAGGAGGAGGACGGGTCCGTGGCGGCGATAAGATGGATGAGCGGGCAAAGACTTCTGAAGTGTGTGTGAGGCACCTGCGTCGTCTTGTTGGGCAGGCAAGTGGGGGTTTGAGCGTCCGATCGTCCGGCGGAGGAGAATAATGACGACGCGGGTAAAGGGGCCGGGCGGTGGCAGGAGAACAACGAAGATTTTTTTCTTCTGACCTTTCGTCTTCAGAGTTATCTGAGAGAATACGTAGAAATCTCTGGTTGTTAGAAGAGATTTTGGAGAGTGAAATCTATTTATATTTTTAGAAGAGAATAAAAATAAATCCATAGAGTATTAAAATCCATAGACTGTTGAATACTAAAGATTTTTTTAAGACTTTTTAAAATCCGTATTGAATACCTCAGGATTTAAAAAAAAAATTGAAAATCCGAATTGAATACCCCCGGACTTTGAAAGTCTAAAAAAATCTCTAATTTTTATATTTTTTTAAAAAAAATGCACAATTTTTTCCCAAAATTTTAACATTTTCTTTTCTCAATATTTATCCTTAAGTCCAGTATTTAATTATTTCACCTATTTGGGCCCAAGGTCCAGTTTAAATTTATTTTGGTCTATTGAATTCTAACAAAACAAAGGCAAAAACTGGTATCAGACTCTTATACGTGAGACGGGTACAAACTATCATAAATTTACATCCTTCCATTTTAAAGTGTTAAAGAGTTATTTCCACACTATATTATATCTCACTATGAGACCGCCTCATGCAGTGTGTTTTTTCATGCATTCCATAAAATTACCCATGAAATCTATATGAAGAAAAAATAATAATGAATTTGTGATGTGAAAATAATGTGAAGATGAGATATGGACAAGTGAAAGATAGATACATGCATCCATTTACAATGCACTCGTTAGAAAAATATGTTCAAGAACGCGACTATTGCAACCTAAATTCTTGCCTGAATACACCTACTTTAAACACTCATTGCCTATTTTTGCAGGTTACTAAATAACACACATCCAGATTTGACTGTTTTGTCATTCACACTAAAGTCCCATCTCCAATTCACACCAAAATAGATAGCTGAATTTGGTCTTTTAAAGTTGGCTCTGTATTTGGTCTTGTAAAGTTGACCCTTTTACAAAAGAACCAGTCTCTTCTATGTTTTGGACAAATTTATGGGGAAAAAGGTTCTTTTATCCTATAATTTTGTCATTTTTTTATTTTAGTTCTATTGATTTTTATATTTTAATTTTCGTTCTATAATTTATATATTATCGACTTTTTGGTCTTTTAATTTTCGTTCTGTAATTTATATACGTTTACAATTTATTGATTTTGATTCATATAAGGATGAAAATCAAAATTTAAAAGTTAATAGGATCAAAATTTCGAAATTGTGTGAGTTTCAATATGAAAATCAATCAAAATTTAAAAGACTGCAAAACCAAAATAAAAAAATTGATAAAGTTATAGGACGAAAAAAAAAAAAAACTATTCTCCCCAAAATTACATTTAGTTCTAGATTAGCTAATGAATTACACCTGTCACAAATGAAATGAACACATTGCTCTTGAACTAGGATCATGCAAAGCCTCTTGTTCACGACCTATGCAAGCCAAAATCTACTTGGAGAAGCATAAGTTTTGGGAATCAATTCCAAGATAACAAAAACGTATAGAATATGAAAGAACACTCAGTAGCATAGTGTTATTAGTCTACTTCACTTCATGAAAGCTATTTCATAATACTTTTGTGAAATTTGTTCATGTTTTAAAAATAGATACACATACCTCCCCTCTTCACATATAAAGGGCAGTTTGAGATGCCCCCAGAAATAGCTTGAGCCGATTCAATAAACTTTGATATTGCGGGTTGTTTGTTCAAGGAAGAAATCACGGGATTGAAGCAAGTATTCAAAGGGATGGATTCGGATATAACTGTGGAACGGTAACTCTTGAAGAGCAAAACAAAAGGATTGCCCAAACAAGCTACAAAGTTATCTGAATGCAAAGAGGAGCAAATGATTAGACCTATTCAACAAAAATTACAGCAGATAACACTAGAACATACTGAAGTTGATCATTTAACTATTATAATGTCATGCAGGATTAAAGGATCAACTACGATGAATTTATAGCGATCATGAACAAAAGCAACCCAGAGGCAGCTGCAAATCCCAAGAAAAGGAGAAGTGGCATTTTCACTACTTAGTTACAAGAATGAAAAGAGACAACAAACAAATATACTTTTGAAACACTATACACGTGACAAGTCATATGAACACATTGCTCTTGAATTAAGCCTCTTGTTCACAACCTGTGATATAAGCCAACATCTACTTGAAGAGACACAGGTTTTGTGAAGCAAGGATCCAAATTCAAAGGCAAAAAAGGTACAGTCTCAGTAGTCTGATGTTACTAGTTTGCTTCACTTCATCAAAGCAATTTCATGTTACTTTTTAGAAACTGGTACATGCTTTAAAAGCAGATGACATATCCCACACCTCTACAGATACAATGGCAGTTGGAGATGCCGGGGTAAGTTGATTGATCTGATTCATTAAACTCACATCATGCTTACAAACTGAAATCACCATTTCCTCGAGTCCCACAGTAGAAGCCAGCAGATACCTTAACAGCTCAATTTGAGGCTCAGAACCGGAGAATAGTGCAATTTCCACCCTTCTAAGTTTATCCAAAAAAGGTTTTTGTGTTTCGTAGTCTCTTATGTATTGTCCAACACCTTCAAACTCAACACTGCTGGAGTATAACTTCACAAAACAGGAGGATGAAATCATATTAGTAACTCTCCAATGGAGGAAAATTAAACTAGAGGACAAGTACTCACAGTAACACTTAGCGTCTCTAAGTTTGGACAACTTCTTGCTAACCACAAAGCACAATTAACCTCGATGATGCTATCCAGATACATTGAAAGATTAAGAACTTTAAGACAGTTAAAACTGCCATCAGAAGGAGCTGGTACACTAGCTGCACCCAAAAACTGTGCCACAAAAAATTAAGTGCCAACAAACCACATTTTAAAAGTGCACATCATTACGAGAATATCAATAGGTATCTCACCTCCAGCACACATGGATGAAGATGCAGTTTCTCCAGCGTAGGTGCAATGTGAAAATAAGTGAAACTACTAGGGAACAGAATTCCCCTAATTTGACGTATGGGTATCGATAATGAAACTTCAGCAAGAACCGGAGATTTTTCGAAGCTGATAGAGCTGAAAACACCATGGAATGTGAAAACCCTGAGACTTGGCCCCTGAATTTCAAATGCATCCAATTTGGTGCAGTTTACAAGCCTTAGCGTTTCCAGCAGAGGGCTCTGAGAGATGAAATGTTCAAAGATTGCAGGGACAAAGTCTACTTCCTGAAAATCTAGTGTAATGAGCTTGCTAAATCCTTTTTCTGGTAGAGCCTGGGGCTTGAATATACATCTATACAGATATAGGTGCTTTAGATTTTGAAATACAAAGAAATGAGACGGTATTCCATGTTTATCTCCCCTGAATATATGAAGGGTGAAGTCTTTCAAGCAGGAACTCGATAGAAGCTGAATCCATTTATCAATATCAGGACTAGTTCTACAACTAAGGAAAAACTTATTTACAGGTCCTTGGTGATCACGCAAAACTTGATCAATTTCAAGGTTAGAAATGTGGTCGACAAGGCAATCAATTACAAGGTTCGGAACACATCTCCATTTATACCTCCATTTTTGGGATAATATGCTGGTCCTCACTGTTTCACGCAATGGCAAGCGAGCAAGAATAATAGCTATGATATCACTAGGCAGATTGCATATGTCCATTTCTTACAACTTCTTCCCGTTCACCAATTCACAACCAATCCTACACATCCAAAAATCTATTAAATTAAAGAACGAATTACTGCTCCTTTAATTTTGCTTCCACCTAATTTAATTCATTGTTAACGCCGATTGCCCTGTTAAATTTCCGTATTCATGGAAAAAAATAGTAAACTGAATAAACATGAAATCAAATCCAATCCAATCCAATCGTGTCATCTTCTCACTCTCTCTTACAAAAAAAAATAAAAATGGAGCTCTCCGTTTCTAAAATTACCACGCAAAATCGCCGCCTCAACTGAAAGAAACCCATAGAGATAGCAAATTTCCCTAAATTAAATGCCCTAATTACAAATTTAATCGCAAAAACAGAATTAGGAACAGAATATAAATCAAATACTAACAAAAACAAAGCATGTGCAGAAAATTGATGAGAAAAGGAAAGCAATAATGCGTGAAGGGAGCTAACGACGAAGAGAAGTTACCGGATAGTCAGAGACGGTAACCGCCGCTTTGAGCATCGCCGGCCGTCGAGTTTCAGTGAGACGACTGCAGAGAGAAAATCAATGTCAGTTTCTTGGTATGTGCCAATTTTCCCTCTTTGTTTTCATGCTCTGAAAAGTAGTTATGGCGGCAATATATGATGTATAACTGTATATATATGAGCTTAAAATGGAGTAGATTTCTGGTGCAATTTTCATCCTTTTCCTTTTTCAAAATTTTAACATTTTCCTCTCTCACTAACCACTATTTAATTTTTGGCCCAAAAATTAATATTTAAATTTATTTTGGTCTAATAGATTTCTACAAATTGATAATATTTGTAACATGATTTGAATATGTTCATAACCTCATGAGTCATACAAAAATATATGTGACGTGAATACATCTCATGTACGAAATGGTCTCACATAAAATTTTTAATTACATTATTTTTATAATTTTTATCATAAACAATTAATTTTTTTCTTTTTTTTCATATTTTCTTTTTCTTTTCTCTTGATTGTCTAATGTTTTAATTAATAATGAAAGGTTTTATATTCAATAAATCCACCCTATACTTCTTTGGCATTTTCTTTGTATTATTCTTTCACATTTTCTCTATTTGTGATGGGGAAATAATGTTAAGATGGAATATTAATAAGGGAATGATAGACACATGCATTCATTGTAAATGCTCCGGTAGAAAAATATGTTCAAGACGTTACTATTGAAACCTAAGTACTTGCCTGAATACATTTATTTATTCTATAAAACTCGTTGCCTATTTTTGCAGTGTCATGCTATAATCAAAAGAAATAGTGTGGGAGAATTTTCTATATATTGAATTAGGTCAAGAGTACACACATATATATACAAGTGAATAGACTATTCTAATAAAGGCTCACTAAAGGCTCATCTATACTTATTATTCTAACACCCCCCTCAAGCTGGAACATAGATGTTAATCATGCCTATCTTGTTACAAAGATAGTCAACTCTAACCCCATTAAGAGCCTTAGTGAAGATATCTCCTAATTGATCTTCAGTCCTCATATAACCTGTCGAAATTAGGCCACGTTGAATCTTCTCACGAACAAAGTGAAAGTCAATCTCAATGTGTTTGGTCCGTTCGTGGAAGACCGGATTAGAGGCAATGTGAAGCACAACTTGATTATCACACCACAGTTTGACTGATATTGAGATCTCTAAACCCACTTCATTTAGAAACTCATATACACATACTATCTCGCACTTTTTACTTTGCCCATAGCTCTATATTCGGACTCTGACTTTCGAGCGTGAGACTACTTTTTTTTTCTTACTTTGCCACGAAATCAAATTTCCACCAAAGAAAACACAATATCCTGAAGTAGACCTTCGATCTTCCTTTGACCACCTTGTCTAATCAAGATCGAAAAAACATTCAACCTTTTCGTGACCATGGTCACTATACACAATTCCACGCCCGAGGACTCCTTTCAAATAACACAAGATTTGCTCTACCGCCTTCCAAAGGATCAACGATTGGTGATGACATATATTGACTCACTACACTTACGGGGTAAGCAATATCTGGACGTGTCACCCTAAGATAATTCAACTTTCCAACCAACCTTCTGTATCTTTCGGGATCATCAAATAACACACCCTATTTTGTAAGCTGCAAATTGGGAACCATTGGAGAGCTACATGGTTTAGCTCCCAGTTTTCCTGTTTCAGAAAGCAAATCGAGCACATACTTTATTTGAGATAGGAAAATTCCCTTCTTACTCCTACTCACTTCAACACCAAGAAAATACTTAAGTGTCCCCAAATCCTTGGTAGTAAACTGAGTAGGAAGGAAAGCTTTCAACGATGCAATTCCTTTAACATCACTCCCAGTGATCACAATATCATCCACATACACAACCATCAAGATAATACCACCATCAGAATGCATATGAAAAACAGAATCATCAGATTTGCTTTGCTTCATGCCAAACTTCTCAACAGCACGAGTAAAAGTACCAAACCATGCACGAGGACATATTCAAACCATACAAAGACTTCTGAAGATAACATACCTTATGAGTCCCCCCCTGAGCAACAAAACCAGGTGGTTGCTCCATATAAATAGTATCAACGGGATCACCATGGAGAAAGGCATTCTTGATGTCCAACTGGTGTAAAGACCAATGATGAGCAGCGGCCATAGAAATCAAGAGCCTAATCGAGGTAAGTTTAGCAATAGGAGAAAAGGTGTCAGAATAGTCAACACCATAAGTCTGAGCATAGCCTTTGGCAACAAGGTGAGCTTTCAACCGAGCCACAGAACCATCAGGATTAACTTTAACAATAAACACACATTTGCAGCCAATAGGTCGTTTACCTGTAGGAAGATCCACCAAAACCCAAGTGCCAGTAGTATCTAACGCATTCATTTCTTCAATCATGGCATTACGCCAACCGGGATGGGCCAAAGCTTCTTGAACGGTTTTAGGAACAGTTTGGAGAGAAGAAACAAAAGCTCGAGAGGAAGGGGATAAGTGATCATATGAAACAAAAGAGGAAATGGGATAAGTACAAGAACGTTTACCTTTTCGAAGAGCAATGGGAAGATCATCACTTGGAGGAGGATCTGTTGACGAAGATATTGGCTCATCAGGACATGAACCGGCATATATCGGGAACCAAATCAAAGATGGCGAAGCGGGAACAGAGGGCGGCGAGAGAATACGTTTGTATGATAGGTGGCGAGTGGAGTCAGATGGAGGTATCACCGGAAGAGGAACTGTATATATCAAAAAGTCAGTATCCTCCCCCTCAGTGGGAGGAGGAGGAATGAGAGAATGGTGTATGCTCAAAAAAGGCAACATCAGCAGATACAAGATACTTGTTGAGACTAGGACAGAAACACCGATAACCCTTTTGCACCCTAGAATAACCCAAGAAAATGCACTTCAAAGATTTTGGATCTAATTTTGTGACCTGAGGCCGAACATCCCGAACAAAACAAGTACAACCAAATATTCTAGGCTCAATAGGAAACAAGGACTTAGATGAAAATAGAACATGAAAAGGAGTTTTACCACCAAGAACCGTAGAAGGCATGCGATTTATAAGAAAACAAGCAGTAGAAACAGCATCAACCCAAAATGTTTTAGGTACTTGCATGGAAAATAACAAGGCTCTAGCTGTTTCAAGAAGATGTCTATTCTTTCTCTCAGCCACACCATTTTGAGACGGTGTATCAACACACGATGTTTGGTGGAGAATGCCATTATGCAGCATATAACAATGAAATGTTTCAGAGAGATACTCCTTAGCATTATCACTTCGCAGAGTTTTCACAGACACACCAAATTGAGTCTTAATCTCAGCACAAAAGGCAGAAAAATGAGTAAATAACTCGGAATGATTTTTCATCAAATATAACTATGTCATACGAGAATGATCATCAACAAAGGTGACAAAATAACGAAATCCAGGTTTCGATGTAACTGGACATGGACCCCAAACATCAGAATGGACTAACTCAAAAGGAGCAATTGCTCGGTTATTGACTCGAGGACTCAAACTAATACGATGATGCTTAGCAAAATGACAAGATTCACAATCTAGAGATGACAACTGAGAAAACTGCGGACACAGTT
Source organism: Stenogyne calaminthoides (assembly GCA_037126765.1). Taxonomy (NCBI): domain Eukaryota; kingdom Viridiplantae; phylum Streptophyta; class Magnoliopsida; order Lamiales; family Lamiaceae; genus Stenogyne; species Stenogyne calaminthoides. The sequence goes on along the minus strand of JBBCBC010000014.1, from coordinate 22,839,089 downwards.
TCTTCAACAAAGGAAGAGAAGGATGACCCAACCGACGATGTGCATCCATGGGAGTGACGGTTCCTGCACATGCTACTGAATTAGTCTGATGTGTCTCAAGGATGTAGAGGCCGCCAGATTCATGTCCCTTACCAATAATCTTCTTCGTCGTAAGATCCTGAAGCAAGCAATGATCAGGATAGAATGAGACACAACAATTAATATTACGAGTAAGTTTACTCACAGAAACCAAATTAAACGAGAGTTCAGGGAGACTAAGAACAGATGACAAGGATAGGGATGATGTCGGGTTAACAGTTCCCGATCCAATAACACGAGATTGTGAACCATCGGCTAAAGTAACAGGAAATGCAGTTTTATGTGGGTAAAAGGTAGAGAACAAGTTTGGATTATCTGTCATATGATCTGTGGCACCAGAATCAATGACCCATTTGGATGATGAGGAAACAAGACATGCATTAGAATTACCTGACTCGGCAACAGTGGTAACAGAACTTGCTTTTGACTGATTCACTTCCCGAAATTGCAGCAACCTTGCATACTCACTAGTAGAAATAGTGACAGAACCATTAAAGTGGTCAAATTTATTGCGCAATTTTGGACAATCTCCTTTGATATGTCCAATCCCATGACAATAAAAACACTCCACAGAAGACATTTTATCTTCAAAACTACAAACCAACCAAAAGAAACAATTCCAGAAACGCAACAAATCAAATCCAAAATTTCACAAAATCTGTACCCAAAAATGAAGTCACACACCACTCGGATGTTGACCCAAACAGGTACACCAACAGAAAGAGCTCGACGAGGTGAGCTCAACAAAAGTCGCCGGAGAAAATTCCGGCAACGGACACGCCTCCACGCGCCGCCGCAAGTGGCGACAGAAAAAAAAACTCGCCGTGGCGTGGTCTCACACGCGCTTGACCTCCCAAATAAATTTCAGTGAAGGGTCGCCGGACGGAGGGGAACCTCCCTGTGCCGGCGGTGTCGACCGGAGGTGGCCGGAAACGTGAAACCCAAATCCTTGCACAAACCATAGTTTTCTTCAAACCCTAATTTCAGAAATTAACTAGCCCTAATTTCAAATTCTGGAACCATGCTCTGATACCATATCATGCTATAAGACATAGTGTGGGAGAATTTTCTATGTATTATATTAGGTCAAGAGTACACACATATATATACAAGTGAATATACTATTCTAATAAAGGCTCACTAAAGGTCCATCTACAATTATTATTCTAACATGCAGGTTACTATCTCTAATTACATTTAGTTGTAAGATTAGCTAATGATGATACTTGACACAAATCAAATGGAATCATGCAAAGCCTAAATGAGGGTAATTAATTAGTAGTAGCCTAAATGTATTCTAGTATTATTTGACACATAGGCTTATGTGCAATATCCCCTCAATGTGAGAAACAAAAACCTAACAAGTAAAAAAAACACCCAAAAATTTGTAGGTCAAATTTATGTCGGATCGGGTCATTAAGGTAGTAGAGAGAGTATGAAATTGTCTCACGGAACTTATTCCATGAGATATACTTCTATTTAATTAATAATTGATCCATAAAATTTCGCCCATTACTTGTCCTTTAAAAGAGATTTTCTACAATCTCACTCATTAATAACTGATCCATAAAATTTCGCCCATTACTTGCCCTTTAAAAGATATTTTCTACAATCTCACTCATTCACCGAAAAATAAAAGTGATATATTTTAACAGAAAATGTTACTAATTTTCAATTAAAGTTTTGTCACTTTTTTAAAATTGATATTTTCAATTGAAAAGAATACTACATCTTCAAGAAGAAGTGAAAACTGAAAAGTGATAGTATATTTTTAAGTGATGAGCATTTTGAGATTTATGCATATTACAACTTTGATTCGGTTATTTCGTCAAACATATGTTGTGTTAGTTTATTCTTTAAGCATATAATTTCAGTTACAATTCATGGAATCAACAAATACTAATACCTAAAAGAGTATGTATAAAATGCAGTAGATTTCTGGTGCAATTTTCATCCTTTCCCTTTTTCAAACTTTTAACATTTTCCTCTCTCACTATTAAATTTTTGGCCCAAAAAGTTCATATTTAAATTTATTTTGGTTTAATAAATTTCTACAAATTGATAATGTTTGAAACATGATTTGAATATGTTCATAACCTCACGAGTCATACAAAATATATGAGACGTGAATATATCTCGTGTACGAATTACGAAACGGTCTCACATAAAATTTTGGTTTAAAATTTTAATTACATGATTTTTATAATTTTTTTTATCATAAATCCCGACTTCTTTGCACACAACAGTAAATGCTGGTTGGGAAGTCCTTGACGACCATGAATATTCTGAAAGGATGAGCTTCCACCTTGGTTGAATCTCTATGGAATAATATTCAGTTATTTTCTTCACCAAAGACATAGATTTTCAAGTTTCATGAGCTTAAATCCTAAAAAATTTCACTGCTACTAAGCATTTCAGCATCCATTACAGCGGCTTTCTTCGCATTTGAATATCTGCATTGCCTGTATTCAAGGGCCAAATTAATAAATCCCACAATGTTCTAACAATACAATCTAATGAAATTAGCAGAGTGAAACATAATCACAACAATTCTCAATTGATGATCATTATTAAAAGTAGACTGACATGAAACTAAACAAACTGACGTAAATTAATTTACTTAATTTTATTCTAAATGTTATTCAGATTAGGTGATTAAGATACTGTGCAATCTACCAGCCACAGTTTGCACATAAGATAAAATTAAACTCCTCTAGGACCATTGGAGTTCCCAATAGTAATACAAAAAGCCAAATATACTGGAAAAATGGCCATACCGAAAGTAAATCAAAACCATTAAAACTTAAACAGAAGGAATGTTGATTGATCAAAAAGAAAGAAATTAAAAAGAATGTCGATTGATCAAACCTATTAACAGCCAGTCTCTGCAATTTGAGACTTCTTCAACCAATCTAGCTTCAATCCTTCGATCTCGGAATTAATAGCTACATCCGCCCTATTCTTCACATTCGAAAAGGGGAAAAATGAAAAGCAAAAGCTAAATAAAATTTGAACAAACAAAAAAGTGAAATCATAGAAGAAGATCCTATCTTTCGGAAAGCGAATTGCCGTTTGACGTTGATAAAATTGGCCTTTGAAATGATGGCAAGTGAGTTTACCTTCTTCAAAACGATGCCGGCGAAGTCGTTGGCATCATTTTAAGCCGCCCATCATCGCTCTCTATGGGTAGTGATTTTTGTCGAGAGATTGATGATGAGGCAGATGATTTTTTTTTACGTGAAAGTCTTTAAAACTGAAGAAGTTGAGCAGGTTTTAGGAATTTCAAGAGTAAAAGATATTAAAAGATTTAATAAGATGTAATAATTATAATAAATAGAATAGGAAAAATGAACCAAGGATGGGCTTAATTGTACAATATAGAAAATGGGATGGGTAAAATCGTCCAAAAATGTTTCCCATGTGCAAGCCTCTTTTTAAAGAATTAAAGATTAATAATTTGTATGTACATATAAATGTTGCAAATGTTATATTAATTATATAAGTTGTACGTACATATAATATAAATTTATTATTGTATTAATTCAAAGTGTATTAATATAAGTTGTATGTGCATATGTAATTAATAATTTGTATGTACATATAAATGTTATATTAATATAAATTGTACGTACATATAATATAAATTTATAAATTGTATTAATATATAAAAAATAAAAAATTTATATGTATTAATTTTCGAAATTGCTTGTAAAATTTTATAATATTTTGAAATGTTGAAATTTCAATTTTTAATAACATATGTTGTCATTTTTTAAATAAGTTTTTATTTTTTTATTGAATTTTAGATTTATATGATAGATTAAAATTATAATATTCATACCCCAATTAAATAATTAACATACTTAATTATTTAATCTATATATGGGTAGCTTAAATTAATTACTTATAAACATGGTTTATAACATTGATTTTAAAATCGGACTGGACCGGCCGATTCATCCGATTGAACCAGGAACCTGCCGGAAAATCGGTCAAACTACCCCAAATAACCATTTTTCTGGTTAAACAGAGAAAAATCGGCCTGAACCGGAAAAAATTGGGAAAATCGGGAAATCGCCGAACCGTTAAAACCGCTAAAAAAAATCTCAGCTGCACAGCCATATCAGAAAAACCAACACCGTCTGCTTCCCCACGTCGTCGACGTCCTCCACGAATCATGACTCCTCTTTCTCGCGGTGTCTTTTATTTTCTCGAACATGTTCTTTCAGTTTTCATTCAGATCTTGTAGGTCCTGAACGGGTTTCGTGAGGGGCAGAAGTCTAGAGGGGAGGGGTGAATAGACTTCTGAAAACTTTTTCGTGCAAGATCAGGTGTAATGGCAGGTTGCCTGATCAGAGTGCGAGTGAATCAGTTTGGACTGATATCCAACTTACTGATCGCCTATTGGTAGATCAGTTCGGTGTCTATCAGTTTAACTAATGTGCGGAAGCTAGTTTATACCCGTGTGAAAAACCAGTTTTATCAAATCAGATTCTGAAGTCTGTTTTCAATCAGCTGACTAAATTGTCAAGCTGATCAGATCAGTTGCTTGGTGCAGACTGATCCTAACTCAGGATATGTATGCAATTTAAAACAAGTTGTGTGCAGTAGTGTAAAGCAGTTTAGAGCAAGTAAATACACACAAGATATATAGTGGTTCAGACAACCAGTCCTACGTCCACTCTTCCCTATCACAAGGGGCACCAACTTAACCAACTGGACTTAGTTTATTATGTGTTAGTCCAACACATTACAACCAACAGATGTTTAGAGAGTTCTCACTCAACCGATCCCAGAGATCAGAACTACAAACCCTAGTCTGAAATCTTGTAAAACAAACTTAACCTAACTTTTGAGTTTGGGTAAAGATTTGTTGTTGTTCCAACTGAAAATCTATCCTAGTGTTTATGTAGCCTAAAGCTAGAGGATGAGATTTCTATGCTAAGAACTAATGGGATGAACACTGTAGGTCCCGAACGGGTTTTGTGAGGGTAGAAGTCTAGAGGGGAGGGGTGAATAGACTTCTGAAAACTTTTTGTGCAGATCAGGTGTGAAAGCAGTTAGCCTGATCAGAGTGCAAGTGAATCAGTTTGGACTGATATCTAACTTACTAATCGCCGGAAGGCAGATCAGTTCGGTATCTATCAGTTTAACTGATTGTGCGGAAGCTAAGTTTTACCCGTGTGAAAAACCAGTTTTAATAAATCAGATTCCAAAGTCAGTCTTTCAACCAGTTGACTAAAGTGTCAAACTTGATCAGATCAGAAGCTTGGTGCTAACTAATCTTAACTTAGAATATGTATGCAACTTTAATTAGGTTGTGTTCGATTGTGTAAAACAGTTAATCAAAGCAGGTAAATGCACACAAGATTTATAGTGGTTCGAACAAACCAGTCCTACGTCCACTCTTCCTTATCACAAGGGGCACCAACTAAACCAACTGGACTTAGATTTTTGTGTTAGTCCAACACAGTACACCAACAGATATTTAAAGAGTTCTCACTCAACCGATCCCATAAATCAGAACTAGAAACCCTAGTCTGAAATCTTGCTAAACAACTTAACCTAACTTTGGGTTTGGGTAAGATTGTTTTGGTTCCAACTTTGAAATCTTTTCTAGTTTTTAAGTAGCCTATCAGCTAGATGAAAAGATTTATGTGCTAAGAACTTATGGGTTGAACACTTAGAAAATAATCTTCAAGTTCGTGTTCTTCATGCGGAAATCTGATTATAGCTTGAGCTTCTTGATAATTTCCGTGTCTTCACTCTGAAGTGTAATCCCATATTTATAGACCTCGAAATCAAAGAGCCGTTGGAGAGCAATTTGAATTTCAGGCTATATTTGGTAGACTTGCAGGATTGATGTGACGTGCTTCAGGAACGGCATGGCCGAAAGTGTGAATAGTGTCTTTTATAATCGTTAGAGAAAGCAGCACCAAATCCCATAATTGCCGGCTCCGATCATACGTGTCTTGTTCTTATTGGTTAACAGAAGCACTTTTTAGTGTTGTTCTACCAACTAAGGTTGACATTCTTCTTGTTTAGATCATCGACGTATGATTTGGTGTAACATCGATTTTTTCACGATGGTGACTTTGATCGATCTGGCCCATCGATCTACTGATAGAGTCTTCGGTGTCGGTTGTCTTAACTTCAACTAGCGGACTCAGCTGATGTAGGTCTTCTGGTATGATCTTCTGGAAGTCATCTGATCTTCAAGTATTCTGAATTTGAGCTTCATGACTTCAGCTGAGGTATCTGACTTGATCAGATCAATCTGATCTTCTATCCTTCTCTTGCCTTCTGGCCTGTCGGATATCAGCTGTTCTTTAGATCTTCAGATCTGACCTATACATATTGAGGTTCCCCCTCAATATGTGACTTATCTTCTACATCAGTTGCTCTATACAATAATTATCAACTGATATTCTATAACTGGTAATAAAAACATCAGTCAGCTAACAGGTCTGACTGGTCCTATTACATGTGTTTTAGAACTTTCATCAAAACTCTAAATTTCCCAACAATTTCCCCATTTTTGATGAAACCAAAACACTTGAGAAACCAATCACAGTTGATAAATATAGAACAGTAAAGAGCACATAATCAGAAGACAATGAGATTTTGTCTTAGGATCAGAAAATAAACTTTTCTTTCATTAGATTTGTCGATTACATTTTACATCAGAAAAGTTTGAATTTAAAACAGCTGATCCTAAGTAGTCTTCTGATTCTTCAGTCTCTAGGCTTGTATCCTTCTGGCATTTCTCTTTGATATTGAAGGATGTTGAAAATCTGGTATAGTTTCCATTTGACATCATTGATCTGCTGAGGATCAGTTATGCGCGCTTTGCTCAGGATGTCAAAATAGAACCTCTGAAATGCCAGTCTGTCAAATGAGCCGTCTGCCTTCTTCGAGTAATCCAACACATCATACTCTTGGCGAGATATTTTTACATTGATTATTTTGGCCTCATTTTCCAGATACTTCAGAAAATCTGGATATTTGTTTTCCAACCAGTTGAGGAATTCTGCATCTGGAGATTCTTCGTGTGGAACAAGATCTAGAACAAAAGCATCCAGAAGCCATTCACTTCTGATCTTATTCCATTCCTCAAACCTATCAGCATGTGCAGCAGTTTTTGGAATGATCTCATCAACTCTTGCTGGCAGCTGAGGTTCTGGTCCAGATTTTCCTACTTTTCCTTTCTTCGCCCTCGATCTGTATTTCTTCTTCAGATCTTCTGCTTTCTGCCCTTCTTTCTTCTTCACTTATTCGGGCTTCTTCAGCAATCTGCTCTTTGGACAGTTTCTCAGCCAGTTTCTTATCGGCCTGAATTTGGCTAGCTGTGCTTCGTGTGACTTTCTTCGTCTAAGTGACTGGTACAAGTTGTGATGTCCCAGCACCCGCAGCTACCTTTCTTGCCTTTGACTTTTCCATCTTCTCAGAAATTTCGTTAGCAAAAAGATCCAGATGGTCTAGTCTTTGTCCATAAGATTCAACTGTCTGAATCAGGTCTTCTGTTGTTCTGATAGTGTCAGTTGGTTTCTCAATCTGTCCTTCCCCCTTTTTGGTTTGTTCAAAAAGAGCAGTGAGGTGGGAAGTCAGAGATCCAAAGCTGACTGATATTGCCTTGTTGAGATCTTCAACAGATAGACCTTGAGCTTGAGTAGATAGACTTTGAATCTTCGAGATCAACTCAGTCTTGACAGATTCCACGGTAGTAGAGAGGGTAAGAATCAGTTTGTCAAGTTTCTCTTCAGTCATTTCTAGCTTTTCAGTGAGCATCAGAAAAGAAACTTGTTGTTGATCAATCTGAACTGGCTTGTCATCAACTGATTTTTTAAACTCAGCAGTCAGGTTGGTCACAGTTTGAGAGAACTGATCTTTGATTGCCTCAATCTGGGAAATAGCCAATTCTCGTTGATCCGTTATTTCTTTGAGGCCAATCTGCCTCTGATCAGTTATTGTGTTGCTAAGTTGATTAGCCAACACTCCCTCGACTTCTTCTTTCAGGAGATCTTTGAAACACGATCTGATCTCCTGAAGTTGATCAGCGGTGATGTGAGTTGTAGGAATATTTGGCGTCACCTGATCATTTTCAGTTGTTTGCGCCTCCAGTGGTTGGTCATGAACTGCAGCACCAGTTCCACTATCATCGACAGCTCCCACATCCTTCATAGGAACATCAGCTTCAGGAGCTTCTTCAGCAGGCTCCAGTTCACCTTGTTCAGTCAACCCCAGCTTCCTGTGGATCAGAGCTTTGATTGATTCAGCAGTTATCAGCTCAGCTGGTGATCCTACTTGAGCAGATTTCTTCATATCGAAATCAAAATCTGCGAATTCATCAGCACCTCCCATCTGTTCTATAATCATCATAAAATCTGAGAAGCTCTTTAACCCGGAGATCTTTTCAGGTGAGGATCTCCATTACTTCCTCTCGAATAACAGGATGGGCTACCATCTCTAGATACAACTCATTAATATCTCGTTCAATTTACATTCTGACCATTTTCCCATTGATGGTCTTGGATGATCTGGACTCAGGAATTATCTGTTCAGATCGTCCAGATTCCGGTTGATGAGATGTAGAGGGTTCTGGTGGTGTCTGAATAGGCGGAAGTTGGCTGATTGGCTGAATCTGCAGAGGTTCTGTTGTTGAAGCAGTTACGTTCGGCTCTGCAGCAGGTGATTTTTTTTCGGTTCATGAACCGATGAGCTTTTCGTGTTCGGGCGGTGAAGGAGAAGGAGAAATATGCTCAGTAGCCAGAAGCATGAGTGGTGAATCAACTCGAGATTGAGGAGAAGGAGATCGTTCATCTTGTGCTCTTCCCTCAGAATGTTCTGGCGAGCTCTCAACTTGAGAAGCATGCCTGTCTGATTTTTTGGCTGATTTCTGTGGCGCATCAGGTTGCTCTGGCACTCCTTCTTCATCCGACTCGTCTTCCGAAAATGAGTCATGGAGGCCTTTTTTGCCTTCTTCGACCTCTTCTCCCTAAGCCTTCACCGCCCTTCTCTTTTTTCTTTTTGGGAGCATCCCGTGTAGAGGCGTGGGCTTTGCCTCCTTGGTTTTTCCTTTCTTCACCTTTGGAGGGGTGGGCGATATCATCATCGTTGGCCCATATATGGTGAAAGTTGTTGTGAGGAAGGCCTTGTAGGACTTGATCCATTCCGATCCCATTCAGCATTTGGCAGTTTGTCCTTCAGAATAACTGCAACCTTGTTGAGATTGCTGATCCTCTTCTTCAGATAGACACTACGTTCATTAACTCCAAATTTTTCATGTTCTTGGGCAGAATGGCCTTCGGAAGCCATGCGATTGATGTTCTTGGCTTCATCGATTATCGCAACCATCTTTGTACAATTTCTGGATGTTAGAGCATTCTGGGCTGAATGAAATACCCATGATTGTTTTTGACAAGATGTCAAACAACGATCGTATTTCTTTTTTCACATAGGTTCCGACATAACTCGCGGGTCCGATGTTTGTCGACCTCTCTCAAGAGTTCGTTTACGATCAACTCATCTTCATTCTCCTCAGAGTGAGCAAAGTAGATTCTTCCTTTTCGTAGCGTAATGAGATGAGATATGTCAACATTCGACAGTCTGATCTCCTCTCCGTTAACTGAAGAAATCAGTTCTTCTCCAGGATTGTCCGTATCCACCTTCAAATTCCTTAAGAATTCGAGTGCTTCATATCTTTGCATCACCGGATTGCGTTGAAGCGAGCATAAATTTTTTCAAGACCTCCTTTCTTCAGAATTTGTTCAACTTCCATGGATTCTGGATCCCGCGTAACACCAAACTGTACGAATTTGTCATCGATAATTTTTGCTGCTAGATCCGCATAGTTGCACATAATCTTTCCCATTCCGTGAGTGGCCATCTACAACAAGATAGACTCGATTAAAATTGTGCATAATCATGAAGATATCAAATATTGATTATCAGACCTATTCTCAGGCATAGTAATCGATAAACACATACGGATATCAAGAAAAGATAAGGCATATCACATAATAACATATAGATACATAATCTATGTGATCAAAGGATTTTTGAAAAGAAAATAATCAAATAACCAAAAATTACAGATTCTATTTTTCGGAAGATAAGTTTGAATCGCAAGAAAAACACTTTGAATCGCAGAAAAGTAATTTTGAATTTTGAGAATAAGAAAACTCTGGTAGGGTTTTGATGAAACTTATAAGGAGGAGGAGGGAAAAACGAGATTGGAAGATCAACCGTTTGAAAAGGTTAAACGATCCAGATTGAGAGGTTTTGATCGTGTGGTCAGGAAAAGCACGTAACGATTGGCTTTTGGATTTAAAAGCACATTTTGTGGCAATTAATACAAGTACCCCACGTTCAATATTTTTGCGGAAATATTTTGCAATAAATACGTCCGCAAAATATTTTGCGAATGTCCGCAAAAAAGTAAAAGGCCAAAATTATCGGATAAAATCACATAAGTAGCGATAAACAAGGAAACAAAAATCAGATTCGGTTGGTCGATATCGTGTCGATCAATACCACTCGTAGATGTTGATTCCACTTGTTGATCTTAGTTTTCTGCCTAATCCTTATAATTTTCCAACTGACCCTTTTCAACTGATCCTCTTCACTTTGCGTCTGATTCTCCTTTTCTGATCCTCCTCGGTCAGTTGAAGTTCCCCCTTCAACTGTTATTTCTGATTTCTTATTGACTGATATATCTGATTTGTTGAGGTATCATACTCAACTGATCTTCCTCATCTGATCAGTCTCTTATCTAATCAGATTTCAGTTGACCTAATCTGATTCTACTCAGACCAAGCCAATTCTTGGGATAAGTGTTACCGCCAAAACTTAGTTCTTGAAGAATTGAATAGTAGTCTCGATTCCCTAAGTCGGCACGATTTGACATTTGTAATAATAGTTTGGATACTTCGTAATGTCAAATCGCCGTAAATTTATCCAATTATCAGTCGCGTGTTTCCTACACGCTGTCCTTTTGATGCAAATTTCTCTAACAGGCTTTGAGAAATCAAATTTGCATTTGCACCCTTGCTTGACCTCTATAAATTGGACCAATGTTTTACACAACATAACCCATTCACCATACTTATCTTCTTTGTAAATCATGTATTCTGGTGAACTCTTATTTCCGGTGAAACTTCCGGCAAAAACCTTTACCCCTTTTCCAATGATTTCAGCTTCTCAAATCAACCCTGTGTGTTCCTTATTGCTGCTTTCGTCGTCATCAAAGATTACACATACAATTGTTGCCAAGCTTCTCTACCGCCGAGGCGGCGGATCTGCTATCGCAACTGAGAAGACACTTCTCCTAACCGTATGCACCTTGTGTGTCTATCGAGATGACATAATTAGCATCAACAGACTCAGTCTGATATAAAACATGAGTTTGGTACACGGTCTAGATCAGACAATAGCTGATCTTCGTATATCAAACTCTATTTTTTCATGTGACACATGTGGCCATGTGATCTTTTGATCACTTTCTTGGCACTTGTGTCCCATTTAACAGCTGGAGAGCCCATTGATTTCAGGTCTAGGGGCTCCTGGCTTAGAAATCCTTTCAACGCCGCTCTCGCTCCTAACTCCGAAGCTCTGAGGGTGGCTTTAGGATTATTTCAAAGCCTTGTTAAGTGGGGGAAAATGGGAGCATCAGAGTATCAGATCTTAAAATCTCTCTCTCTCCCCCTCTTCTAGGATTAGGTTTAGGGTTTAGGGTTTATGTACTGACCTCCGGGTCCTTTTGTACTTGTAACTTGTAATGTAAATCTGACCTTCGGGTCTTTATCAATGAAAATTTATATTATTCCATTGTTGTGTAAATTTCTTGTTTTCTTATGCGATGTAAGCTTTAATCTTGTGAATCTTGCTTGTTGAATATCAGCTTAATCGACTTACAAAGTGAAATAACCAAACTGATTTAATCAGATAATCCTTTTATTTGATCAGTTCCTTTAATCTGATAATCCTTATATCTGATCAGTTCCTTATATCTGATAATCCTTAAAACTGATCGCTTTCTCATATCAGTTCCTTGACTGATCTTCTGATCAGTTGAGATACCAAACTCAATTGATTCTTCTTAGCCTGGTTAGTTTCTTAACTAACTGGTTCTGGAGATCAATCCATCAAACATTTTAGGTGCTTTTTCTCCAAGATCCAGAAGCCCTAGCTCATTGCATAATTCTCTGAATCTGATCTCAGCTAGTGGCTTGGTTAGAATATCACCTTTCTGTATATCAGTATGAATCTTTTCCATTATGATATTCTTCTTTTCAACATGATCTCTTATAAAATGGTGTCTGACATCCACATGCTTGCATCTTGTATGTAGAACAGGATTTTGAGTGATTGCAATAGCACTATTACTGTCAAAGAATATAGGTACATTCTTAGCTACAATGTTATAATCCCTCAGCTGCTGACTAAGTCAGAGCAGTTGGGAGCAACAGCTTCCTGCAGCCATATATTCTGCTTCAGTAGTAGATGTCGCAACTGATGTCTGCTTCTTTGAAAACCACGAGATCAGTTTACTTCCTAAAAACTGACATGTTCCTGAGGTTGACTTCCTGTCAATTTTGCAACCTCCATAATCAGAATTAGAATACCCACTAAGCTCCAGATTATCATCTGATGGGTAAAATAAACCAAGGTTTACTGTCCCCTTCAGATACTTAAGAATCCGCTTAGCTGCTTCTAGGTGACTTTGCATTGGATTTGCCTGAAATCTGGCACATACACCTACTGCAAAAGTGATATCTGGTCTGCTGGCAGTCAGGTATAGTAGAGATCCAATGAGAGCCCTATATTCGTTCTGATTGGTTTTCTAACCATCCTCATCTGGATCCATCTTGAATCCAGTCATCATAGGAATTTTGGCTTCCTTACAGTTTTGAACTCCAAACTTAGCCAATAAACTCCTAGTGTATTTTGCTTGGCAGATGAATATTCCTTCTGTATTTTGCTTAACTTTTAGACCCAGAAAGTAACTCATCTGACCCATCATGGACATCTCGAACTTCCCTTGCATCAGCTTGCTGAATCTTTCACACAGACTCTTGTTGGGAGATCCGAAGATGATGTTGTCCACGTAAATCTGAACCATCAGAATATCTTCTCCATCTTCTATTCTGAATAAGGTTCTATCCACTGTTCCTTTAGTGAAACCACTGTCTATCAAGAACTGAGAGAGTGTATCATACCAAGCTCGAGGAGCTTGTTTCAGGCCATAGAGAGCTTTTCTTAACCGGTACACTTGGTTGCCCTTTTCAAAGCCTGGAGGTTGTTCGACATAAACTTCCTCTGCTAGTACCCCGTTTAAGAATGCACTCTTTACGTCCATCTGATACACAGTGAACCCTCTGTGGGAAGCATATGCCAGAAACAGCCGAATGGCTTCTAGGCGAGCGACTGGTGCAAAGGTCTCATCATAATCAATTCCTTCTGATTGTGAATACCCCTTAGCAACAAGTCTTGCCTTATTCCTGGTTATGACATTTTTCTCATCTCTCTTGTTCTTGAATACCCACTTTGTGCCAATAACGTCTTGATGAGTTGGTCTGTCCACCAATTCCCAAACTTGATTTCTCTCGAATTGTTCCAGCTCCTCCTGCATGGCTAGAATCCAGCTTGCGTCTTGTAGAGCTTCCTCTATTGTTGTTGGTTCCTTCATAGACAGATAACAGCAATACATGGCACTTTCACCAATCTGATGTCTAGTTTTAACTCTATCAGATGGGTCTCCGATGATCAGATCAGTTGGATGACTGGTTATCCAGGTCCTTCTGTTCTGATTTGCGTCGGTTTGGAGAACATCATCCATTTATGATAATAGTTCATTACTAGCGATTGAGAGTGGTGCAGATTTATGATCCACTTGATAAGAACACGTCTCAGCTGATGTTGGACTCATCATATGCTAATGTCATTAAATAGGGGAACTTCAGTGTTCCCCGAACCGGATGGTTCGATTGATCTTTATCTCACCGTACCAACTTCTTCATCGACGGTTTTTTCGTACCTTAGGATCTGATTGACCTAGTGAATCACCTAGATCCGAATGTATATTTTTACGAAGTTCCGATCCTTTTTCTTGATCGTTAATGATCCATTTTCGCATCAGTCTTTGGTTGATCTGGTACTTCTTGTTCCGAGGCGCATTTCTCTTGTTCGTAAGATGCTTCATCAAAGACTACATGGGTGTTTCTTCCACAACTAGGGTTCGCTGTTGTAAACCCCCGAAAAGCCTTGCTAGATGAGGAATATCCTAAGAATATACCCTCATCGACTCTGCCTCAAAGGTCTTCAACCGACTCTTCCCATTGTTGTGTATGAAACACTTACACCCAAAACATGGAAGTAAGAAACACGAGGTTTTTCTCGCCTTCCATAGTTCATAGGTGTTTTGTAGTGAGCCTTTAGTCGAAGACATCCGTTACGAGTATGGCATGCAAGATTGATAAACTTCCGCCCGAAAACGACTTGGTATTGCATGTTCACCTAACATCGTCTGGGCGAGAACTTCTTTGAGTGTTCTGTTTCTCCGCTTCTGCTACTCCATTCTGTTTGTATGCGTTCTTGCGGTGATGTCTCATGTCAGATACCAAACTTAGAGCAAAAATCAAGAATAAAAGAGTTCGAAATTTCGCACTTTTATCTCGATCGATTTTTACTACAATCGACACCCTTCTCATTTTGTAATCTCTTGAGCAAATTTCGGGTATCTTCGTTGTCGCCTCATTCTTCTTATGTAAGAATATAACCCGTAAACTTGGAATAGTCATCCACGATTACGAGTATATTTGCGTCGTCACGAGATCGACCGGTGTAATCGGGTCCAAATAGGTCCATATGAAGCGGTACCGCAATATCTGCTGGATGCCGGTCGTGGATTCCTTTGAATGAAGCTTTGACTTGTTTTCCCTTCTGACATGCGACACATGTCTGATCCTTAGAAAATACCTCATTCGGAAGTCCTTCCACTAATGACATCCTTGCTATCTTATTAAGAGTTTTAAAGTTCAGATGACTCATTCTTTTGTGCCAGAGTCAACTGCTACTTTTGGAACTCTTAACAATCAGGCATGCATTTCTTGGGCAACTGTTCCAATCTGCTGTGTAGATCGTCCCTTTCCTTGAACCAATTAGCAAAATCTGTTGAGTGGCTCGATTTTTGATAGTGCATTAATCAGTCAAGAACTCAACACTGAATCCGTTGTTGCAGAATTGTGAAACCGATAATAGGTTATGCTTTAAACCTTCGACATACGAGACTCCAGTAACCTGTACATCATCATTCTCTAAGGTTCCGAATCCTCTGGTAAAACCAAAGTTATCATCACCGAAGAGTAAACGCGGGCCTTTCTGTTCTATGTAAGAGCTAAGGAGATGTTTGCTTCCAGTCATGTGCCTTGAGCATCCACTATCGATGTACTAGATAGTTGCTTGTACACCTCCTTTGTTGGCCAGACCCACGCGAACCTGCAATCAAATCAGGCTTTAGGTACCCCTTTTGGATTGGGTCCTGAGGGGTTAGGGTTGGTTTTGGGGATCCATACAAGCAGGGCACTTCTTTTGAGATCAGTTAGATCAGAAGGCCTGATTTGTCTCCTATACCTATCAACATAATCATACGTCTCTTTATATGCTTTCTGATTAGTATGATTATTAGTGTGAACCTTGGATGACTTAGAAGACTTGGGATTTATCTTAGCTGTTTGTCTTCTTTTAATCCAGTGTGGCTTAGGTGCAGCAACCCTAGGTTTCTGATTATAAGGGTAGGTACGACTGCTACCATCAAAAGATTCATATCTTTTTGGCATATGTGGTTTTTGCAGTTTACCTATAGCTTGCTTATTCGGCAGCTGACCTTGATTGGGTCTCAGATTAGACTTCCCTTTTACAGGTTGTCTTTTTCGATACCTAATCTGCTGATCGAGTTGAGATCTCTTCGTGAGAACCGGGTTCTTCGTTGATTCCTACCGATGCTTCACCGGTTAGGGTCCATTTCTTCCTTTTCGATTAGGCACACCCTTTACCCGCTCAATGTGTCTTTTTCCCTTATTAGATACAAGTTTAGCTTTTAGTGTATCTTTGTCCGAAACTCGTTTGATTACACCTTTTTTGAAGTGAATCAAACGGGGCTTTTGAGGATGTGGAAGAGTTCTCATACCCAAGTCCCTTCTTGTTAGTCGTTATTCGAAAATAGGCGTTCATATCTTGAACAATTTTAGATGACTTTGTGAAAACCTATATTTTCTTGCGCAAACTATCCTCAGAAGATTTTAGACTCTCATGTAGTCGGAATAGCTCATCAAATTTAGCTTGAAGATTTTGAAGTCATTAGCTTGCTGTTTGTTGATTGCTAACTGATCTTTGATCTGCTTCTCCTGATCAGAAGATTTAACTTTCAGAATGTTGAGTTCCTCAGTTACCTTCGAAAGGTTTAGTAGATTTCGGGATTCAAGAGTTTTACTGAGATCGTTCTCTTCAACAAGCTGATTATTTCTGATCCTTAACTTATCATTCTCAGCTTCTACTATAGCATAAGTGTCCCTGCATTAGAGAGATCATCAAGCAATTGCTCGAGTAGAGTCACAGGTCGATCTCTCCGGCCAGTGTGCTAATAATAGCAGTGTGGCAGAAAAGCGAAGGGTTTGAGGTTACACCTCGATTTGGTCCTCCTTGGCCATCGAGCGATTTCATCGCCATCCCCGAGAATATCGATCTTCATTCTCATAGAAGTCAACAAAGACCGCTTATCGACAGAAATCTTCTCTGAGATGAGTACCCGAATCCTCGAGAGGGCGGATAGAATCATCAATTCCGGATGTGTCAAGCGACCATGGCTTTTCTCTGTCTCTATAACGTTGCTCTCTTACGCTTTCTTCTCTTTTCTTTTTGGCGTCGTCCGACAATCTCTTATTTGTAGTGACTGGTTTTCTCCGCAAATGAAGCACACTCCATGATCCACGGAACCTTTTCTTCGGGTGAGTTACTCGCCTCAGTAGGATCTATCGGCGACTTCCCTTTACGATAGTAATCAACTCCTTCCAGTCGATCGTTATCTCTTCTCTCATCGGTCGATTATCTCTTTTCTTTTCTTCTCTGTGATCTCTTCGATCATCGATCTCGGTTCTTTCGAGATCCGTCGGTGATCTCCTATCTCTTCCTCGGTATGTTGATAATCTTTATAGAATCTGCGATACTTACCAAGTTGAATATTTGATTTTTCAAGTTTCTCGTAAGCGAGCGATCTGCTCGGCTGACTTATTATGTTTCCAACAGTTTCATTGGCCTTCGATTTCTTTCTTTGGTTGCTTTAAACGCGAATCGATTTAGGCATTGAGGCTTCAAAGAGCGTCTCGCCTTCATCTCGGCTTGTCCTCTTTCGATTAAGTCAAACTCGTGAGCTTTAAGGCTTAGGAACAAGCTACTCGGCTTCATCCTTGAAATGTCTTGGCAATCCTTGATTACCGCGGACTTTCATGTCCCATTCTTGGTGAGAGATCTTAAGATCTTGTAGTTGATATCTTTGTCCGACATCTCTACCAAGTTCTCGTAGCTTATTCTATGACATAGTAATCCTTCCATCGAGCTCGTTGATGGTCTCGTTGGACAAAGATCTTCGATTTTCAAACTTCACCAGTTAAACTTGTAGTCGTTTTGTCTTTTTGATCCGATCATTTCCTTCGCATATCTCAAATAGAGTATCCCACATTGCTTTCGCATCTTGAGATATTTTATCTTCTCCTTGGTGACTTTATCCATCGCCTTCATGATTATATGCCCCGGCGATTGTATCTAGAGTATACAACTTTCTTTCCTTTGCATCCATCGTTTGGGCTTTTTTTCACAAGACTTCCCGTGGCAAAACCGGATCTCCTCCAACCTATTTGGGTTGTCGCGGATATATGATGATGGGTCCTCTTTCAATGACTTCCATCATTCTGCCGCTTATCGAGCCTAGATGGTTGCACATATATATGGCCCAATCTGCATACTCATCAATTGAGAACTTCGCAAATCATGATACATACCGAGGTATTATCCATGCCGAAAGTGATTTTGGAAAAAGCGAATGAGTTTTTAAAAACGGTTTTTCAAGATCTGCTCATATGACCACAAAGATTCTTCCTCAAGAATCGATGATACTCAAAGCCGCGGTCCGTGAGAACCACCGCTCCGATACCACTTGTAGGTCCCTAACGGGTTTTGTGAGGGCGTAAGTCTAGAGGAGGGGGTGAATAGACTTCAAAAACTTTTTGTGCAGATCGGTGTGAAAAAAGCAATTAGATCGAGAGCAAGTGAATCGATTTGATCGATATCTAACTTACTAATCATGGGAAGCGATCGATTCGCATATCTATCACCTTAACGACAGCGGAAGCTAAGTTTTACCCGTGTGAAAACCGGTTTTAATAAATCAGATTCCAAAGTCAGTCTTTCAACCAGTTGACTAAAGTGTCAAACTTGATCAGATCAGAAGCTTGGTGCTAACTGATCTTAACTTAGAATATGTATGCAGCTTTAATTAGGTTGTGTGCGATTGTGTAAAATAGTTAATCAAAGCAGGTAAATGCACACAAGATTTATAGTGGTTCGGACAAACCAGGTCCCTACGCCCACTCTTCCCTATCACAAGGGGCACCAACTAAACCAATCGGACTTAGATTTTTGTGTTAGTCCAACACAAGACACCAACAGATATTTAAAGAGTTCTCACTCAACCGATCCTGTAAATCGAACTAGAAACCCTAGTCTGAATCTTGGTAAACAACTTAACCTAACTTTGGGTTTGGGTAAGATTGTTTTGGTTCCAACTTTGAAATCTTTTCTAGTTTTTAAGTAGCCTATCAGCTAGATGAAAAGATTTATGTGTTAAGAACTTATGGGTTGAACACTTAGAAAATAATCTTCAAGTTCGTGTTCTTCGTGCAGAAATCTGATTATAGCTTGAGCTTCTTGATAGTTTTCGTGTCTTTACTCTGAAGTGTAATCCCATATTTATAGACCTCGAAATCAAAGAGCCGTTGGAGAGCAATTTGAATTTCAGCTATATTTGGTAGACTTGCGGGATTGATGTGGCGTCTTGAGGCACGGCATGATCGAAAGCGTGAATAGTGTCTTTTATAGCCGTTAGAGAAAGCAGCACCAAATCCCGTAATTTTCGGCTCCGATCATAGGTGTCTTGTTCTTATTGGTTAACAGAAGCACTTTTCAGTGTTGTTCTACCAACTAAGGTTGACATTCTTCTTGTTCAGATCATCGGCGTATGATTTGGTGAAACATCGATTTTCACTTTGGTGAATGACTTTGTCGATCTGGTGATCGATCTACACTGATAGAGTCTTCTGGTGCCAGTTGTCTTAGCTTCAACTAGCAGACTCGACTGATGTAGGTCTTCTGGTCTGATCTTCAAGTATTCTGAATTTGAGCTTCATGACTTCAGCTGAGGTATCTGACTTGATCAGATCAATATGATCTTCTGTCATTCTCTTGCCTTCTGGCCTGTCGGATATCAGTTGTTCTTTAGATCTTCAGATCTGACCTATACATATTGAGGTTCCCCCTCAATATGTGACCTATCTTCTACATCAGTTGCTCTATACAATAATTATCAACTGGTATTCTATAACTGGTAATAAAAACATCAGTCAGCTAACAGGTCTGACTTGTCCTATTACATGTGTTTTAGAACTTTCATCAAAACTCTAAATTTCCCAACAAACACTAATAAAATAAACTTGAATTTAGTGTTCTTCGTGTGGAAATTTTTCTATAGCTTGAGCTTGATGATAATTTTTGTGTCTTCACTATGAAGAGCAATCCCATATTTATAGACCTCGAAATCAATGAGCCGTTGGAGAGCAATTTGAATTTCAGGCTATATTTGGTAGGTTGCAGGATTGATGTGACGTGCTTCAGGAACGACATGGCAGAAAGCGTGAATGGTTGTCCTTTATAGCCGTTTGACTTATGCAAAATAAATCCCAAGCGTTATCGACTCGACGTGCGTGTCGCGATCTCATTGGTTAACAGGTACACCTTTTCAGTGTTTGTTCTACCAACTCAAGTTGACATTCTTCTTGCCCTGATAGTACGTATGATCTGGTGTAGCATCAGTTAACACCTGGTGTGAGCTGACCTGATCAGATAAAACTGATCAGTCTACCTGATAGAGTCTTCTGGTGCAAGTTATCTTAGCTTAACTACCAGACTCGACTAATGTAAGTCTTCTGGTCTTGATCTTCTGGTAGTCATCTGATCTTCAGGTCTTCTGAACTTGAGTCTTCATATCTTCACTTGATCATCTGACTTCATTTGGTCTTCCGCCCGGTCCGGTCTTCGATATTCGTCCGACTGGTCTTACGATCTTCCGACCGACCTATAATGTTTGAGTTCCCCTTAATATGTGATCTATCTTGTACATCAGATGTCTATACATTTCAGCTGGTCATCCTAACCTGATTCTAAATCACCAGTCAGCTAACAGGTCTGACTGGTCCTATTACAAACTGTTTTGGAACTTCCATCAAAACTTAATACAAATTTCCCAACAGACCTCTCTATCTCTCTATATATGTATGTACATATATATATGTATATATACATATATGTATATATGACTATGTGTTTGTGAGCATAATAATGGATGTGTATGATAATGATAGAGGTCACGTGAATGTGTCAAGTATGTAAGTTTGTTTTATTAGTTTTATTGGTTATGTATTTATACGTATATGTGTTTGTTTTACTTTTATGTGTATATATATGTATTATTTTATTAAAATATATGGGAGTTAAAATTTTAGTTTGTTTTATTAATTTAGGTTGCTTAATTACATATATCTAGATAACCGTCGTATTATGCTTATTTAGAATGTTAATTGTATATATTCAGTAGTAATCAAATTATAACTTATTAATTGTTAATCAATATTGTTATTGTTAATAATAAAATTAAGAGTAAAATTTAATAATGTATTACTATTATTTTAAATAGATTTCTTGGTAAGTGGTTTTAACTTTTAAACAATCTAGTACTTCATTCTAATACATTAAACGGTTGAACCGGCAATCGTTGCCCAATCCGGTTTGATCGCCAGTTCGGTTATAAAAACACTGGTTTATAAAAAAAATTGGAACGAGATTTGAAAGGAATTACTCCCTCTGTCCCAAAGAAACGTGCAAGTTTAATGTTTTCACGTGTTTTTGCGAGTGAGTTTTTTATTAGTATTTGAAATGATAAAATAATTTTTAAAAATGCATGCAATAGATGAGAGGTAAATCTATAATATCCCTCTTTAAAAATCACTTTATCATTTGAAATACTAATAAACAACTCGCTCAAAAAAACTCGATAATAAAGTAGGTGTGCACGCTTTTATGGGACGGAGGTAGTAATTTTTTGCTAAAAATAAATATAATTTCCTAAATAGAAAATAAGGATTATGTTAGGATGTTATTATTATATTTGTAAATATTTTGAGATCAACACATGTCACAAATCTAATGGATGTAACAAGAGATGTAACACTATTGTGTAACAGGAGATCCTGACGCGTGCTGATCATTCCAACGAAAAAATAAAGACCACAAAAAGTTGATTTTATACAAGTTGTTTCTATAGCGTTCGAATTAATAATTTATCATACTTAGGAGTGTTCACCGTGGATAATTGAAAATATTCATGTTTGTACCAAAAATCGATTATTTTAAAATTCAAGTGTTCGTATTCATATCGAATTTTTGGTACGGATCGGTACAAATTTATTATTTCTGGGTATGGATCAGTACAGATTTATTATTTTTCGGTACGGATCTGAACATAATTTTTGTTATAAAGAAACCGGATCGAAACAAAATGGAGAAACTGATTTTTTACCTAATAGTTGTTTGTAACGTGCGTTGCACGTTGCATGTAAGTTGCGCGTTGCGTGGAAGTAGTTAGAAAATATTAAACTGAAATATTGGAAAACCAAACTTTTAATTCTCCAATTATCCCATACGACAAATAAAATAAACACACTCGTATAAACAAATGATTGTAGTTAACTTGGAAAATCTGAGAAGTCATATATGATGCATATTTTGGCAGTTTGTCTCATTTTGGTTATTTCATTTGGTTGTTCAGATGCAGACCACGTGGTCCACCGCTCTGATCCATTTGTTGTATTTTTTGCATTTGGGGATTGAATGCAGAAGTTCATCCGAGAGAGCTCTTCAACCCCTTTGTACAATTAAAAATAGATAAAAATTTATATGGACGGTCTCATGCATGAGACAGGGTACAACTTAATACAAATCACACCCACCTCTCCTAAAGTATTAAAATGTCAATGTCCAACTTATGTCCCGTTTCACCGTGAGACTGTCTCATGCAAGTGTGCCTCACGTAGATCATAATATATATGAACCATCACCTGCTGAAGACATAGCAGCTAGAAGATCTTCTTATTCCTTAGGTGCAAAGCATTAATACTATCAATCCATGCAAGAATAAACTTAGCAACATAATAACAATCATAAAAATTAATACTATAAAATTACTTTATGCAACAAAAAGTCATACATACAGATCCAAACGATGAACTACAACTTAGCTTCAGGGTCCACGTAAAACCTCCTTTCAACCTTGTCTTGAGCTTCAATTGATTCAACTCCTTTCCCAGTCCAACCAACCATAATTTAAGGCAACTATACAATTATGTTCTGATATTACCAACATTAATAGTATGTAGGACTTTAACAATACTTGAATACTTGCATTGCGTACGTATTCTTTAGCATATTACTTAGCCCTGTCCAAAATCAACTTCTTGTTTGCAGCTTTCCTCTCCTTCATAGCCCCAAGCTCCTTCACAACCCCAAGATGTCTACTTCTTTGTCAAATCTCATTCCTCATATCATTTTAGTTTTGTTATTTCATATTAAGAACTAATATAGGTTTGCATTTTCTTCTCATATAATGTCAATGCTTCATAAGGTATACAAAGGGGATATAATAAAGGATCTTATGGAATGCAATTGAGCATAAGGTAGCTTAGAAACAGTGGTTCGTATTGAAATTTTACTTTCAATACACTTCCAAAGTTAAAAGTATATATTGGGTCATATACAAAACTGAAAAAGTCCAAAAAATATAAACACGTGTTTGTGTTTCAAGAATCATTCATACATCTTTTGTTTGTTAAAGTAAATATAGAATTGTATATGCGCCAAGCAAAATAACGGAAGTTGCAGAAAAGTTAACATGACACAAGATAAGAATTTACAAGAAGAGTGAATCTTGGTGCCTTTGCACCGTACAAGAAAACATAAGAAGGGAAACTGTATCAACTTCCTAAGAAGACCAATTAAATAGGCAATACACATTCAAATAAAAAATCCTTTTTT
Source organism: Stenogyne calaminthoides (assembly GCA_037126765.1). NCBI lineage: Eukaryota > Viridiplantae > Streptophyta > Magnoliopsida > Lamiales > Lamiaceae > Stenogyne > Stenogyne calaminthoides. Next base: position 22,815,599 of record JBBCBC010000014.1, on the reverse strand, counting down.
CAGAAATAAGCAATAGCATGACCTTTTTTTTACACTCTACCACTTATTTGCAAGATGGATTATATTGATACCTTCTGGACCAGACATAGAATAGAGTAGATTCAAAATTTTAAGAAAATAGAGAATTAAATACAAGTACCTGCACCATCCTTTTTTTTTTGATAACTCGGTATCCGTCCCAAAGACCGACTACAGTTTGTAAATAACAAAATAAAAACACCCAAAGAAAAATGATCAAATTAGTGCAACTAAGAGCAGAAAATACCTTTATAAGTCGTTGTAGTGCAAGAATATTTATATTGCCAGACAAAAAAGTCCTGGGTGTATCACTAATCACAATGCCTTTCGAAAACACCTTCAAGTAAAACAACTAATACCATTTAAAAATACACTTGAGTTGCATGGTGCATACAGATTTATGTCCTCCCAACTTCTAACCCTAAAAATATCTCAGCTACTAAAATTAAATAAACACATGTTAAATGTGAGAAGTATATACCAGCAGTATGTTTAATAATTTCAACAATTTGAAGACTGTCCTGATTATCAACTTCCTCCATTTTCGCATTGCTTTCCCCTGAATAACAGGTGACACGAATTAAAAATAGTAACATGAAAAATTCGAAATGCTGAACTAAGACATAACTTACTTTCATCGCAATCACCAAAACTCAGTAATCGTGGACTTAACTCAGTAGTATGACCTCAGTTTTCCAAAGGCTGGAGCAACACAACCTTATCGACAAACATATCATCAGCAGTCTCGTCTCGACTCCCCACGCCTTGTTGACGTTCCACAACAGAAAGGGTCTTTTATCTGCTGAATTATTAGCACATTTCAGACTCACACCCTTGTGTGGCAACCACACCAACTCCAATAGGGGATCACACACTACAAATGCAAGGCCCTGTCTCGACTCTACATTTACACCTGCACCCAAGCTATCAATCAGCCTTGTTTAGATGTTGTAATTCTTTGATCCTAAATTAATATCTCATTCTTTTATGTCCATCAAGTTAATCTTAGATTGTAGACCTGGATATCAAAGAATCAATTAAGAGAAACATACTTAATAACCGTCAATTCGAAATCATGGTTGTTGGTCCCGTTTGAAAACCCATGAATGCGTTTAAATAACAATTGTAATGCATATAAAACAGGGGTGAGGGAATGGCGATTCCAATTTTTTCTTTTTAAACCATGTGTTTTGCTTATAATCAAATGCATATGGCAAGTAAGAACATAAAGCAGTAAGGAACACACGATTTTATAGTGGTTTGAAGTCCAACTCCTACATCCACTCTTCCCTATCAGCAGGGGCACCAACTTAACCAACTGGACTTAGATTTACGTGTTAGTCCAACACGATACAACAGATGTTTAATGAGTTCTCACTCTCTCGGGACTTATCTCCCTCCACAAGATTGCCTACCCTCCCTCACGGGATTGCTTAAATGTTTAACGAGTTCTCACTCACACCCAGAAAGTAAGCTAGTCAAACTAACTTACAATCCTTGCTTAACAAAACTTAACCTAACACTCGGTTTGGGTAAAGATTGTTTGGTGTCCAACTAGGGTGAGATTTTCCCTTACATTTGTTTAGCCTCAATGCTAAGGATGGAAAAATCTCTCTAAGCTTAAGATATTACATTTGTGCTTAGATCTAGGATAGAACACTCTTGAATATATGCGTGTATTTCTTGTTCAGTGTTCTATGGTGGAAATGCTAGATGATTTGGCTTTTTGGATGTTTCACGCATTTCCCACACTTAATTTGATGGAAGAACTTGTATTTATAGTGTGGATTTGAATGTTACCGTTGGATGGAGTCACATTCAAATCCATACTATTCTCAGATCTTTTTTGCAGCTTTTTTCGAACTTGTTGTCTTCCTCTCATTGGTCCACGCCACCGAATCTCCTACGCCTATAATCTCCGTGAATCCTTTAGGATTCTTCTGAGTCTTCGTGAATCTTCAAGATTCTTCTGAGTCCTTCAGGATTCTTGATTCAGTAGACTTTTCTTCAGCGAACCTTGTCTGATCAGGTATACTGACACTCATGCTAACGAAGTTCAAATTTCTTCGACTTCGCATAATCGACCTCAGTCACTAAAGATTTCAGCTTAACCGATCATCGATGGCGTTCGATTCTCGATGAACATGACTTCAGATGACTTCTCTTCTGATTTCTTCTCGCCTGATCTGATTAGCTCACCTAATCAGATTAGTATATCATCAAGTCAGCATATTAGTTTATTTGCATCAGATTAGTACATCAGGTTAGCATATCAGGTTAGTTGCATCAGATTATCTTGTCTGATCTCGATCACGTCTAATCTCGATTAGTCTCATCTGCCCCTCTTCTGATCAACAACCTCTTCTTATGATCTGGTCATCTGATATGTTCTTCTAATCAGGTCATCTGATCAGGTAACCCTCCTTCTTCTGATTAGGTAACCCTCCTTCTTCTGATTAGCTGGCTTTAGCTTTTCTTCTTCTTCTTCTTCTTAGTTAACTCCGGAACTCATCTTACTCATCTGATCTCGATCAGTCTCGTTTGCAGCCTCGTCTGATCTTGATCATCTTCATCTGATTTCATGAGTTCCCCCTCAACTTGTTATCTGTAAGTTAGCTTGAGTAACACAAGTTGATAATGTTTTGGCATAATTCATCAAAAATAAAATAGCCCAACAATTACCCCCTTTTTGATAATGACGCCAAAACATTAAAATATATGCATTTTTACAAAAAGTGGGTTTTTCAAAAAGATCAGTTCAGATGGTCACGTTGAAAATAGTGAACTTTTGAACTCCCGCTCTGATACAAATTGTTGGTCCCATTTGAAAACCCATGAATGCATTTAAATACCAATTGTACTGCATATAAAACAGGGGTGAGGGAATGGCGATTCCAAAATTTTCTTTTTAAACCATGTGTTTTGCTTATAATCAAATGCATATGGCAAGTAAGAACATAAAGCAGTAAGGAACACACGATTTTATGGTGGTTTGGAGTCCAACTCCTACATCCACTCTTCCCTATCAACAGGGGCACCAACTTAACCAACTAGACTTAAATTTACGTGTTAGTCCAACACGATACAACAGATGTTTAATGAGTTCTCACTCTCTCGGGACTTATCTCCCTCCACGGGATTGCCTACCCTCCCTCACGGGATTGCTTAGATGTTTAACGAGTTCTCACTCACACCCAGAAAGTAAGCTAGTCCAACTAAATTACAATCCTTGCTTAACGAACCTTAACCTAACACTCAGTTTGGGTAAAGATTGTTTGGTGTCCAACTAGGGTGAGATTTTCCCTTACATTTGTTTAGCCTCAATGCTAAGGATGGGAAAATCTCTCTAAGCTTAGGATATTACATTTGTGCTTAGATTTAGGATAGAACACTCTTGAATATATGCATGTATTTCTTGCTCAGTGTTCTATGGTGGAAATGCTAGATGATTTGGCTTTTTGGAAGTTTCACGCATTTCCCACACTTAATTTGATGGAAGAACTTGTATTTATAGTGTGGATTTGAATGTTACCGTTGGATGGAGTCACATTCAAATCCATACTATTCTGTAGCTTTTTGCAGCTTTTTCAGGCTTGTTGTCTTCCTCTCATTGGTCCACGTCAGCTGAATCTAACGGCTATAATCTTCAGGATTCTTCTGAGTCCTTCAGGATTCTTCTGAGTCTTCAGGATTCTTCCGAGTCTTCAGGATTCTTGATTCAGTAGACTTTTCTTCAGCGGACCTTGTCTGATCAGGTATACTGACACTCAGGCTAACTGAGTTCAGCTCTTCTGACTTCAGACAATCTGACCCTCAGGTCACTAGCACTCAGGCTAACTGATCATCAGTAGCGTTCTGATTCTCAGTGAACATGACTTCAGATGACTTCTCTTCTGATTTCTTCTCGCCTGATCTGATCAGCTCACCTAATCAGATTAGTATATCATCAAGTCAGCATATTAGTTTATTTGCATCAGATTAGTACATCAGGTTAGCATATCAGGTTAGTTGCATCAGATTATCTTGTCTGATCTCGATCACGTCTAATCTCGATTAGTCTCATCTGCCCCTCTTCTGATCAACAACCTCTTCTTATGATCTGGTCATCTGATATGTTCTTCTAATCAGGTCATCTGATCATCTGATCAGGTAACCCTCCTTCTTCTGATTAGCTGGCTTTAGCTTTTCTTCTTCTTCTTCTTCTTAGTTAACTCCGGAACTCATCTTACTCATCTGATCTCGATCAGTCTCGTTTGCAGCCTCGTCTGATCTTGATCATCTTTGTCTGATTTCGTGAGTTCCCCCTTAACTTGTTCTCTCGTTCCCTCTCAACTTGTTATCTGTAAGTTGGCTTGAGTAACACAAGTTGATAATGTTTTGGCATAATTCATCAAAACTAAAATATCCCAACAATGGCATCAAATTCTTATATAGACAGCAAAATCATTAAGCATAAACCAGTTAGTTTCAATTAACAAATTGTTCACTTATCTGATATGGATTATAACTTGCAGGAGCGAATGAAATTAAAGCTATTTTCTTTTTTCTTTTTCCAGAAATGACCACTATCTCAATTCCAAAGTAACAATCAGTTAGGCAATCATAGCCTTAATCTGGCATCTAATGAACAAGTTCGCCCAATTTTAGATTAAAAAATAAAGAAGCAATCTTTTCAATTCATGCAATACAAGCATGTTTTTGAAATCCACAATTCAGAAAATCTAGTTTCTGCAAGCAAAAATTCAGATCTCAATTTCTAACTATATGCTTATATCAAATACATCACATTAATTAATGTCTATGCACAGAACTATACATTCAGTAGTCAATGTTTTGCAAGAGTTGTGCTAAAATTATTATGCAATAAGCCAGTAGAACTCATGTAGAATCCTAATGGAACTTCCAATATTATCATTTACTTTTGATTCAAAATTATAATGTATTGTCTGAAATAGCTATTTTCTAATGTATTGCAAGAATCCATAACAAAAATGTTATCAACTTCCAATATTATCTAGAAGCAGCTCTGCTTAAGCCCTTAAGTAATATTACATCAACTTTCATATCAGTTATGAACTACTAACATTACCATTTACTTTTCATTTTAGAAGTATAAATCTATCCTTTGAAATAGTTATTTTTCGGATATATTGCAAGAAACCAACCTCTCATTATTTGGGATTGAGTTTTTTGCACTTTTGGTCCCATAGGACACACCATATTTTCAAACGAGTCACAAGTCTGTCAAACTAGTCCCAAACATTTTAAAAGTTGCAAACTTGGTCCCAAAATTTATAAAACTTGCAAACTCGGTCCCAATTTCTCACGGCTGGAGACGGGATCCGTTAGAAGCCTAATGAGCAATGTTTAACATTTAATTAATTTATCTTAACTCTTAAACTCTCTTAACTAATTAATCTTACCCTTAAACATAAAACACACGATTTAAGTTTACACACACACACGCAGTAAAAAACACACTCACTCAGAAATTAAAAAAACGAGCAAAAAAGATAGGAAAAAAAAACCTAAATCGAGAAAATCACTATCAATCCGTCGATGTGAAGCATTTGTTGGGCAAACACAAAGATTTCCATCACATTACAGGCGCACAATGTTGCGTAGGAAGAACCTTGTTAAATATGGAGTTGTGGATTATGGTATGTATCTATTTCCAAGTTTTTTGAATTTATTTGTGATGGGTTACACGATTTGTGTTGGTTGTTCGATTTTTAGTGTTTATATGTGATGGGTTACATGATTTCAGTGTTTATTTGTGGTGGGTTGTTCAATTTTAGTATTTATTTGTGGGGGTTGTTCGATTTCAGTGTTTATTTGTGATGGGTTGTTCGATTTCTGTGTTTATTTGTGGTGGGTTGTTCGATTTTAGTGTTTATTTGTGGTGGGTTGTTTGATTTCAGTATTTATTTGTGATGGGATGTTCAATTTTTGTGTTCATTTGTAGTGGGTTTTTTAATTTCAGTGTTTATTTGTGGTGGGTTGTTCGATTTTAGTGTTTATTTATGATGGGTTATTCGATTTCTATGTTTATTTGTGGTGGGTTGTTCGATTTTAGTGTTTATTTGTGATGGGTTGTTCGATTTCAGTGTTTATTAGGGTTTAGTGGTCGATTTTAGTAGCCTGCTAGGGTTTTGGGTGTTAATTTTTTTTGCATTTGATGATTTTAGGGGTAACTAATTTGAGTTCCATCATTCTTTCAGCTAGAAAGCCCTTTCTATTGGGTTTTTACACACTCAAAGTGTACCATGGTGGAAAGAAGATTATGAAGAAAGGTTTGAGTACACTGGAGGCACTGTGAGTATATTTGATTTTGTGGAGAAGGTAAGTTGCACAATGGACACACTAGATAAATTGTGTGAACAAGTAGGATATCTGGGTAAGAAGGTGTATTATGGGAGGTGGATGGATGATACAATCCATTTAGTTGAGGGTCAATCTGATATACTAAAGTGTTTTAATGGAAATAAGAAGAAGGAAGTCACATTGTGGTTGGAGGCTGATAAATCAGAAAATACAACTGGTGGTGAATATATTGAGGATGAGGTATTGGGGGAGGTAGAGTTTTACATTGATGGGGAGCTACTCAAATTGAAAACTGATTATGTGCAATTACCCAAAAAGCCAGGAATGATATTAGCTGTTGAGAAGGATGTAAAGCAGTTTAGTGAAATTCATGTGGAGGTGATGAAGGATGGTGAAATTCAGATTGATGTGATTGCTACAAATGAGATTGAAAGTGATGTTGTGAAGAAGAATCTGGCTGAAGTGATGGATTCAAATCAGATTGTGAGTGGGGTTGTGGAGAAGGATCAGATTGAAAGTGGGGTTGTGGAGAAGAACCTGATTGAAGTTGATGTTGAGCTGAAGGATAAAGCTGAAGTGGCACCAAGTCAGATTGAAAGTGAGGTTGGGGAGGAATCCATACATGAGCCCCTTCCTCCTCTAAGTCAACCTGAATTGGAGGATGAATCAATGGAATTAGATGATTTATGGATAACTCCTCCTTATCAAGCTCAAATCGATTCATGGAGGAAGATGATGATTATTGGATGCCTCAAGAGGAAGTACCTGGAGGTCAAAAGTTTGTCACATAGTCCAATCTCACTGCAGCTGTTATGTCAAAGAACTTGAAAGGTAAGAAGAAAAAGAAGTAGAGAAGGGATGGTTTCTGATTGTGAATTAGGGGTAGTTTGGATAGTTTTTGTCCTTAAGCCACTACAATCTCATTGTCTTTTGTATAAAAAAAACTCAACTTTTGTGCTTATAATGATTTCAGATTGTGATGGCTTAAGATTGGTGGTTAAAACAACTTTATTGGTTCATTTTGCTAGTCTCCAAATCAGTTTCCTATATTGGTGATTTTGGATGATATATATTGGTGATTTTGGATGATATATATTGATGATTTTGCTGGTGGCAGAAAATCAGTTTTGCTTTGTATATATTGTTGGTTTACTTTGTTGGTTTACTTTGTATGTATTGGTGTGCATGATTGGTTTCCTTGTACATATATAACATTATAGGTTAGCAAGCATTATAAACAAATAGGACATTATATTTTATAGCATTGGAACATTACTAGGCCATTACATTAGATAGTTTTAGGACATTACAAAAGAGTGCCAAAATAGGACTTACATTAAGATGCAAGAACTAACTAACCAAAATAGGTCCTAGATGCAAGAATGACAAGTAGTACAATAAAAAACAGCTTATTCAGTTTCAATAATTCCTTGATTGCAGCAGTAAGATTCTTGTTTTCTTGGACCATATTCTTCATCTCCTCAATTATCTTAGGGTTGGAGTCTTCACCTTGGCCATCATGCTTGTCAACAACCTCCTTTGAGTTACTATCATCAGCCCACATAAAGAAATCACAGCCACCACCTTCACTTTGAGAGTCAGGACAGTTGTGAAATAACTTTCCTTTACTTCTAGGCTTTTGAGAAACGTACGTACGTCAAGCTTTTCCACAATAACATATTAGATTGTATCGATTTCGATAGGAAGATGCAGAAGACATGGTGTTTAGATGTTTTTGGGTGGTGAATGTGTTGTGTTGAATGTGCTTGAATGTGTTGTGGTTGAATGTGTTGTTGTTGTTTATATATGGGAGTTGAATTAGGGTTTGTAGCCAAAAATTGGTGGGAAAAATTAAGTTTTCCCACCATTTTCGGCCCAATTCCATTCTGGTGGGACTAGTTTTGCAAGTAGTTGGCGCCAAATTTTGTTAGTTTTTGAGTATTTGGCGCCAAAATTTTTGTAATGAATAAAGTAATTTTTTTTTATCATATGGGACCAAATCTGCAAGTGGTTAAAAATTGGTTAGTGTTAAATTTGTATTAATTATGTTGGATAACATATGGGACCAAAACTGCAAGTTGTTGAATGGTGGTTGAGGGTTAATTGTGTATTAAATGTGTTGCATAACATTTGGGACCAAGTCTGCAAGTGAAGTTAACGGTTTCCGTCACGACGGGACCAATTCCGAAAGTTTGAGACTGGTTCTGCCAGACTTGGGACTCGTTTGAAAACATGGTGTGTCCGATGGGATAAAATGTGCAAAAAACCTCATTTGGGATTAATATTTGTGTTTTTGTTTGCAAGAATCCATAACCAAAAAGCATAGAAATTTAATCAATGGGAATAGTTTTTTAAGCACTAAATTAAAAGCATTGTCATCTTTAATACTTCAATATTATTCAGGGTTCATAAATCTTAAAGAATTGACTTCGTCTTTCATAAGAACTAAAGAAATTACTAAAGCTAAAAAAAAAACTTTTAAATGTAGAAAAAAATCAAATGTACCTCGAAATGGACGATAAGAAAGCAGACTGCTATCACCACCTTCTTTTAGCTTATGATCAATTAAAAGGTCAACCGTCAACTACTCAAAAACTCAATGAAAAGTAAAATAAGTCCCAGTTTGTGTATAGATTCTTGGTTTCAGTACCCAATTGGAGATAAACCCACAAAGACAACTGCAACATCATTACTTTTGTATCACCAAGCAAATTTTTCCTTAAACAAATCAAGCAATTAGAAAATGCAAATTTTTGCACATACAATTCTAATCATATTTGTCATTGTTCTCCACGTAGTGGATTCAAATTGGCAGCAACAGAAAGTCATTCATAGAAAAGTTTGAACAATAAACCTAAGAACGAAAAAGAGAAAATTTAGCAAAAGGGTAACGGTAGAAGCACAATCTTACAACAAAATTAATAAATATAAATACCAGAAATATGAAAATAAGATGAGAGCTTATATATATGTTTCCGTAAGCTGCCCTCCTTCTGTTTTTTTTTATAATACATTTTCAGAATCTGGAAAACTTATTGCTAAACTAACTCCAACACCCTGCAATAACAAAATAAACAAATAAAGTATCAATAAAACTAATGAATATAAATACCAGAAATGTGAAGATACGATGAGAACTTTTATATTAGCTTGCGTAAACTGCCATCCTTCTGTATTTACCTCGATTGTTCAAAAATCAGAAAATGTCGATTTCGCTTGGTAGCAACCTCACGTATAATGCTAACATTCCTTCCACAAACAGTTTGGATCCTGGAGTTCCCCCAACCCTTTCAAGAGAAATCAAGACCCTGCCATTGAACAACAAATAAACTCATAAGATTCAAAGTCACCTACGGAAACATCCAAAACCCCTATGAAAAAAGGCAGAGTATTCAAGTGATATTATGATAATCCCATCCTATATTTAATGAGGAAGTCATACAATGAAAACTCGTCATAATCTAAATAAACTGAACTGAATCAAGAAATGCCTAGAAGATGAGGAACTATCTTTCGGCGGATAATGATTAAACCATTACCATTTGATGATAAACTGAAGAGCATCGAAATGTCATTCTTTCAATTCCAACAATAGAAGAAAACAATAAGACTGAATTTAACATATATATATATATATACATAAGAAATATAAATTGAATCATTTAGAGAACTCTAAATCACTACCTGTAGTGCTGATCATATTAATTACTACATGTAAACCCATAATTGCTTAATTTCTAATTTTGCGTGTTTTTGAATAGTTCCTCAAACTCAAATGCTTATTGCCAAAAGCAATTATGTCATCAGTAAGTTGAAAGGTAACATGTAAATTATAAATGTTAGTGCTACATTCATATATATATATATATATATACCAACATCCACAACCAAAACTCCCCCAAATACATCATGTTTTGAGATTAAAAAAACACTCATGCAAATATTCTCTCTAATTAAACACTCATGCAAATATTCTCTCTAATTAGTATTATGAGCCTTGATTTTCAATTCAAGAACATGATAACAAATGATACTTTTTCAAAATTGCCTATATCCCCTAAGCTTTTCGATAGAAAGAAGAAGCTCTCCATCAAAGAAAATAATGAACAGAAATGACTTTTCGAGTATCTTCAATCCATATTATACATTGAACAAAAACTCACAGCATTCAATTTGCTATACCAGGAATATAATTTCATTTATGAATACACAAACCTAACACACAAAACATCTAAGAGGCGTAACATCTAATTCTAATAGGATCTCATTCAATCTAAATTTGTTCTCGTATAATTTTCTCACTACCTAGAAGCCATTTAAAATCTCAAGTTTCAACCTATCCAACCCACATTATAAATTAAGTTTTTAAATAAATAACTCGGAACTAATTTATCAATTTGGCCACCCCGTAGTTTGGCCTCAATTGAATCATCATTGCCTGTTGAACCGTCACTACTCGCTAATTCGTTTTGGCCACCCCCATTGTTCGGCCTCCGGTGCAAATCATGGTTCCTCCCCGTCACTCCCCGTGGTTCGTTTTGGTCCAACCAGTTGGTCGGCATCCGGTGCAAATTGTCGCTCCTCCTGGCTGATTCGACGCTCCCGGTGTCTCTTCTGTTTCTTTTTCTAATTTTTATCGTGTCGTGAGTTTTGTTGTGAGGAATTCTCAAGCCTGTTTGTCTTCTCCCTCTCATGGTAGAATTAGATTTGAGATTAGAATGTTAATAATAAGGGCTAAACTGCATAAGTAAAATGTTTTGAAGGTTAAAATGGTCCAAAAATGTTTCTTAACCACAAGCCAATTTTTAATATATATATATATATATATTATAGATTTTTCCTATTCATCACTCCTTTTTCATTAATAGTATTCTTTGTTTCACTTAATAGTATTAGATGTTTTCATTGAACAATATTAATTACTTTCATTGAATTGTATTAAGTTAAAATTAGATTAACTAACAACTAAGTCATGTATATGATTGATTTATTTAAATCTTGTAGTGTTTAAATTTATAATGACTATTAATTTATTAGTAATAATTTGAATTTTAAAAAATAATAATAAATCATACTATCATATAATTATACTTGAATTCAGTAACATATTCAATTCGATTATTCTGTTCGATTTGGTGCGATTTCATTGGGTATGGTTAATTCGTTAATATCTAGATCGGTACCAAAAAAAAAATGGTATGGTCCGAAAAAAGTAAAAAGTTCAACGTTATTTTAGTTTGGTTCTTGAATAGCAATATGTATGTCATCCAATTGTGGCATCCCCTCTTAAAACACAAAAAGCTCTGCCGTGACCGAAGGAACACCATAGAGAAAACAAAATTCCCTTTCTGATCGCTAAAAAAGAATACCTTAACTCCAAATATAACTCAAAGTTGTTACAATAAGCAAAGCATGTGCAAAAAGTTGATAACAAAAGAAAAGCATGTGCAAAATTGTTAATAAAATTTGCATTCCAAGACAAAAAAGATGTGAAAGAACTCTCATCAGCATGATTTTATTAGTCTGCTTCACTTCATCAAAGCAAATCCATAATACTTTTGTAAAACTGGTACAAGTTTTAAAAACAGATGCACTTCTCTCTCCAGTTTACAGAGACAAGGGCAGTTGGAGATACCCGTGGAAATTGCTTGAGCCGGTTCATCGTGCTATGAGAAACTTTAATAGGATAAGTTGTAACCGATATTTCCTGGAGTCCCGAAGCAGAAGCCAGAAAATATCCTAACACCTCAGTTTCAGGCTCAGAACCGAAGCGAGGTGCAGATATCTCCACCCTTCTAAGTTATTGATGCAAATAAGGGTCTGCTGTTTCTTGGGCTCGTATGAATTCTGTAATAGCATCCTCATTTCTGTCGGTGCTATATAACTTCACAAAACAGGATGGATGAAATCATACTAGGGTTATTTCGAAAACAATTACTCACAGTAATACTTAGCATCTGTAGGTTTGGAGAACTTTGTGCTAAGCAGAAAGCACAAGCAACCTCGTTAATGCTATCCATATATATTGTAAGATCAAGAACTTTGAGACTGTTTAAGCTGTCAGCAAAACGACTTGGTACACCACCTGCACCAGAAAACTGTACCACTAAAAAATAAGTGCCAACAAACCACATATTTAAGTGTACTTCATTACGAGAATAAAAACAGGTATCTCACCTCCAGTAGGCATGGATGAAGATGCACTTCTCCAGCGTAGGTGGAATTTGAAAATACTTGAAGCCAGTAGAGGACCCAATTTCGAAGTTTTCAACTGTGGGACTGGTTAATGAAACTTCAACAAGAACTGGAGATTTTTTGAAGCAAATAGTCTTGAAAACACCAACAAATGTGAAAAACCTAAGACTTTGTCCCTGAACTTCAAATGCATCCAATTCGGTGCAGCTACGAAGACTCACCGTTTCCAGCAGAGGGCTATGAGAGATGAACTGTTCAAAGACTGCAGGGACAAAGTCTACTTCCTGAAATTCTAGTGTAACAAGCTTTCTAAATCCTTTAAATCCTGGTGGTGGCTTGAATATACATCCATACAGAGATATGGGCTTTAGGTGTTGGAATGAAAAGAAAGGAGAGGTTATTCCATGTTTATCTCCCTAGTATATACAAAGGTTAAATTCCTGGACTTGGGAACTTGATAGAAGTAGAATCCATTGATGAATATCTGGGATAATTGTCAACATAAGGGAAAACTTATTTATAGGTACTCGGTGATTATGCAGAACATGGTTAATTACATTTTCAAGTTTAGAGTGGCTGAGGATCTGGATATCAAACACAAGGTTTGGAACAGATGTCCATTTATACCTCCATTCTCTCGATAATATGCTGGTCCTCACTGCTTCCCGCAATGTCAAGCAATTAATAATACTATCTATGATGCTACCAGGCAGACTGCTAATGGCATGTGCCCTCAATTTCTTACGTCTTCTTCCCATTGGATAAATGTTACCAGTAATCTGTTACCAGTAAAGGCATTTAAAGAGAAAATTTACCAGTAATCTGTAAATTATACAACGAATTGTAGTGTTGCCTAAATTTTGCTTCCCCCTTTACCTCATTCATTGTTAACCCTGTTTAATTTCCATATTCATGTAAAAAAAGTAAATTGCAGAAACATGAAATCAAATCCCATTGTGGCATCCCTCCTTCCAAACCACTAGAAGAAAAGAGCTCCCTTAATTCATTAATTGCAGAAACATGAAATCAAATCCAATTGTGGCATTCACTCCCCCCAAACCACAAAGAAAAATCTGAAGAAAAACCACAGATAAATCAAATTACCCTTTCTAATCGCTACAAAATAAATTCCTTAGTTACAAATTTAATCGGCAACTCAGAATTAGGAAGGGAACATAAATCAAAGTAGTTAGAAAAAGGAAAGCAGAAAATAGAAGCTACCGAATAGTGGAAGAGTGTCGATAATCGGCGGCCGTCGAGTTTCCGTGTGTAGCATGGAGAGTATGAATTAAAATAGGAGTAGGGGCTTCTTCAGACTTTCAGTTTATAAACCTCCCCAAAAAGCTAAATTAATCATCTAAAACACTAATATTTGTATTAATTAATATTAATAATAGGCACGCTTTAGATATTTAGACACACAAGCCTTGATGTTTTAATATTTTGAAAATATCGGTGTTAATTTGTGTTAATTTATACTCTCCGTCCTGCTTTAGATTGTTACCATAAATTCTTTTTATCATTTTAGGGATAATTTTTGTAAACATTCATGTATAAAGTACATAAATGAATTGGATTGTGATGACAATTTGTGTAAAATTGTGAATATTGTGAAGGTGTAATTTATGAAAGTTATTCTATTTTTAGGATGTAAAAGTTATTTTGGGAAGTGATGCAAATAGGGATGTCAACAACTTCCCATTGATACTTAATTAAGTAAGTAATCCTACCCATTTTTTTTTAGTTAGGGCCAAGAATTAATGTTACTGGATGCTATTAGAAACATGTTTATAAATTTGTTTTCATATTTTATTTTATCAACATATTTAATATGATATTTTATCAATACATATTAACCTAAAATATTTTTATGAATTATTGATAATTACATGTCATAAATAGTAAATATGAAAATTATAGTAATAAATTATATAAGTATATATATTATATCTAATGTGAAAACGGGTCCAAACGGGTCAGGTTGGGTCTGGGTATCACTCTTGACCCGACCCATCCGGGGCACGGGACGGGGCGATCCAAACGCCACGGGTCGGGTCGGCGTGAGTCGGGGCCATATTGACATCCCTACATGCAAATTATTATGTATGGGAGTGAGTACTATATTCATACACTAATGTTCATTAGATTTCTTTTAAAAGGTAAATGTTGCATTTCTTTATTAGCAAGAGCAAGCGAATTAGGAAGACAATCCATATTAGATCTCTTTTGAAAAAAGGGCACAATGCAAATCATTCACAAATAATAACTTATCAATTTTCATATTTTAATGATAGAGGATTGAAAAGGGTCATGTATGATAGGAAGCTTTGAATGAAACTCATACCTCACCTAACAAGCAGTGAGGACCAGCATATTATCTAGAGAATGGAGGTATAAATGGACATTTGTTCCTAATCTTGTGTTTGATTTCCAATTCAACTGCATCTTGCGTAACTCTAAACTTGAAAATGTGGTTTATCAAGTTCTGCATCATCACTGAGGACCTTTAAATAAGTTTTACCTTAGTTGTAGAAATAGCCCGGATATTGATCAATGGATTCTACTTTTATCGAGTTCCCAAATCCAGGACTTTACCCTTCATATATTTTGGGGAGGTAATAAACATGGAATAGCCCCCAAGGTGGTTGCTAGTAGCTTTCTGCTTAGCACGAAGTTCTCCAAACTTACAGATTCTAAGTGTTACTCTAAGTGATTATTTTCAATTATCTGGGGAAGCTATTATAGAATTCGTAAGAGCCCAAGAAACACCAGACCCTTGTTTGCATCAACTTAGAAGGGTGGAAATTGCGCATTTTTCTGGTTCTAAGGTTTATATTGCGCTTATAAGATATATGTTGGCTTCTGCTACGGGGCTCGAGGAAGTGGCGATTGTACCTAATAGGTCAATTTCTTAAAAGGTAAGAAAATGGCTCAGGAAACTCCCAGGGCATCTCCAACTGCCCTTGTATTTTTTATTACAGATGGTATGTTGCCCTTGTATTTGTAAAGGGGGGAGGTATGTGTATCTGTTTCACAAAAGTATTAGGAAATTGCTATGTTGAAGTGTATCAAACTAATAACATTATGGTACTGAGTGCTCTTTCACATTCTATACCTTTTTTGTCATGGATTTGGATCCTTAAGCCGAGCTGCTTCCCAAAGCCTATGCTTCTCCAAGTTGATGTTGGATTACATAGTATTACTTGTG
The DNA here is from genome assembly GCA_037126765.1 of Stenogyne calaminthoides. Lineage (NCBI taxonomy): Eukaryota > Viridiplantae > Streptophyta > Magnoliopsida > Lamiales > Lamiaceae > Stenogyne > Stenogyne calaminthoides. The sequence continues at coordinate 22,799,854 of JBBCBC010000014.1, read as the reverse complement.
TCTGGTACAATCGTTAGCCAGTCTTAGAACTGAATGTGATTTTGTCCAACACAGAAAAAAAAATTCAGTTCTTTCTTGTTGTGCAGATGACAAAGATTCTAAAACTAAGGGGATGTTTGGTTGGATATTTTGGGATGAAAATACGAGAATGAAATGAAATGGAAAAAATAGTGTTTGGTATGAGTGGGAATATAATGATTTCTACTTTTGAGAATCCACTACACCTCACCTGCAATGGTGAGCGAGCAAGAATACTATCCATGATATCAGGGGGCAGACTGCCTATGAAATCTTCACTCGATTTCTTACAACTTCCCATTCCACTAATTCACAAGTAATCCTACACATCCAAGAATTAATGTTACTGGATAGTGCATTTAAAGAGAAATTTTGCCAGTAATCTGTAAAAAAATATAGAACGTGTGATATCCCTTTCTTTGCTTCCCCCTTTAATTCATTGTTAGCATTTATTGAATTGTTTAATTTCCGTATTCATGGTAAAGATAAAATTGCAGAAACATGAAATCAAATCCAATTGTGGCATCACCTCCCAAAACACAAAAAAACAATCGTCTAAATTATAGATCCCTTAAATTTGCTACCCCTTTAATTCATTGTTAACCCTGTGTAATTTTCATATTCATGGAAAAGATAAAATTGCAGAAACATGAAATTTAATCCAATTGTGGCATCCCCTCCGAAAACACAAAAGAGAAGTTACTGGAGACTGTAAGCGCCGACGGTCGAGTACGGCGGAGAGAGTGGTGATTTTACCGTTTTGTCCACTTTCTCTTTCTTGATTTACGATTAATAACGGCCTGGCTTATTGAGGAAGCTCCCGCCTAAAAGATACAGTGGACCATGCTTTTGAATATTGATTGCTCAAAACAAATGACTTGGCTATAAAGTTCTGATTTCGTGCGTTTTTGTGCAACTTTTGATTGGGAATTGTGATATTTGTTTGGAACTTGTTATATTAATTTTTTTTTTTTTTTTACACTGAACCGTGCAATTATTAATATAAATTTTTTTATATTTATTTCCCAATCTTCTCTCTCCTATGTGACATTCTATAATTCTTACAATTCAAATTTCTATTTTTCTGATTATTTACAATTTCTTTTATTCTAATTAAATGGGACATTATCTTTACTACCCCAAATTTAAACTGTTTAATTATTTTGAATTTTAAATTATATTTTTTCAGTTCAATGTTATTTAATAATCCTACAAAAATCATTGTAACTTTTTTTCGTCTTTGTTTAATTATTTTGCATTTTTATTCTTAATTATATTTTAATTAAGATTTTCTTAATTAATTAAAATACCTAAACTTTTTATTTTTTAATTGTTTGATTTTTACTCTAAAATAATAATACATAATTTATCTTTAAAGAAAATATATTTTGCACATACACATACAAATATTAGTATAATTAAATTAAATTAAAATTTAAGATAATTAATTTAAAATTAATAATTTTTTTAAACAAATCCCTCATAATTCGCGGGAAAATACACTAGTAATTATAAATTTTAGTATAAATAAATTACATCTTTCAGCATAATAAATTGCACGGTTCTAAAATGTATTATGAGTGCACGGTCCATCATGGATATGAGACACAACCTTATTTTAGTTGTGTATCCCATAATGTATGAATAGTTTTCATAGTCATTAGGCTTAATATTTTTTCGAAGAGTTATTTTGTTGGGCAAAAGTTAATGAGGAACTCCAGTCTGATTTTATAAATGGGGTGATGCTCAATATATATAGGAATATACGTTTTTATAAAAAACAGTATTCGGTTGGTCACGTAACGTGTAAGTTCATGGATCATATTTTGCGTATAGTAATGAGATTCAGTTCATATTTGAGATTATCTCATGCAATTTTTTATTTTTTCTTAAAAAAAAACTCCTTATTAGCAATATAGAGAGAAAATAAGGAGATGTTAAAATTTTATACGAAATATTTTACGAATTTTGGATTAGTAAATATGGTCAGAAAGAGAAGTGCATGAACAAAGGCGAAAAAATTTACGGATCCTTTGCGGGTCGAACTTGGTCAAACTAATTTTTCTATATAAATTCGCGTAAATGCAAAACACCTGAACTTGCTACCAGATTTATGTTAATATAAGGGAAAACACGTGTTAATGTAATTACATGTATGTGTTACTGTAAGGATAAAACAACACTCCCTCTATTTTAATCCGTTTCCCCTTTATTTTTTATATGTTTCTCCATCTGACCTGTGACCAATCATTTTAAGTAAAAACTCAAATCACTAGATTACACAATTGAATTAATAAAAATATTTTTTTTATTCATTATCATGTAAAACACATAATTATATTTACAATAACACATATTTGTCTTAATAGTAACACAAATTGAAAACGACTTTTTTCTATTTTGCATTTGCCCAATTTATAAAAAAAAATTGTTTAACCCGATTAGACACACACAAAATCACACGAATTTTTTTAAACTTTTTCTCATTCTAACTAAAGTTTCATGAGAAAATTTCACCCATAATTTTATCATACTCATAGCTTTGGTTTTAGAACTTTTCATCAACACAACAACTAACACCGTCAAGAATAAGGTGGGCATGGTTTAACGATAACAGGCCAAATCATCATATTTATTAAATAATCTAAGCATATATTTTTCTGTTTAATATTTAAATTATATACACCCTTTTCACCTTTTATCAAATTTAGCACATAACTTTTCTCTTAATCAAATTATACCCAAAAAAAAGTTCTTTTTCAAAAATATGTTTAAATTAAAACATTCAATTTAAAATTTATAACTTTAAAGTTTTAAGAATATCTGATAATTTGAAAAATATCTAAAATTATTACATTAAAAAGAGATTTACAAATATATAAGATTTTTTTAATAATATTGAATAATTATTCAAATAAATTGCATAATTTTTTTTATATTTTTATATAATATCTTGAGATTCTTTAAATAATTTTTAATTTTTATATAATCTAAAAATATTATATATTAAAATTTGATCATTTGAAAAAGTAAGGTACATTTTAACTAATTTGTTATATTTTTAAACAAATATGGGTATAATTTGGTTAAGAGAAAAAACATGCGAAATTTGATTTAAAATAAAAATAAAAATATGGATATAATTTGATTAAAAAATAATAATATGTGTTAGATTTTATTTAAAGTGAAAAATATGAGATAGATTTGATAATTTCAACTTTAATTTTGATTCCGATTAATAATTTTCATATCAAATACAATACTGTTACATTACGCATATAGAAGTAATACTGATGAGATTGTATCATCTCCTACACTTCAACTCCACCAGACTCACATTATTCCTTGAAACAACAAATAAATCCCCCATAGACTATCATGTTACTTCTCCACCCATGGATATGAAGCTTCTACATATATAAGCTTACGATTACAATTCTCACCTGCAACCTCAACGTGGTTGTACTTGTACAGAAGCTTCTCGACACCGATAAATATAGTCTCCACAATATGCAAATCTGGTGAGACGGTGAAGGTCACGGGATTGAAAGTGCAGCAGCATAAAATATGAATTGACATTAGACAACTTCAATATGAAAAAAACTGAGCGAGCATACAATCTGTAATACTACTTGTTGGATAATTTTACATGGTGAGACACTCAGACATTCTAGTTTAACCTATAGACTGTACTTGAAAATAGTATAATATAACTAAGAACAAGTCATACAGCTCTTAAAGGTAGTGATTGATGAGAAGATTGATCTTCAACGACTAAATAAACTGCATTTTGGTTAAGTCAAAACTAAAGCATTTCAAAGATTAACTGCAAATTATAGAAGCCCATCTGCATATTTCTAACAGCACTCCTGCAAACAAAGATTTTAGAATTTTCAGTTCAGATCTTAGGTCAGTTTCTGATACATGTCTGATGCCATCTTCCAAAGAGTTTTCAGTATAATATGTTGCTGTTAAATGAGAATTCAATAGAACTAGCATAACAAAAGTACGCAAAGAACATTCTGTAGAAACAGCACATACAAAAGTATAGGATGTATCGAGTAAAAGAAGCGTTGTCTAGTAAATGCGGTTTAAAGATTGGATGTTTTCTGTTCCAAAAATATTTTTCTAACTTGTGCAGTAGGCGTCGTAATAGCTTCTTTTGCAGCTTTGCATTTTGCTCTCTCCTCCCCTGCAATTGCTATTTAGTTGTTCTTTCGATCTCTGCCTCTTGAAGTTGGGTCTTGCAGGAGATATTTATCACCTATATAAACGAAAAGTCAAGTCCAGATTCCCAATGCAATCTCAAAGGTCATATAATTGCTGAACATATACTGCATTTACATCCATCAACGGCAGAAAAAATCAGAATACCTCAAATAGTCAAATCACTAATTTAAGTTGATTAAAAGAAAAAAAATGTGTTCCGCATTGTCCTCGTCATCTTTCACTCTATTACAAACATCCATCATTCTCTCTAACAATCCTTAGTTAATGTTTCTTTTGGGTTTTAAAAACTGATTTTATGATTTGCAAACCTACATTTGGTTCAATTCGAAATTCTAAAATCCGGTTCACAATTTACAATACATTCAATTTTCTCTCATCCAATCATTTTCAATCAAACCTAACAACAATATAAAAATACAACATCATTCATTCTTACACTTTAGATTTGACATAAATCAAAACAGTACCCTAATTAAAATCTAAAAACAAACACACGTATCACTATTTATCAAGATTCCAAAATCTCCTAAATTTTTCATAAACCACTCTAAACCCAAAACAAACATTGCCTATCAATCTGAAATCGGATTTGGATCCTCTAATATGCATAGCGGTTGCTATAATGCTTTAACCAACACTAAATAGTAGTACTTTGCATTGAGGTTGACTCGAGCCACAACAGTGATCTTATCCTTTAACGTCCTTCGTATTTCTCAATTTTTATAGAAGATTTAAGCATTTGTTTCTTTTTTCTCCATATTCTTGGCAATTAAGTTGACCATTTAACTATCATAATGTCATGCAGTATGGACAGATCAACTATGATGAAATTACAGTGATGACGAAGAAAGGCAACCCACAGGCAGCTGCAAATCCCAAGAAACAGAGAAGTGGTGTTTTCACTACATAGTTACTAAAATGTCCAACATGAAAAGAGATGTTCTTTTTAAAGTATATACACATGACAATTTCTTCATCGGAGGGAAGAAAGGCAACTGGTTTGTGAATTGTGATAAAGGGAAATTACATGGGAGGGATATGTGACAGGGAACAATTAATTGAGAGGCAAATTATATTGATCATATTAAACCCCGTGAATGAACACAATCAGGAAGCAAGAAACAGCTCTCTTATTCTTGAAAATGAGAAATTGGAAGAGGGGAGGTTCTTCATATATGTAAAATGTATGCACTATTAGTGATGTAGATAGCTATATTCGGTCTTGCACAGTTGCCTCTTTTACAGAAGAACCAAAATCTTTTTTGATTTAAACAAAATTACATTTAGTTCCAAGATTAGCTAATGATTTACCTGACACAAGTCATAAAGGTCTTAAATTAGGGTCATGGAAAGCCTCTTAGTTCACAACATATGCAAGCCAACATGTAGTTGAAGTTTAAGTTTTGGGAAGCTAGGATCCATATTCCAAGACAAAAAGGGTATAGAATGTGAAAGAGCACTCAATAACCTGATGTTATTAGTTTGCTTCACTTCATCAAAGCAATTGCATAATACTTCTGTGAAACTGATACAAGTTTTAAAAAAGAGATACACATACCTGACCCCTTTACGAATACAAGGGCAGTTGGAGATGCCCGGCGAAGTTTACTGAGCCGCTTAATCACCTTTTTAGAAATTGACCAAAAATGAGGTAGAATCATCATTTCCTCAAGCCCCGCAGCAGAAGAAAGCTGGTATCTTATAAGCTCAATATCAGCCTTAGAACCAGAAAAATATGCAATTTCAACCCTTCTAAGTTGATGCAAATAAGGGTCTGGTGGAAAAAGCATCATCTGTAAGTTTGGAGAACTTCGTACTAAGCAGAAAGCACTAGCAACCTCCTTGATGCTATTCAGATACATTGTAAGATTAAGAACTTTGAGACTGTTTAAACTGTTAGCAAAACGACTTGGTACACCACGTGCACCCGAAAACTGTGCCACTAAAAAGTAAGTGCCAACAAACCACATGTTAAGAGTATACTTCATTATGAAAATAGCAATAGGCATCTCACCTCCAGTAGGCACTGATGAAGACGCAGTTTCTCCAGCATAGGTGGAAAATACGTGAAGCCAGTAGAGGACCGTACATCAGAAAGAAGTGGAGATTTTTTGAAGCAAATAGTCTTGAAAACACCATACAAACTGAAAACCCTGAGACTTGGCCCTTGAACTTTAAATGCATCCAATTCGGTGCATTTAAAAAGATTCACCGATTCCAGTAGAGAGCTCTGAGATATGAACTGTTCAATGATTGCAGGGACAAAGTCTACTTCCAATTGTGGAATTCCCTCACCCCAAACCACAAAAAGAGACGGAGAAATTAAAAGAAAAAGAAAAAAACGTAAATTACAAATTAAATCGACAACATAAAATTAGGAAGGAAATATAAATCGAAGTTACCGGATAGCGGGGGAGTGTCGAGAATCGCCGGCGGAGAGAGTTAGCGTTTTGTCTTGATTTGGTTACGGCTTCCTGAGCAACCTCTCGCCCAAAAGATATAATGATAACTCAAAACAAGATTTACTTGGCTATATATTTCTGATTTCGTGCGTTTGTGAATTGTGATTTTTGTTTCACTTACTTAATATTATTTTAATTGTTATACCATTATGCGCATGGCGTGCTAAATCGACTTTCCAAGATTAACCCAAGAGATTCTGATCGTGCCGCGATCGGATTACTGGCTAAGGTCCGGGTTTCGGGATAGGGAATAGTCGTCGACTCAGCGACTACTCGCAAGAAGCCTAATCAAGATTAAGTCAAACATTACTAAGCTAAAACAACTTTATACAAAATAATTCTTGGCTATCTGAATTGAGCGTCAAAGTCCTAGTATCGGGAGCCCTTCGGCGTGTTTTTCAGGTTGCTTTACTGGAGACTTAGAGCATTTCTGGCGATCCATGCCAAACTTGCCTTCACCATAGATCCAGGGAGGAGGTTATACATCTCACGTAAAGGTACATTTTTTACGCACCATGATTTCTGTATGATACCATCACATGCAATATTTTTGTCAAAATTAATAGGTCGGACTTGAATAAAATCTTTAGATGGTACTTCCTCTGTTCCAAGTTTGATTTAACATTTACTATTTACACTAAGTTTAATATGAGAGTTGTTTATTAATATTAAAAGAGATAAAGTTGTTTTTCAGTGAGGTAAAATAATGATATGTGGTATAAGTTAAAGGAGATAAAATTTCATTTAATATAAAAAAGAAAAAAAAAAATTCAGGCTTTAAATCGATATCTTTACCATCTTTCGGTCTAAATTGATAAAACTCCAAAAAAGATATTGCATATAATGTAATTTTGAGATGTTTTAAGATGTATTTTAAAATCAAAATGTTGCATTTTTGTCAATCAGGAATATTGAATCTAATTGACGTATCCTTTGAACAAATATTGAATCTGTTTGCCCATAATAAATGGTTTGATCTCCAAACTTCAATTAGATTTAATTATTCGAATTATTCCATTTTTATAATCGTGATAATTTCCTTATAAAGAAGTTTTGATAGTATGTAATTTTAAATCAAAGTAGGCGGTGTTTTCAAAAACCGACCAAACTGGCCGAACCATAAATCGCTCATGTCTCCTTAAAAAACGATTAATTAAATTTTATTATTATTTATTATTTATTAAATTATTTTTCTTGATTTTTTTATTATTTTTTTCTAAATATCTCTGTGTAATGTTATTTTCTTTACACCCACAAAATTACTAAGTACACTCATTACCAAATTAATCCACCACATTTTTTATTTATTGTTTAATTTTTCTTAGTACACCCTTAAAAGGTTACAAGTATAACCTTAATACAATTTAACACACCCACCAAATTAAAATACAATTTTTGGATTAAGAAAGGACCCTATTCGACACCCCACCCCACATCTCAATTTGACAGGGCCGTTCCCCCGGCGTCTCCGTTGTGCGGCGCCTGCAAAACTGGTAAAATTTTAAATCGTAATTGATATTCAGGAGCCAAAGATGGTCAACCAACAAGTTGTAATGGTGAAGGCAGCACACTAGCCTTTGGGTGGCATTTTATTAACACAATTCATGGAAGTTGATGATTTAACTTAGAGGGTGTTTGGCACAGCTTATAAACTCTTTAAAATATTTTATAAGTTGTTTAGGAGCTTATAAGTTCATTAATTTTATTTGGTAAAATAAGATATTTAATATTTTATAAGATCTAAAAATAAGTTCTTTTAGAGCTTATAAGTTCCAAAAAAATAAGTTGTGATATCCCAACTTATTTTACAAAAATTATATAAGTTCTATCCTATTTCAACCCATCCCGGCCAAATCCAGTCCGAATTCAATCCAACCCGGCCCGTTTTTTGTTTTTGCAAAAAAATTTCGAAAAAAAAAATTCTGGAAAATATATTTTTGAAAAAAAAATTTTTAAAAAAAAATTATTTTCTGGAATTTTTTTTTAAATTCAGAAAAAAAAAAATTTTAAAATAAAAAATTATATTAAAATAATTAAAAAATTATTAAAGAACTTATAAGTTGTATTAGCCAAACATTTTAACAACTTATAAGCTACTTAAAAATTACATTTTATAAGCTTTTAAAACAACTTATAAGTTGTTATAGCTTATAAGATGTTTAAAATAAAGGACCGTTTGACTAAGCTTATTTTAAACATCTTATAAGCTATAACATCTTATAAGTTGTTTTAAGAGCTTATAAAATATAATTTTTAATTAGCTTATAAGTTGTTAAAGTGTTTGACTAATACAACTTATAAGTTCTTTAATAATTTTTTAATTTTTTTTAAATATAATATTTTATATATAATTTTTTTTTTAAAAATTTTTTTTTTCTGAATTTTTTTTTTTTTTTCCGAAAATAATTTTTTTTGTCCAAAATAAAAAAAAAATCTGAAACTTTTTTTTTTCAAAAAAATATATTTATCCAGAAAATAAATTTTTTTCGAATTTTTTTCTAGAAAATAATTTTTTTTTTTTAAAATTTTTTTTTTCCAATTTTTTTTTTTTTAAAATATATTTTTCCAGAAAATATTTTTTTTCGAATTTTTTTTTATCCGGAATATTTTTTCCAGATTTTTTTTTCCAATTTTTTTTCAAAAAAATATTTTTCCAGAAAATAAATTATTTTTTTCAAATTTTTTTTGAAAAATACTTTTTTTTTCAAAAATATATTTTCCCATAATTATTTTTTTTAATTTTTTTCAGAAACTTTTTTTTTTTTTGCGTAAACTAAAAAACGGGCCGGGTTGGAAAGAATTTGGACTGAATTTGGGCCGGGAAGGGTTGAAATAAGATAGACTTATATAATTTTTGTAATAAGCTCTAGAAAGATTATATTTAGATCTTATAAGATGTTAGACATTTTATTTTATCAAACAAAATTAATGAACTTATAAGCTCTTAAACAATTTATAAACTGTTTTAAAGAACTTATAAGCTGTGCCAAACACCCCCTAAACTTAGCCAAACGGACCCTTATTCTTGTTCTCTGTTTTCAGTTTCAGAGTTCTCTGTTGTCAGTTTCAGAGCCAATGTCTGGTTTCAATTATCAAGATGAGCAAGTAAAATACCAAATGCATGTTTCTGTTACTTTTTGAATTGTTTTTGATTATAGTTTTAAAATTAAAATGATTAATATACACTGATAATATATTTATGTGTGTGTACGGCGAAATTACAAAAAAAAGATAAACTTACAATTTGAATACTTGGTGATTTTTTATTGTCCATATTTCTTCTGTAAGAAAACTTAGGATTTAGGTTTTTTTTTTTTACGGAAATATAAAAAGAATAAGGTAGCGTGATTTTTTTTTTTTTTGTTAGATGGGCTTTTTAACGTGAGGTTAAAAGAAGTGGGTGGATTTAGCAAACTTAATATTTTTATTTTAATTACAAAGGGTATAATAATATTTTTTATTAAGGTTATTTTTGGAAAAAAAAAAAAATGGGTGTACTTAGTATTTTTGTGGATGTGCTCTCATCACATATTGTGTAAAATTAATCCACAAGACCATCACCTCTGGTCTCCAAACTCTATTATATTTATTTTAGAGACACACTTGTATGAGACAGTCTCACGGTGAGACGAGACATAATTTGGACCCTGATGCTTTAATACTTCAGGAGGGGTCGGTGTGATTTATGCTAAGTTGTATCCCGTCTCATGCATGAGACCGTCTTACATGAGTTTTTATCTTTATTTTAATATAAGATTTATAAATTATAAATGAATATAATTTTATTTTTATAAATAAATATTTATTTTTTAATATAACATACAAAATATAAATGAAATATGCATAAATGATTCGAACGGTTGAACCACCGGTTAAATCGACAATCGATGTCTAGACTGATTTAATCACATCGGTTATGTTATGAAAACAATAAAAGTAGGTATCTTGTAAAAATTTGCTCTATGGCAAATCATTCACAAAAGATAAAGTTGAAAATTCGTGTGAGAAAAGCGGATCATCCCAACAAAAATATATATAGACCGCAAAAAAGTTGATTTTACACCAGCTGCTTCTATTGCCTTCGAATTAATAATTTATCATACTCATATTTTTAGAAATAACATGAGACACACTTAAAATTTTCTCAATTTAATAAACAACTCTAACATTTCACCTCCCACAAATCGCCAACTTTTCCAAGTTGTGACAATTCAAAATCATGGCATTAAAGTCACATTCCTTAAAACAACAAATAAATCCCTCATCAAATATGAAGCTTACAATTCTCAACAGTTCCGACATTATTCACCTGCAACCACAACGTCGTTGTACTCGTGCACCACGAGGCACAACAGCTTCTCAACACCGATAAATACAGTCTCCAGAATCCCCAAATCAGGGGATCTAGGTGGTGTTGTAGGAGCTTCGGCTGTGAAGCTTATCGAGGAAGAAATCAAATCACGGGATTGAAGCAAATATGTTCAAAGGGACGGGTTCGGATAACTCTCCAAGAGCTAAAACAAGGAATGTCCAAGTATTGATTCACAAGAATGTAAGGATTGAATCATATTGAAAGATGAACATTGTTGAATCTGTATTGAAAGAGGCACAATTACAGTTGAAGGTGGAAAACCTCTCTGAGAGTTATCAAAAGTGAGTTAATGAAGAGAGGGAAGGACCTATCTTTATATATTAAGTGTACAGTATTATTTCTAATACAGAAAGGTATAGTTACTAAACAACTAACTAAACCGGTTTGTATCTCGATACCAAGCAAATAAACTGCTATCTCCTCCTGGGCTACCAATTACACTGCTGTAAACACAGTATTAAAGTTGATCAGTTATTTGCAAACATGGCAATGTTATGCAATTCAAGGGAATTCACAAAAGTAGTACACCTTCAAAGACCAAGATCCACAAGTTCAGAAAATTTGTTTAAACAAAAATCATTAATAGTGGACTTGTCTATCATGCTAAAAATTTGCTGTTAAATGAGATTTCAATAAAACTAGCATAACAAAAGTAAGCAAAGTCCATTCTGTAGAGTAGACGGCACCTACAAAACCATAGGAAGCATGCGATGTGAACTTGTCTAGCACGCTAAAAACGTAAGCTTATTTCCAATGCGGTTAAAGGACTGGATGTTTTTTGTTCCATAAAATACACGCAAAGAAACCTCTAAATCATCTTTAAAATAAGTGTCCCAAAAATATTTTTCTAACTTGTTCAATAAGCGACATAATTACTTCTTTTGCAGCTTTGCATTTTACTGTCTTGTCCCCCGCATTTGCTATTGCCTCCTTGAGCTGTTTAGTTGTTCTTTCGAGCTCCGCCTCCTTAAGTTGAGGCCTTGCAAGAGAGATTTTCCACCTACATAAACGAAAACGCCAACTCCAAATTCCCAATATTATATCAAAGATCATATGATCGCAGGAGATATATACTGCATTTACATCCATCAGCGGCAGAAAATATAAAAGTGCCTCAAATTACTAACTTAAGTTGTCTAACTACAATCAAAAGCATAAAGTGCTAAAACATTGTTCTCTGGCCAGTTGATGGGATCAGTTCACGCGTGAATTGGACAGAGCTATTCGGGAATAGCTCTGCTATAAACGCCTACGAGGCTATGCACACCACTGGCCAGACGGGATTCCTAGAATATTACTTAGAACTGCCCAATTACCTATGTTGTCACCGGAGCAATATTTGGATATGTTCTTGGCTGTGTGCAGGCAGCAATATTCTAGGTGTATTTGCAACCATCAGGGCTGCCAGGCGGATTGCGCGGGCCCACAGGCCACGAGCAGCCCAGAAGTCAGAACCACTCAACGTTCAGCTAGAGGTCCTATCTCGGCCCCGGCATCTTTCCATGGTACTGGACAGCGGTAATCCACCAGCCATGCTTTTGAATGGGCCTCCTCAGTTCGGGGGTGGATTTTCCAAGCAGTCGAACTCAAGCCAAAATAACTCAGTCTTGATTCAATCTCAGATTCCTTCGGCAGGGTTGACAGGCCCGTGGCCTACCAGTAACATCAGCCACCTCACGACGGAAGAAGTTCGAGAATTCTGACCGAAGAGAAAGTGCTAGTGCAACCAAACATATGGAACCCTGCATAAATGTTCGTCTAAGTCCTTGCCCGTGATGCTTTAGTGCAAGGAGGAGGAGCCAGAAAAAACGTGTTGTCAGGATGATCCGCGAAACTCAGGTTTTCCGACGGTAGAGCATGTTGGCGTTGAAGTCAGTTTCGACCTCAGTTCATCACTTCAGTCTTGAGGACGAGGCTGTTTGAATGGGAGGAGAATTGATATGCCTCATACTTTTATCTTATTACTATTATTTTTGTAGGGTCTTTTGATTAAGGCCCCGATTGGTTGGGGTTTATAACCCCTAAAAAGTCTGACCTACTAAATTAGCAAATTGATTAGTAGTCTAGAAAACAAACACGCCGACCCGGTTCCAATCAGCTGACCCGCCCTTCCTTAACCCCCGAATCACTGTTCACTTCTCTTTATTTAATACCATCTCCCACATAGTATTAGATTAAACAGGCTTGGACAGTAATATTTATTCCAAATTTACCCTTATTTATTTTGCTCCACAGTCATCATTCATCAAGTTTTATTTTCTTCTTTCACCCCAAACAATTCCGCCACCGCATCCACCTCCTTCTCCGTCGCCCCAGTTCCCCGAATTGGTGCCGAGTAGGAGAAATTTTCGGGGAAACAGAGCAATTTTGCGCGGCGGTGGCTGCTTCGTTGACGAGGCGAGAGCAGCTGGCGAAATTGGCACAGAGATAGTTGATTGAGGTCATCTGAGTGGCGGCGATTCGTACGGTTTGCGTCAATTTCTGAGTATTTGGGGCAAAATCTGGGTTTGTGTTGATTGAATCAATTTTTGAGTATTTGGGGCAAAATCTTGGTGGAGTTTCTTGAAATTGAACAAAAGAGATTGGATTGCCTCTATGCAATTTTTGTTGTTGTATTGTTTCATTTTCATTTGTTTGGTAAGTTCAATGATGATAGATACTCTATGTGCTTCGACATGTTTGAGGACTCACTCTTGTAATTTCTGTACATCAAACTGATTACCTATTTCACTAATTATTACTAATCGTTACCTCAAAATTTATCACTGATTTTATATATATCGTATTTATTAGGAATACCAGTAAACTAAATATATACTTGTTGATACATTTTATAGTGTGTTGTTGAAGATATGATGGTGGCAATAATTGGGCATAAAAGTAGAAGAACAAATTAGTAATTTGTTAATGTTTCAATTATTTTTTTATGTTTTATTCACTTTTAATACTCCCTACTTATCAACATTTAATATTTAACACACTCTTTTTAAGCATTCTTACCAATCAATTTAATAGCATTTCTCCTTATTAAAATAGTTGTCTCCTTATTAAAATAGTCATAGGACAACTATTTTTACAATTTTTGTAGGGCCAATCGTGCCTTAAGACTAGAATAAATTGCTCTTGAGGTTTTTTTTTAGGGCTTAAGTTAGGGTTTAGGTATGAGAATATTTAAATAAGGTTTTCACTAGAATTAGAATTATTTTTGGATTATTGAAATTGTTGGCAACTGCGGTTGTTGTAGAAAGTCTCGGAGTTTTTTATTTCAGTAAATTTCGTATTTGAGATTCCTCATCATCTTCACTCTATCAAAAACACCCATCATTTTCTTGCAATCCTTAGGTAATGTTTGTTTTGGGTTTAAAAAACTGGTTTTAGGATTTGCAATAAACCTACTGTCACAATTTACAATACAATCAATTCCCTCTCCTTATTCTTTAACATATTTAAATCATAACTCACATCCTCCAATCATTACAAGCAAACATATATATGGCTAAACATGCTCAAATACACAAGATATCACCAATACAAACTTCATACATGATTTTCACAGATTAAACAAGCTTAGGGGAGGTTCTTAGCATGCCATTTCTAAGGGTTTTCATGCTCAAAAAAGTTATGATCATACACAACAAGATTAAAGGTTTCATTTGTGCTCACCCTTGTAGTTTCCTTATTTGGGAGGGGGTTTGAGGGCTCTTGATGGAAACTCCTACTTCTAACACCTTCCTAGCTTCAAGATGGCGGAGGAAAGACTCCTCCTTGGGGTGGTGATGATTGGCCAAGAGCAAGAAAAGAGGGGAAAACTCCTTCTTCCTTCAAACTCTCAAACTCTCTCAACTCTCTCCATTTTCCTCTCAAAGTTTTCTCTTGTGGAACAAAAATGCCAAGACCAACTTGGAGTGGGGAGAAGGGGTATATATAGGGAGAAAATAGGAGGGTGGGCGGCCAAGGGGTGACCAAGAGAGGGGAGGGATGTAATGATGGAGTTAGTAGTATGCCATGATTCTAATAGTAATCACCTTTTTGGTTAAAACCACATCATGGTCTTGGATGATTATTTCTCAGATTTTGGACGAAAATGGGGGATTTCCTGCAGCTTGTGGGCTGCCAAATATGGTAGCCCTGATCCTAGACGCGATTTCGGCTTCGACGGTGTATTTTCGATATTTAGCGGAGGGCCAAATTCCACCTGCACATTTATTTTGTGAGCCAGGCTTTAAACGAGACAGAACAACGTTACCCATCGTTAGAGAAGCTGGCATACGCATTAGTCATGAGTGTGAGGAAACTGAGGCCATACTTTTTCGATCACCAGGTCGAGGTTCTCACTTCCCTGCCACTGCGGAATGTGCTCCACCGACCAGACACTTCAGGCCGATGTCTCAAATGGGCCATTGTAACAACCCGAATCCGTTTTAGGACTTATTTGTTTATTCTTAATAATGTGTTTAAATGTTATACTTGTTTTAAAAATATGTATACAAGTTTCTAAATTTTTCATGTGACAGACGAGTTTTTCGAGCCGAAAAACCCTACTAGCACTTTTCGGGTTTTTATCCGTAAAACAGACCCGTTAATAATGTCAAAAATTTAAAGAAATCAAAATGAGAAAGGAGAACCTCAAATGAAATCCTAAAAATCGTGCGAGTTTAACGGTACGTTTAAAATAATTTTCGGAACCACATATTAAAATACAACATTCACTCTTACACTCAAATTTTACATAAATTAAAATAATACCCTACTTAAAATCTCAAAACAAACCCATACATTACTATATCAGGATCTAATATCTCCTAGATTTCAAAAACCGGTTTTCATAAACCACTCTAAACCCAAAACTGATATAATGCTTTAACCAACGCAAAATATTAGTAGTTCGCATTGAGGTTGACTCCAGCCACAACAGAGGATCTGTATCCCTAACATCCTTCGTATACCTAACTTTCCCTAGGGGCATGTTTGTTTTGAGCTTATAGTGGACGTGGGAAATCCCGAACTTTGAAGTCTTAGAATTTCAAAATCTTGATAAATAGTTATGATGTATGTTTATTGTGGGATTTTATAGGGTAGGATGATAGAAAATTTGATTGATGTGATATTATTATATTATTTTGAGTGTATTGGGAGAATAAAAAAGTAGATGATGTGAGTGTATAGAGAGAATAAAAAGTAAAGTAATAGTAGGTGATGAAATAGAGTAGGGTTAATAGGATTTCAAAATCCATACTTTAAGTTTAAAAACAAAGGGGGGTTTGAGATTATAAAGTCCAAAGTCCGGCCGGGATAGTCGCGAAACAAACATACCCTAGAAGATTTAAGCATTTGTTTCTTTTGTCTCCATATTCTTGGAAATGAAGTTGATCATTTACCTATCATAATGTCATAGTTACAAGAATGTCCAACATGAAACAAGATGAGTTCTTTTGAAACTATATACACGTGACAATTTCTTCAGTGGACGGAAGAAGGCCAGCTGGTTTGCAGAGTTGTGATAAAAGGGAAAATTACTTGGGAGCGGCATGCGATTGGGAACTATTAATTGAGAGGCAAATTAGATTGGTCATATTAACCCCCACGAGTCAGCACAAGCAGGAATCAAGTGAAAGCTCTCTTTTCCTTGAAAAGGAGAAATGGGAAGAGGGAGAGGGGTCTTTATATATGTAAAATGTATGTACTATTAGTGATGTAGATAGCTGTATTTGGTCTTGTACAGTTGGCCCTTTTACAAAAGAACCAAAATCTTTTTTGTTTTCAACAAAGTTACATTTAGTTCTAAGATTAGCTAATGATTTACCTAACACAAGTGATAAATTTGGGTCATGCAAAGCCTATGCATGTAAGCTAACATGAACTTGGAGAAGAATAGATTTTGAAGCAAGGATCCAAAGAGCACTCAGTAGACTGATGTTATTAGTTTTCTTCACTTCATCAAAGCAAATTCATAATACTTTTGTGAAACTGATACAAGTTTTAAAAACAGATATACATACCTCCCTTGTTTTCAAATACAAGGGCAGTTGGAGATGCCCGGGGAAATTGCTTGAGCCGGTTAATCACCTTATCAGAAAGTGAAGAATAATAAGGTGTAATCACCATTTCCTCAAGCTCTGCAGCAGAAGCAAGCAGATATCTTAAAAGCTCAATTTCAGTCTCATAACTAGAACAAAGTGCAATTTCCACCCTTCTAAGTTGATGCAAATACGGGTCTGGTGTTTCTTGGGCTCTTATGAATTCTATAACAGCTTCCTCGTTTCTGTGGGCGTGTGACTTCACAAAACAGGATTGATAAAATCATATTACTAACTCTCCAGTGGCGGTAAATTCGAAAATAATTATAACTAGAAAATAACAATTACTCACATAGATCCTTAGCATTTGCAAGTTTGGAGAACTTCTTGCTAAGCACAAAGCACAAGCAACCTCCTTGATGCTATCCAGACACATTGTGAGATTAAGAACTTTGAGGCTGTTTAAACTGTCAGTAAAACGACTTGGTACAGCACCTGCATCCGGAAGCTGTGCCACTAAAAAATTAGTTCCAAGAAACCACATGTTCAAAATTACGAGAATAGCAATAGGTAGGTATCTCACCTTCAGTATACATGGCTGAAGTTGCAGTTTCTCCAGCATTGGTGGAATGTGAAAACAATTGAAGCCAATAGAGGACAGAATTCCCCAATTTTGTTCCATGGGCATGGATAATGAAACTTTAGCCAGAACTGGAGATTTTTTGAAGCAAATAGTCTTAAAAACACCATACAACGTGAAAACCCTGAGACTTGGCCCCTGAACTTCAAATGCATCCAATTTGGTGCAACTTACAAGCATCACCCTTTTCAGCAGAGGGCTCCGAGAGATGAACTTTTCAAATTTAACAGGGACAAAATCTACATTATGAAAATCCAGTGTAGCTTGCTAAATCCTTTGAATTCAGGTGGGGGCTTGAATATACATCTATACAGATATAGGTGCTTTAGGTTTTGGAATGCAAAGAAAGGAGAAGTTATTCCATGTTTATCTCCCCATAGCAATATACGAAGAGTGAACTCCTGAACTTGGGAACTCGATAGAAGTAGAATCCATTGATCAATATCCGGGCTAGTTGTACACCTAAGGGAAAACGTATTTATAGGTCCTCGGTGATGATGCAGAACTTGATAAATTATATTTTTTAGTTTTGAGATGGGGTCGATTTGGGAATCAAACACAAGGTTTGGAACAGATGTCCATTTATACCTCCATTCTCTAGATAATATGCTGGTTCTCACTGCTTCCTGCAATGGCAAGCGTGCAAGAATACTATCTATGATACTACCAGGCAGACTGCTTATGGCATCTGCACTCAATCTCTTACAACTTCTTTCCATTCCACAAATTCACAAGCAATCCTGGATATCCAAAACACCTATGTTATCAGTAAGGCATTTAAAGAGGAATTTCACCAATAATATGGAAATTATACAACGAGTGATACTGCTCCTTTAATTTTACTTCCCCCTTTATTTAATTGATTGCACAAACATGAAATCAAATACATTTGTGGCATCCCATCCCAAAACAAAAATGGATATGCAACTGAAGAAAACCAGAGAAAACAAATGTCTCATATGAGATGTCTCATGCAACCCAACACAAATCACATTCACCCCTTCCAAAGTGTTATTAAAGCGTTAATGCCCAAATTTATATCCCTTTCTGTGCCTCAAAAATAAATATGTTAATTACAAATTTATCGCCAGCATAGAATTAGGGACTGAATATAAATCAAAGAGGAGAAGTTACCGGAGCATCGGCGGCCGCCGAGTTTCAGTGAGACGGCTGTAGAGAGAGTATCAATGTCAACTTTCTCACTATGGCTCCGTTTTTTCCAATTTGCTTTCTTTGGTAAATTGTATAGGTTTGAAATGCAAATGATAATATCAATTAGTTCAATCATTAAGGAGTCATTAAGGGGTCAGATACTAGTATTACTTAGCACTATTGATGGAAATGATTCATCATCATTAAGGAGTCATTAAGGGGTCAGATTCTATTAATGGAAATGATTCATATCATTAAGGAGTCATTAAGGGGTTGGATATTATGAAATTGGTGATTATATTGAAACTAATAATTGATTAAAAAAAGGAATATTAATGAGAATGACAACATTTCTCCTTATTTATTTTCATTATCCATTCACATTATATCAAAATAGTAGATCATCCGTTGTGTGAGTATAAAATAAATATTGTGAAAAAATATTTTATTTGTACTTTTCTTAGAAGTATTTATTTTGGAAAAATGTCAATTCAGGGCCTGAAATATGGTAAATCTATCAATTTAAGGTTTGAAATATTTTTTCTATCGATTCAAGACCTGAAATATAGAAAACTATCAATCCAGGACCTGAAAAATAGAAACTATCAATTTGAGGCTTATAAATTTTAAGACCATGTTTGACACATATATTTCATGTCCTTATTTCATGTTCTTATTTTTTTTATTTTTAGGGTTTACGGTTCAGGGGGATTTAGGGTTCGTGGTTCAAAGTTTAGGGTTCAACGTTTAGGGTTTAGTGTTCAGGATTTAGGGTTTAGTGCCAAACATGGCCTTAAAATTTATAAGCCTCGAATTGATAGCTTCTATTTTTTAGGCCCTGAATTGATAGTTTTCTATCTTTCAGGCCTTGAATCGATAGAAAAAATCTTTCAGGCCTTAAATTGATAGATTTATCATCTTTCAGGCCCTGGATTGATAAAACTCCAAGTATTTTTTATGAGTGTGCCATTAAATCATATTTTTATATGATTTCTTTTAATTCTTCTTTGTCCATATTTTTCAATATGAAAAATGATTTAATAGAAATAATCATATTTTACATTTATAAACTAATATCATTACACTTATCGACTGCTATTATTACACTTATAAAATAAGATTAATAGTATTAAATACTATTGATATTAGTTTATAAGAGTACTCGTTATATTAGTTTATAAGTGTAATTGTATTAATTTCATACTATGAATAAATTTCACAGGAAATCTTGTTTTTAAGTAATTGAAAAGCAATTTTAAAATTTAATAAATTATAAGGGGAGTGTTTGTTTATGAGTTTGAAAGAATTTGATCTCATCTAAAAGTCCGAATTTATAGATAGGTGTGAAATTAATTATTTTATTTTATTTTCCTAACACTCCTCCTCGTTCATGGGCTTAATTTCTCTTGCTCCATCATTAGGAGGTCGATCGAGTGGACAATTTAATATGGGTAGAATTGCTTTAAAGGGAATCGTACCCAAAACGTGGGTGTGAGCCTAAAAGCTCTGATACCATGTGAGAAAAAATATTTGATCACCAACAACCACAGATGATAAGAGAATTTCACTAATACTAATTATATACCAGAAAATTACAACAATGATTCCTTAATTAAAGGAAATCAAATAGAGAATTATACAAGGAATATTCTAGTCTAAAGAAGACTAAATCTGCAACAATTAAGACCAAATCAATATTTACTCTAAATAAGACGGAAGATTACGACAACGATTCCTTAATTAAAGTAAATCAAATAAAGAATTATACAAGGAATATTCTAGTATAAAGAAGACTAAATCTACAACAAATGAAAGAATTTGGTCTCATTTAAAAATTCAAACTAATAAGTAGGTGTAGAATTAATTTCTTTTATTTAATTTCCCTGATCGAGTTTTTGAGTAATGTAAGAATAAGTCTATAACGTGGTAGAATATTTAAAACTCAAAACAAAGCTCACATTAAGGCTAACCATATAAAAGTTAAAAGAATGAATGTGGATGTGTTGTATAATCAGATAACAATAGTATCTTACGGCATAGATAGTGGTACTCTCGACACTTAAGCTATTCCACTTTGTCTGTTATAAACTTATAGTAGTATTTTATTTCGTACACATGGTAATTTGTAGTAATAATACTATAATAATACAAATCTTGTCTAATTTTGGATATGATTTAATAGGGTACTTGTAAGGTATAAATATCAAGTTTTGGATGATTTAATTTTGTGTGTAATTCTTTGTCTCATCAGTGGCAATGGCGACATCAGCTCTGTCTCTCAAGTCATTCTTTAAGTCTCTACCGACAAAGTCAACTGATCAAAATGTAAGTACCCCTTTTATGCGTTTTTGAGCTTTTTCTTGGTTTGAACTGGAAATGATATGTATTTTTAAAGAAAAAAGGTTTTTTTGTTCACTTATTTAGGGTCTATTTTTCATCTTAAAAAATTGAACTTTTCAGTTTTAATCTCATATCTAAATTGATTGTCCAATTTTGGTCTAAATTTTGACCGAAAAATTGCTAACAACATCGTTTCGATCACATGCCCGTAAAATACGGGGGTTTCTAATCGCCTCATTGAAGTAGATGCTAACTATCCTTTTCTTATTTATTTTTTACGTTTTTTTATTAAATTAAATTACACGTATGTAAATAATCCAATAAATTTTACCAGTACGCGACTTTTGTGTGACTGAAAATGCGATTTTTTGTCAAAAATTGGACAATCAATGTAGTTATAGGACCAAAATGGAACAATTATTTTTTTTGGGACGAAAAATAGACAGCAGATAAACTATGTGATAAAAAACTATTTTCTCCGTGTTTTTAGATTTTGATAACTTGTTTTATACTTTAATTCACTGTAATTCCCTATTTTCTTTTCTTTTTCCTCCTTATGATTCTGATATAGAACTCTATTGATTGGTCTTAACTGTAATCTCGGCCAGCTTTACGAGTCCAAAACAATCATGCTGAGGAAGGGAAATTGTTCAGTGGGTGGTCAGAACATTAAGTTAAATTGCTTGAGAAACAAAGAGATGGATTTCAGCATATCAGCTTTGGTTGATGGTAAGGGTATATTAGATGTATTCAAGTTAGCTATGCGTTTATGTATTTCCTTATACTTTAATTCATGGCTATGATAAATTCATTGAGATATCATATAAACTTATGACACAAGAGGAGGCTGTACGGGAGGCAAGTGTTTCGACTAAGTTGATGAATTTTTCTAATGAATTCGATCCTTATGATGCTATGAGCACGCCTCTATATCAAACTGCAACTTTCAAGCAGGTAACCTTTGCAACCCTCATTCTTTTGGTTCGGCACCAAATTGCACATAGAATTCTTACAAATATTTATCAGAAAATATACAGAAATGCCTTTATTCCCTTTATCCTACTCTTTTTTGCCCATTTAACCAAAGAACTATCTATTATGCTCTTCTTCTTTTTTTTTATAATTTTACCCATCATCATCTAATTCTCATTCCAACATTAATTTTTGAGATTTGTTTGGATGCATCTTAGAGAAATGGGATACGAAACAAAAAAGTAGGGGGAATGGGTTTTTGATGTTGGAATGAGAATTAGATAATGAAGAGTAAAATTGTTAAAAAATTACATAATAGAGAGTTATTTGATCAAAGGGCCAAAAAAGAGTGCTAACTCAAATAAAGGCAAAAAAGAGTTTGTCCCACTATTTATTTGCAATGCTTGGGAATAATATACGGAAATAAGAAATCAATATACATTCTCCTAAAGAGTATATCTTCGCATCAAAATACTGGGAATAATGTTTTTTTAGGACAGTCGAGCTGAATAAGCCAAATCGGGCTAAAATTTCACTTGAGTTACATGATTATCCTATATTTACAGATTTTGAAAGCATATTATCCTACCTTCACAAGTTCGTAAATATGTAAATGTATGACAAACATGCAAATTACGTGACAATTCAGTCCGATTTGGCCTTATTCGAGCTCGATTGTGCTATATTTACAGATTTTAAAATATATTGTTCTATATTTATAAATTTTAAAACATATTGTCCTACATTTCTAAGCCAGTAAAATTATTGTCCTTAAACACAACGCCGGCATTTAAGTCCGATTTGGCCTTATTTGAGCTCGATTGTGCTATATTTACAGATTTTAAAACATATTGTCCTACATTTCCAAGCCTGTAAAATTATTGTCCTTTAAACACAACCCCCTCTAAGTTTTTTTTTTCCTCAAAATATCATAAAAAAGTGTGTGCTTATAAAGATCCTAGTACTTCTCTTATATTCAAGTGTTTGTGCAGCCTTCAGCTACACATTATGGACCTTATGATTATACAAGAAGTGGAAATCCAACTCGGGATGCCCTAGAAAGGTCTCTTCTTTCATTGATTTACATTATCGACGAATGCTCCACAATTATTTCTTTCTGTTGAAATGATTTCTGTCTATTTCAGACTTCTTGCAGAGCTTGATAAAGCTGATCGAGCATTATGCTTCGCCAGTGGAATCGCAGCTTTGTCAACTGTTACTCATCTTGTTGCAACTGGTACTCTGCTTTCTTTCTTATACTCCCCCGTCCTGATTTAGATTGCACATTTGTAAACGGCACGGGTTTTAATAAAACTGTTGCTTATTAATATTAAATAGTGTAAAATTGATTTGGTAGAGGGCATATATGTCATTTCCACTTTATATAAGAAATGTGTTTTATGTGTGGGGTATTTTTGTGAATATAGTGGCATGTAGAGTATTTTTTTAAGTGTGTAAAGTTGCTTTATTTCTATTTTAGGAAATGGTAAAATAAAATAAGGACGTCCAATTAAAGAAAATGTGCAATCTAAATTAGGACGGAGAGAGTAGTATTTATGCTCAATTGTGTTCCCAATGTTCGGAACATGAGTGCTTCCTTAGCAAATATTTATATAAAAAAACTCTTTTTTCGGCGTGGCAGGGGAGGAGATTATTGCTGGTGACGACATGTATGGTGGTTCTGATAATTTGTTGTCACGAGTAGTCCCAAAATCCGGAGTTGTTGTCAAGTTAGTATCGTTCTCTTCAAACTAATTTATTTTATTCGGCTAGCAAGGCTTCATACTATTTGTGGCGTAGGCGCGTGGATACGAAAAACTTGGAAGAGGTTGCATCCGCCATTGGCCCTTGGACAAAGCTTGTGTGGTTGGAAAGTCCAACGAACCCACGCCAACAGATTTCTGATATTCGGGTAGGTCTCATGAATTTAAAATACGTATTTACGACTGCTTCATTAAACCATTTAAATTTGAGTCTTTGATGTACTAATTTGTGCACCTATTGTCCCGATATTTTCATTTAGAAAATATGTGAGCTTGCACATGCTCATGGTGCTCTCGTGTTGGTGGATAACAGCATTATGTCTCCTGTACTGTGTCAACCTTTGGAACTCGGAGCTGGTAATGATACAATAATTGCTTAATTTGTGAATTTTTCAGTCTTTCTGAACAAAATATTGTATGTGAATTGAATTTCAGATATCGTGATGCATTCGGCTACGAAATTCATATCTGGTCACAGTGACCTCATGGCCGGCGTTCTTGCTATTAAGGGCGAAAGGTGTGTCCACTATTTTCGTAATTTTCATTTGAAGGGAGAACTTTCGATTTTTGAACTCATCGAGTCATTTTCCTTGTTTAATGCTAATTAGCTTGGCGAAAGAACTGCATTTTCTACAGAACGCGGAGGGCTCAGGTTTATCGCCATTCGACTCTTGGCTTTGTTTACGAGGCATCAAAACGATGCCTCTACGCGTTGAAAAGTAACAGGTATTATCTATTGTATCTATTGAATTTAGTAACTAACTAATTAATGCACTCAGCTTTGATTTTCTCATCTCAAATGCTCTTGCATGATAAAAGAAGACTTTTCACTTAACTGCTAAAATTTCCACATTTACCTTTTTTTGTTAATTTGTTGTACAAGATTATTTTAATGTTGTGGTCATATGATGTCGAATCTGCAGGAAAATGCACAAAAAATAGCAGAATTCCTGTCGTCCCATCCTCGGGTGAAGAGGGTAAATTATGTTGGTCTTTCCGATCATCCAGGGCGATACTTACACTTCTCCCAAGTACAAATGTTCAATCCATAATCTCTTACTCATTAATTGGGAAAAACACTTTGTAAGGATGGTAACATAGGTGGGGTTGTGTTTTAAAGACAATAATTTACGAACTTGGAAATGTAGGACAATATGTTTAAAATTTTGTTAATATAGGACAATATGTTTTAAAATCCTGTAAATATAAATATATGACAATGTGTTTTAAAATCTTGTAATATTACGATCCAGGGCTCGATTGTCCTACATTTATAGGATTTAATACATATTGTCTTATATTTACAAATTTTAAAACATATTGTCCTAACTTTCTAAGCCCGTAAAATTATTATCCTTAAAACACAACCTCCCTAATTTAATGTCCTAAAAAATATTTTTCCCCTCATTAATAAGCCAAAGGCAAGGAAATTTGACATGTTGTCCCGAATGTCTTCTCTCTCTTGGCACAGGCGAACGGTGCGGGATCGGTGCTAAGTTTCGTGACGGGCTCATTGGCACTGTCTAAGCATGTAGTCGAGGCGACCAAATATTTCAGCATAACCGTCAGTTTTGGTAATTCTGCACCACTTTTTTGGTATCTTTTAGTAGAGCAACACTTGTATGCACCAATTGCACAAAATGCAATTGGTGTAATTGAATTTAATTTTAGTTTGGATGATCCATCTACACCCTAAACACTAAATCATGAACCCTAAATCATGACCTATTCGGGCCGGGTGAACCATGAACCACTCGGCCTGGGTTCGGGTCGGGCCCCAAAAAACGAACTGGAAAAAAGTTAAAAAAAAAAAAAAAACTGAATTGAAATCCAATTGCACCAAATCAAAATTGGTGCAAATGGTCTTTTAATTTGCCCTTTTAGTAAGGCTTGTTTTCTTGATATAAGATAACACATACAAAACATAAGATAGTTACATTTTTAGACAAATTAGTAAAAGACTCAAATATGTAATTTTAACTATGCAGGAAGTGTGAAGTCCCTCATCAGCTTGCCTTGTTTCATGTCTCATTCAATCATACCTGCGGCAGTACGAGAAGCTAGAGGCTTGACTGACGATCTCATCCGTATTTCTGTTGGAATTGAGGATGTTGATGATTTGATTTACGATTTGGACAATGCCCTCACAATAGGCCCTGCTTAGCTTCTCTCTGCGTTTCTTGACAAGATTTTCAATGGGATTAGCACGATTCCACTCACTCTGGTTTACGCACAAATAAACGTCTGCTTTCGAATTCAAGTATGTTTTTTTAATTCAAGGATTTAGTAACATGAGAAGAAACTGTCTGCTTTTGCCAAAGTTTTGCGAGTTAAAAACTTTAGTAGATGTGATAATGGCTAGTTCTGTGAGCACTCTTCTGTAAGTTCAATCAGTTTTATGTTCTATCACAAAATCTTGCCTCATACAAAATAAAAATAAGAGCAACACTCATGTGATAGTTATTGTGTATAATATGTACAAAAACTTTCATTGTTTAAAAATAAAAAAAAAAAATTCAACAGTGATAGTTATTGTTCATAATATGGCGTCTCTAATGTATCCTCAAAGAAGCCGACATCTACATTTAGCTTCACCAAAGCCGGTCCTGACATTTTTCAGGCCCGAGGCAAACACAAAAATGGGCTCCCCTTTTGATAACATCAAATAATATAAGCAACATGCACAGTGGCGGACCCATGTTTTTAAAATATGCAAATATATGACAATATGTTTTAAAATCTGTAAATGTAGGACGACTGAACCCGAATAAGCTCAAATCGAGTTGAAATGTCATGTGAGATTTGAGCTTGTTCGAGCTCAATTATCATACATTTACAGAATTTTAAAACATATTGTCCTATATTTACAAATTTTGAACATATTATACTATATTTACAAATTTTTAAACATATTGTCCTACATTTTCAAGCTCGTAAAATTATTGTCCTTAAAACTGTTGTCTTCGATATAATTATTCAGCATTAATTGAACACATAAGAGAGACACGTGTAATATTCAACTATTAAAATAATCGAGCTCGATGAACAAGTGTGCTCGCTGCATGCCGACCAAACAAGTTTGTTCGCCAGCTCACCACTTGTCAACCATGCGAGTATGCTCACCAATTAAGTAAGTTTTGTTCGCCAGCTTGCCATTTACCAACCAAGGTTGTTCAACCAGCCCACCGAGCAAACAGGTATGTTCGCCAGACTAACCGAGCAAAATAATCCTGAAAAGATGTTGATCTGATCACCAAACCGATCGATCGAAGAAGAAATCGATAGCCTTGAAATAAGTGACCTCGTGGTCAAGATGCTTTCGATGCTCGACATCCCGGAGGCTCGGACAAACCCGAGGGGTCAAGATGCTTCGATGCTCGAGATATCCCGAGGGCTCGAGACATCCCAAGGCTCGACAAACCCGAGGGGTCGATATGCTCGATGCTCGACATCCTAAGGGCTCGAATAACCCGAGGGGGTCAAGATGCTCGATGCTCGAGATATCCCGAGGACTCGATAATCAAGAACTTCGAACATGCTCGACGAGGACAATATTCGCATAAAATTGATGTGGTTAAAGGGCGAACAAAGCATTCAATCGAGCAAAAGATTGATTTGGACGACCAAAAGAGTGCCTTATAGACAAGCAAGTGCAAAGATCAATCTGGAAGATGAAGTTGAAACGTGGCGAAGATCACATGAGTTCTTGCATGGCCCGGTCTCCGGCTCATGCATGCCAAACCACCATGCTTGTCAAAGTACTATAAGTAGAAGAAAAAACAACAAGATAGGGGTTCACAAAAAAATTTCCCAGAGGGGTAAGGTTCAGAAAAATTCGAGAGTTCATCCATACACATAGAAAACCCTAGCACTCATATATCGACTCTCCAAATCATCTTTATCCATAACGATTCATCTTCATGAGATGTATCATATATTATTGTACGTGTAAAACTCGCAATACTACATCCCCGGCTTGGTACGCCCCCCGGAGTAGTCATTTTCTTGATTAACCGGGTCAACAAATTCCTCTTATTTACAGTTTATTTTACACGTGCATATTTTGTTTTGTGAGTTGTCACCGAATTAGCCACATAATATTCTCCATATAAAAACGACTACGCAACAAATTGGCGCTTAGAAGGAGGGTACCAAAAACCAACCCATACATAATCCCGTAGTTAGCCGAGACGGAAAAAAAAATATAATGCCTCAATCTAGGAATACCCAGACCCCAGAGAGGTCGGGCAAAGCCGACCTCACGAGGAAAATTGGCTCATCGTCACCTCATAAAGATCGTATGAAGGAGACCATCAATCTTGAAGATATTGCCAACGATCCGTGGCCATAACAAAACCATCACTTTCTTTTGCTACGAGCACAGAAAGAGAGGGCCAAAAAGAGAGTAGCCGTTAAAAACTCAAGATGATGATGATCGACACTTCAGATACACCGATAGCGAGGAAGTTAATATAAAAAGCCGCACGGAAGTCGGCTAATAAAAAAATGATGATATGTTCGATGACGCCGACCTCAAGGGTCCGCACCATCGGCCGTTGACGTTTGAGGCTCTCCACCAAAGACCGAATCGGCAACTATAGGCGACAGGATCCCGGAAAGGAACAACCGATAAACATGCCCGCTCCCTCAGATCCTCATGATCATCCGCATCCCGAACAAAAATCGGCTGGAACAAAATTATCTATCCATCACCGATTGGGTAGTCAAGCACGAACTTGGAAAGGGGGACCGCC
Organism: Stenogyne calaminthoides; assembly: GCA_037126765.1. Lineage (NCBI taxonomy): Eukaryota > Viridiplantae > Streptophyta > Magnoliopsida > Lamiales > Lamiaceae > Stenogyne > Stenogyne calaminthoides. The sequence goes on along the minus strand of JBBCBC010000014.1, from coordinate 22,771,134 downwards.
CCATCACGCGAGCATGACCCACTGGGTCCTCATGATGGGATACAACCCCCGATCTAAGTCTGTCGGTTCCACAAAATTTGCGGAATGCGAAAGCCATTGAAGGCTTACAGTGACTTGCCGCAACTAAAGGACTCCCCGAAAGACAACACCGCTTCGCCATTAACACCGATTTATCATCATGGCGGCCAAAATACAAGAGAAAGTGGTGAAGATCCGACCACCAATTCCCATGTTCGATGCTGAGTCTGACCCACATGTTCATCTCAAAGAAATACTCGAGACTTTATGATGACGCCATGGGCGCCACCGACGCCTTGACGCGTCTTGCGATCATTCCCCATGACTTTGGGTGATCGAGCTCATAGATGGTTCTCTACTTTACCCGCCAAGGCCCATCACATCTTTTTTGCTCGATTGGGACAAACAATTCCTCGTCCCATTTCTCATCCATGTATGCTCGCCCAGCACCAAAACAAAGGTTGGCACATTTTTCCCAACGGAGGGGTGAGTCTGATCGAGCATACATCGAAAGATTTGATAAATGTTTATACGATGGAGCCCCAGTTGAAGAGGATGCCAAGATCCTCGCGGTGGTCGGAGGCCTGACCCTGAATACTGACATGTGGAAAGCCATGCATCAAGACTGGTTGAACACATATTCAGAATTCCGAGAGCGAGCATCCAAGATCATAGCCATGCAGGATCTGCTCGCCCAATCATGATTGGGCCAGGAAACAACAACTAAGAAAGTTTTTGGGAAGAAAGTGATGAATGAGGAGGGGTATAAACCCCCAGGGTCTTTCAAACCATTCGAAGAAAGAGCAGAAGAAAACACCCTACGAAGTCTTCTGGGCGTTTCATCAGAAACAATTTTTAACCAAATCAAAGATCGGGACATGTTGGATAGGCCTCGAAGAATCATAATGGACAAGCATCGGCTTAATGCTTCCAAATATAGTAATTATCACGAGTACATTGGGCATAATACAGAAGATTGTCGCGATTTACTTCGTCAACTTTGGAAGTTATACGAGGAGAATCGTCTTACCCACTTCCTTAAAAAGCCAAAAAGCGAGACTCCAACGTAAAAAAAATAGGAGATCGTAGGGTAAGCGAAAATTTAAGACATCCGACGGTGATCCCGGAAGAATCCGTGAAGAGGTCCTGAATTACCCAAAAGAGGGGCTCCTACTGTGGGTAGAGGTCGAGAAAGTCAAGAGATCCACATGATACGTCCTGAATATGGTCCAGTGGGTGGATGTTATCAAGCACCGACATTATCGAACAGACGAAAGAAGATGGAGATGCGTGCCATGCCAAGCATCCATCAGGTAAAGGTGGTGAGCACGCGTCCAAAGACGCCACCCTCTCACCAAATCATGTTCTCGAAGACGATCTCGATGGCATAATCACCCCCACAATGACTCTCTAACCATCGGTGCTTTCGTCTCCTCGGTTTGAAGGTGCACCGCCTCCTCTCTGGACACGGAAGATATCACGAACATTTTGTTCATCGACACTCTGCACCAAATGGAAAAACAAGTTGGGGACTTGAGTAGCTATATAGAACCATGTGATCACACCATCATGGGTTTCGGGGAATCTATAACCCGACCCTATGGTATGATCAGGTTAGGAGTCGAGTTAGAATCAACTCTAAATCTGGAGATCCGACGAACTAGAATGCTAGATTTTGTAATCGCCGATGCTCTGTCTACTTATAAAGGGTTTCTAGGTCGCCTGCTTATTCGAGAATTTAAAGTCACTTTTTCTACTTATTATTACTTGTGTTAAATTTCCAACACAAGATGGAACGGGTAGCGTAAAAGGTGATAAAAAAAAAGCTCGAGATTGTTTGCTATCATGTGCACCAGAAAAGCAAAATATCGTTAACATGATGGAGCAAACATGGGAGATCGAAGAATCAAGCCAACAGGCAAAAACGTTGCCAAAATATCCTTTGACGAGCACACCTCCATGCTGCGAACCGAACCAATCCGGATGGTAACTCATGTCCCCGGATCTCCCAGGATCTAATGAGTATTGATCCGCCAAACGAGCTACCGGACCTAGAACCTCGCGTAGGTTTTGAACCTATGGAGGTTGATGACGAACACCGGGGGTCGATCGAAGATCCTCGGTGGAAACAAAAAAGAAAGCGAGCAACACCTGTCGAACAACTGGAGTCTATTAATATCGACCCGAACAGACCTGAGTTAGAAGTGTTCATTGGTTCGGAATTACCGGAACCATTACGAACAGAAATAATTGCTTATCTTCAAGCAAACTTGGATGTGTTCGCTTGGTCGCACGAGGACATGGTTGGCATTGATCCAAAACATGCATGTCTCTCCCTCAACCTTGATCCAACACAAACTCTAGTAATCTAGAAGCGCAGAAAGTTCAGTCCGGAAAAGTATGCGCCAATGAATAGAGAAATCAAAAAGTTGCTCGATAATAAGCTGATTCGAGAAGTAAAATGCCCAAGATGGCTTACGAACCCTGTGCTCATCCGCAAGTCTAATGGAACTTGGAGATTATGTATTTATTTCACTGATTTAAACAAGGCATGCCCGAAAAGATAATTTCCGATCTGCATGCTCGATTATTTGGTCGATAATACTGAGAAACCATGAGCTCATGACCTTCATGGATGCTTTTGCTGGCTATCACCAAATACCCATGCATCCGGACGATCAAAAGAATACGACATTCTGCAGTGAAAAGAATATGTATTGTTTGCAACGCATGCCATTCGGATTAAAGAATCGCCGAGCAACGATCGGCGTTTGGTGAACAAAATGTTAAATTTAACACATCGCCAAACAATTGAGGTGTATATTGATGATATTGTGGTAAAAAGCTTAACACAAGGAAGACCAAATCACCCACCTCGCACAAAAGTTTGATATTCTCGGGTACAACATGAAGTTAAACCAAAGAAATGCAGCTTGGGGTGTTCACTCGGAAAATTCCTCGGACATATGGTCACCAACGGGGAATTGAAGCGAACCCATCAAAGATTCAAGCCATGCTCGACATCACGGGCCCCGTGAGTGTGAAAGAAGTCCAAAAATTAACCAGACATTTGGCTTCCGTCAGCCGGTTTATATCACGAACTGGGGACAAATGCAAACCTTTCTTTGATGCATTAAAGAAAGGGAAATTCCAGTGGACAGAGCATTGCCAAAATGCATTTAATCCATTAAAGCAGTACCTTGCAGATACTCAAACACTATCCAAGCCTGTTCCAGGTGAACAACTTTATTTGTATCTCGCTGCATCCGAGCATGTAATTAGCGTCGTGCTCGTTCGGGCAGAGGGGAGAACCCACTTACCCGTTTACTATGTAAGCCAGGTGCTCAAAGAAACCGAGCTCCGGTACCCACCACTGGAAAAATTAGCATATGCTCTCGTTATGAGTGTTCAAAAATTGGGACAAATCCTCCACCGACCAGACACTGCGGGCAGATTACTCAAGTGGGCGGTGGAGTTAGGCCAATTTGGCATTACGTTCGCCTCGCGAACAGCAATGAAGGGCCAAGCTATGGCCAATTTCATGGTCGAGTTGACATACCCGCAAATGCCCGAAAGAGCCATCGACCAACCATGGCATATGTATGTAGATGGCTCATCAACAAGTTCAAGAGCCGGAGCAGGCGTGGTTCTCATCAGCCCAACTCGACAAACTTTCACAACTGCCATCCGTTTTGATTTCTCAGCTACAAATAATGAAGCCGAGTACGAGGCTTTGATCGCTGGACTACAAATGGCTATGACAATGGGAATTCAAAAGTCGATGATTCTGGCGATTCTCGGATAATCGTTTATCAAGTAACAGAGGCAGTCACGAGGCCCGAGGCGAACGGATGGCACAATATCGACCCAACTAGCAAAAGGAGTTGCTCGAAACAATTCGAACAAGTTTACATAGAACAATTACCACGATTGTGTAATTCGTTCGCTGATGCCTTGGCACGCCTGGCAACAGTAGAAGGAGTGACGAACACAACGGACATTGTGGTCGTCACAACTTGTTCGCCATCAATTCCCGTAGTTGTGGTCGCCCATATAACATTTGAAGCAAGAAAACGGATGACTCCCATTTTGAATTACTTACAAAAGGGACTTCTCCACGAGAATAAAGCACAAGCTACTGCGCCTCAGATACAATCGCTTTCGTTATACAATCTTAAACGAGCATTTATACAAAAGAAGCTTCTCACTTCCATTAATGAAGTGTATTACTCTGAAGAGGGTCATGTGATTACGGAGCAAATTCATGAAGGAGTATCACGGAAACCATACAATGGGGCCTCGCCCCGCACATAAAATTATTAGACAAGGCTATTCTTGGTGACCCTCAAAAAAAAAGATTCGTCACAGATGTATGCTCGTGCGTGTCACAAGTGCAGTACATGCCCCACTTATTCATAGCCCACCAAGAATTAGTGTCGGTTTATAGCCCGCTGGCCATTTGCTAAATGAGGAATCGATTTGATCGCCCATTTCCCTCTTGGCACGTCCGGGGTAAAAATATCTTTGTAGTTGTCGTTGATTACTATACTAAATGGGCGGAAGCCGAAAGCATTGTTAAAGTCACCGAACAAAGAATGTGGAACTTTGTTTGAAAAACATCATTTGTAGTTTTGGGCTTCCCCAATCATTAGTAACGGATAACGACAAACGATTCGATGGAAGTGAATTACGACAAAATTGTGCTCATTGGGGCATAAAAAAGCATTACTCGACCAGATATCCCCAAATCAAACGGACAAGTTGAAGTTGTTAATAAAATTATCAAGCATACCCTCAAGGCTAGACTTGATAATTCCAAGGAGGATGGGAAGAGTTGCCCAAAATATTATGGGCCTATCGAACAACTTTCGAGAACATCAATCATGGAACCCCCGCTTTGCCCGGCATTTGGTGCGGAAGCTGTTATACCCGCAAAAATCAAGATTCCGAGTAATCGGACAATGACTTTCGGAGAACACATTAATGACCAGGCGCTCGCCCTGAGTGCAGACCTGTTAGAAGAAAGAAGGATGGAGGCTGATTCAAGAATGCCATGTACAAAAAGAGATCAGAAAAGTTCTATAACTCCAAAGTCCGAACACGCAGGTTCAATGTGTGCGAGCTGGTTTTAAGACGAGCAACGGGGTATTAGGTGGTGTGTTCGGCCGAGCATGGAAGGTCCATTCAGAGTTACAGAACGTTTGTTAAATGGGGCATATGATTTGGAAGACCTGAATGGAGTCCCATTGTCCTACTCGTAGAATGCGTCAAATTTGAAAAAATATTATCAGTAATAACGAGCATAACTGGCCGAACATAATCAGCCACATAGCTGAAACGAGCACAAATGGCCGAACATAATCAGCCATTCAGCTAAGACGAGCAGGACAATCATGAAGAAGAACACATTGTGTTCGGCACAAATCTTCTAGGAAAAAATGCTTGTCAGCACTATTGAAAGATAGAAGATACGTGTCAAAACAAGTTGAGATGTCGTGGCAACCAGAAAAGGAACGTGTCAATCCTTGAATAGGAACTGATAAAAAACCGAACAGATATCAAAAGGAGGATTCAAAGCTAAAAGGCCAGCACCAACTAGCTATGCGGCAAAGACTAACTGGGATAGTTCTATAAATAGAGGCATATTGATAGCTGAAGAAAGCAGAGAAAAAACAGATAAAAAAGGAAAAAAAATACTACAGTTATCGGAAGAAAGTTGGTTTAGTATGCCTCCAGACGAAGAATTCAGCACTCGATTAAGCTACCATTCTGCTGAATCGAGCATCTGTCCTAGTACGAGCTTTATACCCCATGTGACACTCAGGAGCCACAGTTTGGCGCGTTACGGACTCAAGATGCTCGGCAGAGTCATGGTTGCCACTCCACGTTACTCATTTGCTTATGCAATGGTAAATCACTAGTCCCATGCATCCCCAAAAATCTCCTCCGAAGGATGTCGTGGTATCCGCTTGAAACAACATGCGGATCTTGATGCTCGGCATCTAATGGGGATGAAATGGTGCGGTGAGGATTTTGCTCGCGATTTTATAAGCGGCATGACATGCTGTCCACATGCTCATGTCCGCGGAACCCAAGATAATCACAACTTGTCCGGGAGGGAAAAAACTTATCTTTCTTTCGCTGAGCAGCTATTATTTAAAGAAGGGTAGACAGATGATGATCGCCACATGCTTGTCAACATCAATTCCGCGGACAAGGTGAGGCCAGTTTATGTCTACTCAAGACAAGTTTCAAATTCAAAACCGTAGTCTAATGTCTATAGTTGTGTAATAGATACGGTCTTTTCAATTGTAAAAAGTTGTAATAGAATACAACGTGTTGCAAAAACATTTTTTGTTTGTTAAGATTTTCTAGTTGAAGCCTATTAGAGGTCGCACTAAGCCGAACGGCCCAAACAAAGACGAACGAGCCCAAGTCTATGTTCACCGATTTAACGAAGTTCAGATTCGATTCCCGCACAAAAAAGCGAGTAATGGGTACGTGATGCAAAAGATGACTCAGATTTACAGATACCCGTAGAAAAAGCGGGTGATGAGTCTTGGTCGCAGTAAATAAGACGGCCCTAAGACGTAAGTGATCGCGCTTAAATAAGACGATCGCCCGAATCAAGAAAGGGGGTTGCATAAAGTTAACCCATCTGGTCGCACCTAAATAAGACGATCAACCGATTACATCACAATAAGACAATCAAAACGAAAAGAAGTCGAGAGGAGGCGGACATAGACAAACACAATGTTCAATTCATTCGTAAGAAAAGAGGCATAAACTAGAAAGAACAAGGCAAACATCAAGCAACACAAGCATCAATCAATCATCAAGAACAACATTCGCCCTCAACAATCGTTTAGAGGAAATCGCTCAAAATGTAAATTCAACCTTTTAGTTTTGAAGTTGTTCGAACAAAAGAGAAAAAGGCAAGAAATTACACAAGTTCAAAAAAGAGATTGTTCAACAAAAGAGAAGAAGACAAATTACACAACAATTGTTCAACAAAACAAAAAATTATACTAAGGAACGGCTCCTCCAGCATGGTCAGACCCAGTCTGCTCGCCAGGAAGTACACTTTGCTCGATCACAGGAGATCCCCTTTGTTCGTCCCGCACTTGATCGAACCCGAGCTCGGCTTCGGAGAGTTTGGTCAAGAACATCAAGCAATATTCACATCCGAGCCATCTTCCTCATCCAAGATAGGATCATCAATCTCGATCCTTCAGAAGATTAGAGAAATCACACGATCGTTTAAGTCGGACATCGGAGGTTGCGATCCGGGGTTATCGATCGAATCTTCTTGGCCCGGATATGAGCGGGGCAATTTGTTCGCCAGTGAGCGTGTGGTGAGCAGACCGGATGGCATTGGCAAAAGCACATATGTAAGAGAAGTTCGACATAGAATCAACATACTCCCTCGTTGTGCAACTGAATTTTTGAGACCCAAACGAGTGTTGGTCTCTTCAAAGAATGATGAGTTGTTGGCCGAAAGCAATTCTTCTCACATTCCATGACCTCGACATCAGTTCGGAGTTTACTAAGCTCGATATTCATCTCATTCTGAACTCTCCGTATACCGACCACCTCCTCCTGAGCAAGGTTAAGCTCCTCCCTTGCCTGGCGAGCAACTTCGAGCACTTTGGCGAAAGCATCCTCTTGAGCCTTATGAGCATCCGCTGAGCCGAGGATATCTCGGCCGCCAGGCCAACCTCAATTCATCCCCGAGTTTTGCTCACACCGCACCTTCTCTTCAAAACTTCGATCGAGCCAAGTAGTTGGCATGAAGATTGGCGGACTCAAAGATACACTTTCAAGGATGACCAAAGATTGGCCCTGGTGTACCAGGCCAAGTCGCATGTTTTCCAAAGGTGTTGGACCCGTGGTGGCCTCTTCAAGCTCAGTGGTTCATGCTCGTATAGGGGTCTCGCAAGCCTTCTGAACATGCTCGGGAAGACCCGGAATATTGCGAACACGTGGAGAGCAGAAATAATTCTTCAATTCAGGCATCAGAGGCGCCAACCTGCTCAACCTGCATGTTCACCCGAGCAAACAAATGAAATAAAGCGAACAAAATCAATTGAAGGAAAAGATAATTCAATGGGCGAACAAACGTACCTATTGGCCCGAGCAGGATCCCATCCAAAAATGATTTTTCTTCGGGAGACCGGAGTTGAGGGTTCATAGGAGTCCAAGTCCGAGGTCCTGGAGGAGGTGGAGAAGATGTACCCACCTCCATTTCAACTATTTGAACGACCGGACCGACAACAGAGGCGGCCATTCTGATCGCTTTAAGAAGGGGGTCTCCCTAACAAAGATCGATGCTTTCGTCGAGCCTGGTCGCTTGCCCCCTGCTCGTCGGTTTCCATCCTTGGTCTTTTTGGCGACGGAGCCTGTTCGCTCGCCCCCTGCTCGGCCGAACGAGTTGTCCTCTTCTGTCGGCTCGACTCCCTAGGTCCAGACGTAGATGCTCGGCTCACCCTGCTCGTTTCCCCTCGATTTGCTCGCTGAGCCTCCCGCTCGGCTTGAATTCGAGCAAGCTCCTGAGGTCTTTTTCTTCGAGCCATTTCAGTATGCTCGGATGTACTCACGACAACAGTAACAACAGGGAAAGCTATGGATAAAACACTTCATTATACAAGAAAGAGAAACAGCGAACAAAAGGTACAAAACATGCAAATGCAAAAAAGCAATCCTTACCAGTGGGATTAACAACAACAAGATGGTGAGGGGGCACGCACAAGCCTCCTTTCTTCCTTTGATCGGCGGTATTCAAAGTCTTCACAGATCGTTCTGAGCGAGGCTCGAGATCGATTTGCGAAATCTGCTAAAAAAAAGCCGCCGTTGGTCTCTTTTTGTCCGTCGCACGAATTCTAAATGAAGAATAAATTAAAATCGTTCAAAGTCAAGAGCAAAAGACACGTAAATACTTTACCGGTAAACCCCAAAATCAATTAGGGATGTCTAAACGAGCATCCGGTTCGCCTTCGAGCCCGAGCTTTTCAATCGCCCCAACGAACCCGAATTTCTCCTTCCAATCGGTGATTTTGTTCGCACATCCTCAATGATCTTGCACTTAGCATTTGCTTGCAAAAAAATTATCCATGTTCGCCGGACCCGGACGGGTCAAATGCACTAGTCGTGCGAGTTCAGCTGCTGTGGGATAATATACGGGCTTCATTTTGCCGAACAAAGTCAAGAAGCTCATAATCATGTGCCACCCATTTGGCTTTAGCTGCGTAATGGTAATGTTCCATTCTACGAGCAAACAAGTGATAGCCGGATGGAGTGGAAACCGAAGGCCCGCTTCCATCGTGTCCAAATTCACAGCAACACAACCCTCAGGGGGCTGGTCTGCTCGCTCATCGGGACCAGGTGCCCAGAAAAAGACATCTTTGGGGGTTTCGTAGTTTCTATACAGCTGAGCGAGCATATCAACATCAATTATGCTCGTAATTTTGCTCGCCGGGTACTCATTCTCAACCCTAGTCCTACGAGGTTGTTCGGGCCAATCAAAATCATAACGAGCATTATACTCGTTATATATTGGGTTATGAGGGACACCAACAGGGATATCAAGTTCTGTGTTCTGTTCGCTGCCTAACCCCCTGTTCGACTCATCGATATTCACAACCATCAAGAATTCCTCCCTCACATTATCATCATTCCTATTCACATCAAGACTATCTACAACCCTCGACCTAATCTGGGATTGGGGCAAAGAATCATCACTCAAATCATCTAAAAAATCACTACGGGCTAAATCCCTATCCAATTCGTTTAGGGCATCATTGGAATCGGAGGAAAGAATGGCAAACGGCTACCGAACTTGCCAACGAGACCTTGATCCTGAAGCATTTATCTCCGACGCATTAGTATCGCTACGGGGGATTGTACAAAAAGAGGGGGAGGAAAAACTATGGTGGTCCGATTCAATTGAGGCAAAAGAGTTTGAACAAGAAGCCATAATCGGAATTAAAGGGAGTATGCAATGGTTACCTGAGTAAAATCCTTTGCCGGAAGTTTCAGACGCGAAAGAGATTGAAGATAGAGACAGAGAGAAGAGGAAAAGAAAGAAAGGGAACTGAGGCGGCAAAAATAGGTATTTATAAATGCCAGGTTTGAATTTTTTTTGAAATTTGGCACAGAAGACGAAACGACGTTCACGACGGCCCAATCAAATTATAACAGTTGGGCCCCCATGATGAATACAAAGCGACCCGGCTGGGGGGTATTGTTGTGTTCGATATAATTATTCAGCATTAATCGAACACATAAGAGAGACACGTAATATTCAACTATTAAAATAATCGAAGCTCGATGAACAAGTGTGCTTTCGCCAAGACGTACCGACCAAACAAGTTTGTTCGCACCCACCGCCACTTGTCAACCATGCGAGTATGCTCTTATGAAGTAAGTTTTGTTCACCAACTTGCCATTTACCAACCAAGGTTGTTCAACCAAATTTCCACCGAGCAAACGGGTATGTTCGCCCGGACTAACCGAGCAAAATGATCCCGAAAGATGTTGATCCGATCACCAAACCGATCGATCGGAAGAAGAAATCGATAGCTTTGAGTCAAGTGACCTCGAGGTCGAATTGCCGATGCTCGGACATCCCGAAGGCTCGAGACAAACCTGAGGGGTCAAGATGCTCGATGCTCGGGATATCCCGAGGGCTCGACATCCCGAAGGCTCGATAAAAACCGAGGGGGTCAAGATGCTCGATGCTCGGACATCCTAAGGGCTCGCATAACCTGAGGGTCAAGATGCTCGATGCTCGAGATATCCCGAGGACTCGAATAATCAAGAACCTCAGACATGCTCGACGGGACAATATTCGCATAAAATTGATGTGGTTAAAGGGCTAAAAAGCATTCAATGAGCAAAAGATTGATTTGGACGACCAAAAGAGTGTCTTATAGACAAGCAAGTGCAAAGATCAATCGAAGATGAAGTTGGAAACGTGGCAAAGATCACATGAGTTCTTGCATGGCCTAAGTCTCCAAATCATGCATGCCAAACCAAATTTCATGCTTGACAAAAGTACTATAAGTAGAAGAAAAAACAACAAGATAGGGGTTCACAAAAAAAATTCCCAGAGGGGTAAGGTTCAGAAAAATTCGAGAGTTCATCCATACACATAAAAAACCCTAGCACTCATATATCGACTCTCCAAATCATCTTTATCCATAACGATTCATCTTCATGAGATGTATCATATATTGTACGTGTAAAACTCGCAATACTACATCCCTGGCTTGGTACGCCCCCAGAGTAGTCATTTCTTGTGGCCCGGGTCAACAAATTCCTCTTATTTACAGTTTATTTTACACGTGCATATTTTGTTTGTGAGTTGTCACCGAATTAGCCACATAATATTCTCCATATAAAACGACTCGCAACAAAAACAACCCCCAAATTATCGTCCTAAAAAAATATTATTCCCCTACAAATAATCATACAATTCGATGCAAACTAATTAAAATATGTTATATAACATTCAAAAATTAAAGTACAATTACAATTCAGTCTATTGAATCTTCTTTGAAGCTATGACATGTCAAAAAATAACACGAGCTCTAATTTATGAGGCATACTTGCGTGAGACGGTTTCACAGTTAGACGAAGTATAACTTGGGCAATGACGCTTTAACACTTTGAAATGGGTGAGTGTTAATTTAAGCTAGTTTGTATATCGTCTCATATTAATTTTTATTCTAACTTATAATAAACAAGTTCTTATCAAATACTTTAATAAATTAACCCAACAACCAAATAAATAATGAACATAAATTAAAGTATTTAAACTACTAATTATTATTTTTTAAATAATAATCTTGAGTTTAAATTAAAAAGTTGCAAAAGCTTTTTCTTTTTCTTGGATTCAGAACTAAAGAGGTAAATTCAATTTAAACACTTTAAATTAATAAAGAAAATAGAAAAATATTTTATGAATATTTGGAGTTAAAATTGGATTCAGAACGAAAGAGGTAAATTCAATTTAAACACTTTAAATTAATATATGTAGCCAATGTAATTTTTTCTTGGATTCAAAACGAAAGAGGTAAATTCAATTTAAACACTTTAAATTAATAAAGAAAATAGAAAAATATTTTATGAATATTTGGAGTTGAAATTAGATTCAGAACGAAAGAGGTAAATTCAATTTAAACACTTTAAAAACCAAAACTAGTGTAAGAGGCCACTGAGCCAAACTGCCCGTTACAAGACACATATATATAACTGAACCTATTTCAATTTGGGGTACAACTGTACCCAAGCAAGTCCGCCCCATGCATATAAAAAAAACAAGTGAAAAGTGAAAGTATAAATATAAATCATTTATAATGATATTTTCTAGCATTTTAAAAAATAATATCTTTATAGTTAATTTGATTCATTCATTTCCTTATTCAAATTGTTTATATCTACGATATTTGATTCATTCATATTTGATTCATATACACTAATATATATATATATATATATATATATATATATCAAATTAAGAATCTTATGAATAGGTTTAGTGATAAACTTGAAAGTAATAGGTTTGCCATTATAAGTACCTGTAATACATTTTTCACCAACAAAGGTAAGAGGATATATTTTAAATAGAAAAGGAAGACCAATAATCATTTGACTAGTGATGTCTCTTCAAAGAATAAGAAAAGTCGTTAGAAATAGAACAATCATCTACACAAACATAAGCATTTTTAAGCTTATAATTAATCTTTAAAGATCCTCCACCTGCATGAGAAAGTGAATGAGTAGTTTTTTCAAAAAACTTAGTAGGAATTATTCCTAACTGTATGACACTTAAATCAACACCACTATCAATCATAACAATAAAATCTTTCTTATAAGAATTATTTATAAGAAGAGAAATCTATATATATATATATATATATTAATACTATATATTGGTAAACCTGTTTCAGCCTACGTGGCGAAACAACGTCAGTCTGAGCAAAGCTCAATTCAACCATATTATTTCATTTCAAAATCGTGCACTCTCATTAAAAGTTATTTAAATTAAATATATTTAATTAAATTAAATCGTATACACTTAACTCTTAACTAAATTAATTGTATCTGCGTTGAAATTGTCACATGAATCCAAAGCTTGGAAGATATATTCTTAATATTGTGTTTAGATTGTAAACGATGATCTACTATTTTACGTATAATATTATATATATATATATATATATATATATATATATATATATATATATATATACAGAAGTGATATACAACCCACTATAAGATTTTTTATGGAACCAGATTAATGAGCTGTCATGTCAACTCATCATCCACATAATTAATTCTACTCAAATAAATTATAGAATGTTTTATAATATACTATACTCTAAATCATGAACCTTAAACCTTAAATTATGAACCATTCGGGTCGGGTGAATCATGAACCACTCAGACCGGGTTTGGGCCTGACTGAGTTGGGTCCGGACCGGGTAAAAACTTTTTTGAACTAAATTGAAAAAATAAAACTGAACTGAAAAAAATTAGTTATATGAAAAGCGTTGAAATTATCATAGTTGATAGCAATCCTTCTCTTCTTTCATTTCTACTAATTTACGTATTAATATACACACTTGAAAGACGTTAAAATTATTGTAGTTGATGGCAATTCTTTTCTCCTTTCTTAATTTTCTACTAATTTAAGTATTAATGTATACATGAAAAGCTTGCAATAAAATATGATTATGCAGATTTCTTCATCTAATTTAATGAATTTTTAATCTAATTTTATTTTGTACATTGTAGGGAGTATTGAGATAAGTAACTTGAGTTCTGAATGTGAATTATAACATAATTATTAATTTGCAATGAATATTCTTCTTTTTGATTATGCAGATTTCTTAATCTAATTTGATGAACTTTTTAATTGGATTTTATTTTGTATATTTCAGGAAATATTGAGGTAAGTAACTTGAGTTTTAAATGTAAATTGTAGCATGATTTTATTGATTTGCAATGAAATGTTCTTCTTTCGATTATACAAATTTCTTAATCAATATGTCTTCATCGTAGGTTTATACTATTTAATTTGTATAAATTCTTGCATATTTAAAAAGTCGTATCAAAAGAGCATACACACACTCCACGCCCATCTAGAGTTTACATTCATAGCAAATATATACATGAAAGGCTTGCAAATTGTACGCAATGCTGGAAGCTTTACAACAATCAAATGAGGAGAAGGTAATATTAATTAAACATGTATATCAGTCACTCATCTAGGGTTTCGTACCCCATTTAGGTTTTCTCTTATTCATAGAGATTCTTCTAATTTTATAAATTTATTAAACTAAATTTATTTTTATATTGTAGGAGTATCGAGGTATGCAATTTAAGTTTTAAATGTGAATTGTAATATTTTATTGATTGTAATAAAATTTTCTTATTTTGATTATGCATATTTCTTAATCTAATTTAATAAATTTGTTAATTTGATTTAGTTTTGTACATTGCAGAGAGTATTGAGATAAGTAATTTAAGTTTTGAATGTGAATTGTAACATAATTTTATTGATTTGCAATGAATATTCTTCTTTTGATTATGCATATTTTTTAATCTAATTTGATGAACTTTTTAACCTGATTTTATTTTGTATATTTCAGGGAGTATTGAGGTAAGTAATTTGAATTCTAAATGTAAACTGTAAGATGATTTTATTGATTTGCAATGAAATATTCTTCTTTAAATTATTCAGATTTCTTAATCAATATGTCTTCATCGTTGTTTATTGTAGGGAGTATTGAGGTAAGTAATTATTTTGTATATTGCAAGGAACTTTTTTTATATTACAGAGTGTTGGTCCCGGTTCAAACGAGTCTTACACGTGTATGGGGGGGGGGAATACACGTGTTCAGTGTTTTTAAAACTTTTTCTTCTTGAGGTCACTTAGGGTCGTTGTTGTCGATGAGTTGGTCCTGAGAAGCACGACGCTTCCGAGTCAATGTCTCACCGAGACAGTGATCCCGAAATTCTTTCATAAACCTCGATAATCCCAACCGAGTCCCGAGTTTTCAGAGATCCTGAGTTGCTTGGATCGGATAACTAACTTATCGAACCCTCGTAAGAGTAAGTTCGGTTTGGTAACTATCTGTTCTAGCTACTCAGATGTGCGGAATGGTTGGCCCTATAGTTTATACTCGTTTTAAGCTTTGCTGAAAACCTTCCTTTAAAAGGAATAGTGATTAGGCTGTGATTCAATTATATGCAACTTCCAGTGGATTGATTCCAACTGAAATCTCGGTGAAAATATGCTTTTCGATTTAAGTCAATGCAACAGCTTAAGCCTGAGATAAGGAAAGATAAACAACCTGACAATTTATAGTGGTTCGGAGACTCAAGCTCCTAAATCCACTCTCTCCGATCCTCGAGAGAAATTCACTAATCACTTCTGAGCTTTACGACTACCTCGCGTAGTTTACTTAGTCAACTTCGCCCCTGAGCTTTTTACATTACTCCACGTGGTTTACTTACTCAACCCGACCTTGAGCTTTCTGACTACCTCTGTAGTTTACTTACTCAAACACAAACAAGCTTTCAGACTACCTCTGTAGCTTACTAACTTCTCCTCTAGAGCTTTCTGACTACTCCACGTAGTTTACTAACTCTTTACAACTCTTCTCACCAACAAACACACTCCAACTACCTTCTCAAGGGTTTGGGGTTTCTCGGTTGGTTTCAACTAGATGAGATATCCTTTACAATGAAGTACAAAGCAAAGGCTAGGATATCTCGACTAAGCTTCGGATATATCTTATCAAGCTAGGCTTAGTTTAATGAGCTCTCTTCAATATAAAAGCACTTGGGAAATTCTAAGTTTTTCGAGTGCTTTAACTTCGCGATAATAAGTTTGAGCTTCTTGAGTTGCTTATAAATTTCCCGTAACCTTACAATGTAGAGGGTCACAAGTATTTATAGGCATACACCAAGGTCACTCTTGAAAACTATCCGTTGGAGAAATAACTTCGTGAGTTTCCTCTTATGGTGTGTGAGGAACGGCTATATTTAGGGTTTGAAACTCCCTAACACGTTTTAGGCAATAACCTTTCATGTAGCCGGTCTTCACTTTTTTGGCAATCGGAACTTTTGTACTTCCGACATCTTTTTTTCAAATGACTGTCATCGCTGTCGATTATGGTATAAACACGATCTTTGTCTTCCTCTTTTTGACTTTTGTCTCCAGTTAAAGGTAGACACCTTCAACGACTCTTTTGGTTACAAACTCCGAGTTGATATAACCTTAACAACACTTTGGTTTAGTTCCTTTTGTTTGCATTTGAATGTCTTGGCAAATATCTATTCTTCTAAGGAATCGCGATCTTCTCAGTATTGCATCCTTCAGATAGATATGTTCAGTGCCTCGGAACATTCGGTTTATCTTGAGCATTGATGCACATTCTTTGAGTCTTGATTCTTGCCCTTCGATATTCTTGATCTTGATTCTTGATCTTACATGTCTTCAGTCTTGAGGTCTTCTTGAGTCTTGGGTCTTCGAGTCTTCACAGATATCTTGGACCGATATCTTTGAGTCTTCATCTTTGAGTCTTGATTTCTCGATTTCATCTTGAATCCTCATTATCTCGATTTCACCGAGTCTTGATTCTCGATTTTCACACCGAGTCTTGATTCTCGATTTCACAATCGAGTCATCAGATTCTATCCTGATCTATATCTGCTGACTATACATTTTGCAGATATTATCCTGAATACTCTAAAACTGAATCCTGACTCAACTATCAAGATTATCCTGATCATGTCATACTTAGAGGTTTTGGGATCTAATCAAAATCATATATCTTTATTAAATTCATCTCCCAACAATTTCCCCCTTTTTGATGATGCCAAAACCTATCTTGTTACAACCATACAACTTAAACTCAGGTTTCAGTTTATCCTATTGCAAGATTGGTTATGTCTCAAATAATTTCCTGAATAGAAAGTTTCCCAACAATTTCTGAGAATCTCCCAACAATTATTTATTCAACAATTTCTTCAGTAATGAATCTCTCAAAGGATTCATCACCAAATACTTATAAACAATTAATTCAGAGACATTAATTCAGCATATCAAAAGTAAAAGACATGTAAATAAGATAATGAGGTATTATCTTTTGAGCATAAATGATAAATTTTCACTGATGATGAGTAGACTGTTACAGGTTACAATGAAACTTATCAGAAAAAAATAAAAGACAAAAAGAGAAAAAATTAAAGTGTCTTCGTGTAAGTCTTGATCTTGATCTTGATTTGGCTCTTGGGTCTTACCGCTCTTCACCAGATCTTCTTCAATTTCATCACCGGGTACCTCCAGTTGAACATTCAAAAATACCTCTTCTTGAAAGGCATTTCTTTCCTTAATGATATCCCTGATCGTTTCCTCGTCGGACCTAATCGCCCAAAGATATTGAGCAATTTCTTGTGTAATGGCTTTTTCATTCACTGTGCCATTATCAAGTCTTGGAGGAGGGTAGGTATATGGGTTTGGGGCTACTATCTCGCACCTTTCCTTCATCCGCCAGTTTATCCAAACTTTGGAGATATTTAGGATAGAAGGTTAGGAGATATTCAATAAAAGCTTCGTTTGGATCTCGAGCTTTCCCTTTCCATTCCCTCGAGCACTTCATAATAGAACCCGGAAGGTTCTCTTGACCTCTTCCCAATCGTAGTTGAATTGGATGGGCATCCACTTGTCGATTAATGGGCCATTTCGGTCTTTGAAGTCCCTCTCCGTTGCTCGCAAACTTTTGTAACCACTCATTCGTTTCTGCTCTTCTTCGGCCTTTTTCCTGATCACTGGCACGCCCGAGACCGAAGCAGCAACTTTCTTAGCTTGTTCTATCTGGAGTGTCTTCAGAGCATTCCTGGTGTTGAAGACTTTCTTCTGATGTTGACCTTCAGACTCTTCTAATTCAACCATCAACTTCCTTTGGATGGCTTAGAAGCCTTAGCTCGGCTTGCTCTCAGGTTCAACAATGCCCAAGGCTTTCCTCTTCATAGTAATTCAAGAAGCGGCTGGCTTGTTCTAACCTTAGCTCTAGCTTTTCGGTTTCTCTTTGCTACTTCAAGCATGGTTTCCTCGAAACACGAGTGTAGATCGGCTTCTCCACCGGGAACTTCGGTTTTCAAGAGCCGACTTCCTTCAAGGCTTTGGATAGCTATTCATTTCACTTCTTTTTTGTGCCTTTTTCTCCAAAGTACGTGCGATAACTTCCTCAAGTCTTCTTCTGGTCTTTCCCTTCGCACCGTAATTTGGAAGAAATCGAGAGTCTTTGTGTCCATGTGATATTGCTCTTTGCTTACACAACGCACCTCTCCTGCTAACTGATCCTGTTCATCTTCCAGCCTCCCAGAGGTGGTTTTTAGCCACATAAAATTCTTCAGAGAGATGGGCAAACTTGCCAGAGAGAGCATCTTTAAACATCTCTATCATCTTGGTCATGAGCATTGAGCTCATTTCTTCAATAGCAGACTTGATCAGCACTTCATTCTTCTCTGCCAGTTTCACCTCTAGAAATTCAGTATTCTCCTGGTGCTTTTGTTTAAGTTCAAGACTTTTCAAATTTTGACTCCCTCCAACTTCTCATTCAGCTTTTTCTTCCATGGAGGTCATCTTTGAGGTTAGAGTGTTTTGAATTTTCACCAGGTCTGAAGATGAACTCAGATTCTCCATCTTCTGAGTTTGGCTGGCCAATGTCTCTTCCATCAGATCGATCTTGTTCATCATTGGCTCAACCTTCTCAAGCTTCTCCAGGATGGGAGTGAGGTCGATCTCAGGAACATTCTGCACCTTCATGCTGATTGATCATCCTCGAGGTTCGAACAACCCCAAGGGTCGGTCTCCGCCCCGAGCATCGGCTTCATCCCGAGCTCCGTCTCCAAGCGAGCCTCGATCATTCACCAGACAATTGAGTTAAAGTTAGAAACTTCAAGAACTTTTGGCATAATTGTTAATAGTGCGAAAAGGTACCAAGAGTGCTAACTCGATCGAGGTTGAATGATTTCGAGTTGATCGGCAAGAAGTTTCCTTCTCCATCCGAGGCCGATCCTCAAGATCTCCTGTTGGTCCCCATCTTGAAATTTGTCTCTGCTTTGCTAGGGTACCAACTTCATGTAGCTCTTTCTCCTCGGCTATCTTCCTCTGAACCAGACTCATCAAAATCGGAAATTTTCATCCTGAGCTTTGTCTTCTGAATCCACGAGAACTCGATCCAGAATCTTGTCTCCTCATTCCACCATCTTCCCCTTAGATGCAAAGAATGTTAAGCATCTCCCAAGAGTCGATTGAGGATGAAAACCGTCGCCTTAATCAAGATGATATCTTGCAGATTAGGGTATGAAATTTGCTTCGAGGAATAGCGGATCAAGGATGAACGCTTCCCCCTTGCTCCTCCACTCGGTTTCTTGACTTCGTCCTTCTTCCATCTCGGCCTGCTCTGGTTCGAATAAGCATCGGTGAAGGATCAAGAAGTAGATCCTTTCGAGGGCTCATCCAAAATAAGTTGCTCCCGAGTCAACGACATCTGAGTGTTGTCTTGTCGAGTCCTCGGTTTACATCTGAGTAGGTTACGAGCCTGGTAGCACGCCTCAGTTGACTCGAGTTGGCTCTTACCTATGCGTAGCCGCAGACATCTTTGGTAGGAATCTCGAGGTCTGAGTTCCTTTTAAAATTTCTGAGAAATTTTATCTCGAGTGAGCGATGTCTCAAGCACCTCGAGAAGACACGCTCCTCGATCGATTCTCATGCCTTAGAGATAACTCCGAGCAAGACTTGTAATGGCGAATTTCGAAAGCAGTTAGGCTCTCGGGTTGAATCTCTTGAAATCATCACATCTTCATTGGTGAGAACCACCAATCTTCAAGGCTTTTGGGGCGGGGTTTTCTGCTTCCTCAACTTCTCACCCTCCTCTATCTTGGCATCCAACAAAACCTTCCCCGGTTTGTTGGGTTTTTTTTTTCGGCGGCCCAACGCCTTGGTGATTCTCTTTCTTTTCTTTCTTCCCTCTCGATGGATTGCTTCTTCACAAAGAATTCGCTTGAGAAGCACCTTAGACTTAGGAATGGGGTCGAATTGGTGAAGATGTCCTCCTCCTCTTCGCACATCTCCAAAATAAATGCTATTTTGGTGGCATGGTGGATCTTGCCTTTGATCGAGATAGCCCCGGCCAACCTTTCTTATGACTTTGGCTTGTTCACTCACCATCCGAATCAAAAATCTGAGCCCCGATTGAAGTCGGTGGTGGGTGAGGCCTCGATCGCCGCCATTAATCAGAGCTGGGTACTAATCTGCTCAAAACTCCCTAATGACTCATGATGCATTTGCTCACAATATCTAACAAAACTCAGATTGTGGCTTCAAATGCCTCTTATGCAATGTAGCCTCAAATTTTCTGATTCTCAAAGAATCCTATCTAAATACTCCTGCTCTCTACCCAATATATACACATCAGGATCCTCTCCTCTATCACAAAGCTCAAACACATCGTTTAAATTTTTCGGAATAATGTACAATTCCCTTTCAAAATCGATGTATTTAGACGAGTGTTCTAAATTTGATACAGTAATCTCGGAATGTATACCATCCTCTTCATCTATCTTCATATTACAGATGAACTCGATTACCTCTTTCGCGTATTCTTGGTCTGGTCGGCTTGCGACGAGATGGGTAAGCTTGGCCAAACGGATCATATGGAGAGCCTCCTCTTCTGGTTTAGAGTTGGTTGTACTATCGAACGAGACAACGAACTCGTACCAAGGTTTATTGGTTTCGGCTAATTTGTCAAAAATGGTAGGAGCCATTTGAGAGATTTTGAAGATTTATGGCTTAGGTTTTCTGGGCAAGGGGATTTATTTTGCAGAGGATTTTGGGAACGAAGGGTTTGATAAAAATTGGCTTGAATGGCTTCTTGGGGTATAAATAGTTTCGAGATCGTGGGAATTCGCGTTGGTTAGGTGAAAAGCAACGGTTGAGATTAATCTCCGATTAATCGGGTATGCGAACAGTCGATCCTCTGAAAAGTAAGCCGACAAAATATCCTCATCGGTCATTAATGTAACAGAGCATTAAATGACTGTTGACCTTCTTCGGAATTTCAAACGATCCCGCACAAAAACATTCCTTAGGTGTTTTGTATTTATTGCAAATGATTACTGAGTTTTACTTAAGCAATAAATGAGTCGCATGAGTCATTACTTCTTCAGACTAATCTCTCTCTATCAGTCTTACTGAGTACTGACCTTGATAAAATGTCAGTATAATACTGAGTACTGAAAGGGTTCAGTATGACACTGAGTACTGACCTTCAATAAATCTGAGTTTCCTGAGACTCAGTTCAGTATTTCCATTTTATCCTGAGTATCTCAGTAGAATTCTGAGAAAACTTCATGCATCTGAAAACCTTTAATTTTTCAGATTTTACTCTATACACCTGAATCTAACATCCCTAATTCAACTGAAAGTTCCTGAAATCTTGATTCAGCCAAAGGTTTAGTCAAGATATCGACTCTCTTATCGATATGAATTTTCTCCATCTCGATGTTCTTTTTTTCGACATGATCTCTCGATGAAGTGATGTCCGATATCCACATGCTTGCATCCGGTGTGCAATAACGGATTTTGTGAAATAGCAATGACACTGTTATTGTCACAAAATATTGGTACTTCATTGACTACAACTTTATAATCCCTTAATTGTTTTCTGAGCCAAAGAATCTGAGCACAACAACTTCCTGCAGCCATGTATTCAGCTTCAGTAGTACTGGTTGCTACTAAGGTATGTTTCTTCGAAAACCAAGATATCAACTTACTTCCTAGAAATTGACAAGTTCCTGTAGTGGACTTCCTGTCAATTCTGCAACCTCCATAATCAGCATCTGAGTAACCAGTTAATTCAAGGTTCATTGTGCCCTTAAGATACTTCAGTATCTTTTTGGCAGCCTCCATGTGACTAGCCTTAGGATTAGCTTGGTATCTTGCACATATCCCAACAGCAAATGTTATATCCGGCCTACTTGCTGTGAGATAGAGCAATGATCCAATGATTCCTCTATAATCAGTATGACTCACTGATTTGCCTTCAGAATCAGGATCCATCTTGTAGTTAGTATTCATAGGAATCCTAATCAGATTGCAATTTCATACACCATATTTGGCAATCGATCTCGTGTACTTTTGCACGGTTGATGAATATTCCTTCCTTTGATTGTTTTACTTGAAGACCTAGAAAGAAATTCATCTCTCCCATCATTGACATCTCAAACTTGCCTTTCATCGATTGTTGAAAACTTTTCACACAAAATGATGGTTTGAGATCCAAAATGATGTCATCAACATATATCCCGAACCAATAAGATATCTTCCCCATCTTCTATCCCGAACAGAGTTCTATCAACAGCCTTTAACAAAACCGTGGTCGAGAAGAAACCGAGAAAGAGTATCATACCATGCTCGGGTGCTTGTTTAAGACCATACAAAGCTTTTTCCGAGCACAGAAACTTGGTCATTCTATTTGAAACCGTGGAGGTTGTTCCACATAAACCTCTTCTTTAAGCACACTATTCAAAATGCACTTTTCACATCCATTTGATAGATCGTGAACTTCATGTGGGCAAAGATATGCAAGAAACAATCTGATGGCTTCTAGTCTTGCAACCCGGTGCAAAGGTTTCATCATAATCCAAGCCTTCTTCTTGGGAATAACCTTGTGCAACTAGCCTTGCCTTGTTTCTTACAATGTTGTTGTTTTCATCTCTTTTATTCTTGAAAACCCACTTGGTTCCAATGACATTGTGCCTTTTCGAGTCTATCTACTAGCTCCCATACTTCATTCCTTGAGAATTGATTCACTCATCTTGCATAGCAAGAATCCAATGAGAATCTTGTAGAGCTTCACCAATCTCAAGAGTTCTTTCTCCGATAGGAAAGCGTGAGAATAGTGCACTCTCACCATGGAACCTTCTTGTTTTAACACCTTCGCTTAGATCACCCACAATCTGACTTGTAGGATGACTATCTAACCATTTCCTTCTTGATGTTCCCCCTTGAAGATCCTCCTCAACATTTGAAATGTTAGGTTCGATTAATTCAAGAAACTCGGGGAACAAATGAGAAAAGAGAAAGGGAATCATCTTCCTCGAAATTTCATTCAGAACATTATCGAGACATTTGTTCCCCCTTTGGTTGATAGATTCGAAATTTGCCTCGATTGTGACCACATCTTCATTGGCATCACATACCGAGTCCTAACCGTGTCTGCTCGGATTGGTCACCTTTGGAGTGTTGGCTTTCCCGAGTCTCACCATCCCGAACTTCTTTTTACGAGTCCGAGTCACTCCAATCATAGATAGTGGATCGACTTCTTCTTTTCGTGTTCGATGGTTGATCTGTCATTCTTTTTTCGTGCTTAATCTGGTGATCCTCTTGGTCATTTCATCTGCGTCATGTTCTGTTTCTTCCGAACACAAGTAGATTCATCAAAAACAACATGAGGTGTTTCTTCCACAATAAGAGTCCTACATGGTTGTAAACTATGAAAGCTTTTGATTGATTTCGAATATCCTAAGAATATTCCTTCATCGGCTTTTACTATCAAATGTTTTCAACTCGATCTTTATCATTATTGTGTATGAAACACTTGCAACCAAACACACGAAAAAAAAAAACAAGAGGCTTCCTTTCATTCCAAAGCTCATAAGGTGTTTTTGCCTTGACTCTTGGTCAAGATGGATCTATTCTGAGAGTAGCATGATATTTTCAAATTGACCCAAAACCTTTTAGGAATATCGACCTCATTATCATTGTCCTTGGAACTTCTTTTCGTCCTGCTCCTTCTTTCAAAGAACACCATTTTGTTGAGGGGTCCTTGGGGTGATGTTTCATGTGAAATTCCATTTGTTTTTATAATAATCGATATGATATGATTTATAAATTCAGTTCCTTTGTCGATCTCGATTTTGACCACACTCGATTTTTTCTCAATATTGAGCCTTTTCAATGGTCCAAATTTTTATCTCGAGTCTCTTTCTTCTTGAGTAAGAATATGACCCAAGTATATCTTGAGTAGTCATCAAATACTACCAATGTGTATTTCCCGCCATTAGTGCTCACTTTGGTGTTATAGGACCAAAAAAATCCATATCACAATGGCGAAGTATTTTTGTCAAGAGAAACATCTACTTTGCTTTTAAATGATGCTCTAACTTGTTTTCCTTTCGCACGCATCACAAATATGTTCCTTCTTCGAACACTTCATTAGGCAACCCTCTCACAAGAGCTAATCTTGCAATCTTATTCAGGTTTTGAAATTCAAAGATTCATTCTTTTTATGCCAGAACTAACCGGGTATCTATGGAACTTTTAGCAATCAAACATGTATCTTTAGGAGCTGAACTCCAATTAGCAAGATACACATTTCCTTTTCTAGTACCAGTCAGTAATATTTTCTGTGTTGTATCATCTTTCACATAACATAAGTTCTTAGAGAACTCAACATTAAAACCCTTATCACAGAATTGGCTTATTGAAAGCAAATTATGCTTCAATCCGAGATACATATGAAACACCATGGATATGAACTCGAGTCGATTTCCAAAGTTCCATATCCTTCATCTACATCCCTTGAGTTATCTCCAAAAGTGATCTGAGGGCCTCTTTGTTCAACATAGTCACTAAGTATCTTCTTGAATCCTGTCATATGTCTTGAACATCCACTGTCAAGATACAATACATCAGGAGCTTTTTCATCTCTGCTCATCAGTGCCATGTGATCTTTAATCAGCTCAGTGCCCTTGTTTTCCTCCTAAAAACAGATCAATTCTTAGGTACCCAATTTGTGTAGGTCCTACAAGGTTAAATTTGTACCTTTTCGAATCCAATCTGCGACAACTCTAATCACTTTAGAGTTGCTAATTTGTCTTCCATAAGCATCAACATACACATTTACTACTCTGGGTGCCTTAGCAGTCTTCTGTGTATGTGTGCTAGCTTTAGCATGAACATGGGCTTTTGAATTTTTCTTTGGTTCAGGCCTTTTGTTCATTTGCTTTGGCTTCTGTGCAGCCGGTCTAAATCTTTGTTGACTCGGGTTCAGATAACCTTTACCCTTAGGCAAGTGGGGGTTCGGGTTATGCATCTTGAAATTTGGGTCTTCGGTATACTGAGGACTTGGTCCCTCCAGTTTGAGAATATCTCTTCGAGTGTTTCTCTTCCGAAGATTCCTCTGATGGTTCAGTGTAGATCCTTTTCGAGTTTGCATTCTTAGCACAGGGGCTTTGAAGTACTTGCTGAAATTTTCCAATCGAGTGCTCGGGTTTTCTAGCCTTCACCGAGGTTTGGGCTTTCCTACTGATCATTCGGTTTCATCAAACCATAGGTCCTTTTTCCTTGTCTACAACCTTGGGCATTTCTTCAGTTTGAAGTGTGGGTGCCACTGTGTTTACAAATATTATCTTCTTGCTACTTGATGTAACATTCAGATGACCTTGTGAGGTTCCCCCTGGAATGTATCCCAATCCAGATTTTATAGTGGCAGATCTCTGGTAACTCTCAATTTCATCTATTACTTTAGATGCGAGATTCAATAGAGTTAACTTTTCGTGAACTATCCTCACGATTTTGTAGAGTTTCATGCTTCTCGAGAGGTCATTGAACTTAGTTACGATTAGTTTGAATCTCTTGGGTGGATTTCTCTAGCTTTTCGGGTAGGGTCACTATCAACTTCTCTTTCTCGAGTTGTACTTTTGAAACATCCAGTTCATCAAGAGCTCCCATTAATTGAGAAGTGATTTGATATTGCTAGAGTCTTTCCATTTTATATTTTCAAATTTTCGTTTTTTTTATTACGCTCTTGAGTTTCATTTAATAGCTTCTTGTAAAAACAAAGATAGTCCTTCATTAGATTCTCAAAAGAATCCATCGGTCAAAATGATCATTTTACGATTGAACTTGACAACTCCTATGCTAGTGTAGGAGCAACAACAAGAGAAAAAGAAGAGTTTACCTCCTCAATGACCATCGACAAATGTCATCACTTTCATTTGTTCGATAATATTTCATCCGAAGAGCTAGATCTCTCTTGAGAATGTTCTTCTTCTCGCAACCATGACCTTTTTGCTTGATAACTTCTTGTCTCTTTTTAGCTTGCCTTTCT
The DNA here is from genome assembly GCA_037126765.1 of Stenogyne calaminthoides. Lineage (NCBI taxonomy): Eukaryota > Viridiplantae > Streptophyta > Magnoliopsida > Lamiales > Lamiaceae > Stenogyne > Stenogyne calaminthoides. The sequence goes on along the minus strand of JBBCBC010000014.1, from coordinate 22,744,924 downwards.
CTTCTCTCCTTAGCACTTCGGATCTGACAATCATCTTTGAAGTGACCTTTCTTTTAGCAATTGTAGCATCTGTTGGCATCATCATCCCGATCACTTTCTTCCTTGACTTGGAGTCCTTCTTTCGATGAAGATCCTTCAGTTTTTGTGTCCTTTCTCTTCTCAAATTGGTTTGTCCTCGGGTTTCTTACGGTACATTGCGTGATTCCTGTAATAGCTTTTGTATTTTCCATATCGACTATTAAGTCTTTCAAACCTCCTTGCCATCAGTGCTAGCTTATCCTCAAGCTCATCCTGATTCTTAGCAAGGGAGTTCTCAGACTCTCTAGTTTTACAGGTTTTATCTTTGGCCTTAAAAGCCACATTTTTACTAGATGATGAATCATCTTTGCTGTCAGCCTTTTTGGATTTCTTATCAATTACAAACTCATAGGCCTTCAGCTCAGAGAAGACTTGTTGATAGGGCATTGAATTAATGTTTTTGGTGTTTTCAATCACCACTGCATGTATATCCCATTTCTTAGAAAGACCTCTAAGAATTTTCAATGCAACTTCTCTCTGTGGATATTTCTTTCCAAGTGCATTTAGATCATTCATGATACTAGTGAATCTGACTTCCAATTTGTCAATTGATTCACCTTCTTCCATTTCAAAACTATCAAACTTTCCTATTGCAACTGAAAGTTTGTTTTCCTTGATATGATCTGTGCCTTGGCACATTACAGCTAGTGTATCCCAAATTTCTTTTGCAGTATTGCAGTGAGAGATCATTCCCATCACACCATCATCAATTGTATTGTATAGTGTGTCTTTAGCAATATAGTCTAGATTGACTAACTTTCCCTCCTCAGGAGCCAGTTGGTCATCAGACTTAGGAAATTCTGCTCTAGGAGCGTTTCTCTCATTATCTGTTCCTCTGGGATTCACCACAGTAAATTGGAATGGCCTTTCAGAGACCACTCTCCACATTCGTTCATGTTTGGAATACAGGTGAGCCTGCATTCTCAGTCTCCACAAATCATAGTTCTCTACTGAGAACATGGGAAGTTTCTTAGAAGACATTTTTATCTGAGTCTTTTAAGAATTCAGCAAATAAGATCAGTTCAGATAGACCACAAGTACTTTTAGCAAAAAAAAACTTTGGTCAACAAAGCAGGTGGTCAAGTTGAACCACTGCTCTGATACCACTTGTTGGTCCCGGTGCAAACGAGTCTTACACGTGTATTGGGGGGGAATACACGTGTTCAGTGTTTTTAAAACTTTTTCTTACTGAGGTCAGCTTGGGTCAGGTTGTCTTGATGAGTTGGTCTTGAGAAGCATAGATCGCTCTGAGTCAAAGTCTACTGAGACAGTGATCCTGAGCTGCTTTCAGAAACCTCAGATAATCCCAACTGAGTCCTGAGTTTCAGAGATCCTGAGTTGCTTGGATCAGATAACTAACTTACTGAACCCTCAGAAGAGTAAGTTCAGTTTGGTAACTATTTGTTCTAGCTACTCAGATGTGCGGAATGGTTGGCCTAATAGTTTATACTCGTTTTAAGCTTTGCTGAAAACCTTCCTTTAAAAGGAATAATGATTAGGCTGTGATTAAATTATATGCAACTTCCAGTGGATTGATTCCAACTGAAATCTCAGTGAAAATATGCTTTCATTTAAGTCAATGCAACAGTTAAGCACAGATAAGGAAAGCAATAAACAACACTGCAATTTATAGTGGTTCAGAGACTCAAGCTCCTACGTCCACTCTCTCTGATCCTCAGAGAAATTCACTAATCACTTCCTGAGCTTTCTGACTACCTTGCGTTGTTTACTTAGTCAACTCGGCCCTGAGCTTTCTGACTACTCCACGTAGTTACTTACTCAACCCGACCTTGAGCTTTCTGACTACCTCTGTAGTTTACTTACTCAAACACAAACAAGCTTTCAGACTACCTTTGTAGCTTACTAACTTCTCCTTTAGAGCTTTCTGACTACTCCGCGTAGTTTACTAACTCTTTACAACTCTTCTCACCAACAAACACACTCCAACTACCTTCTCAAGGGTTTGGGGTTTCTCGGTTGGTTTCCAACTAGGATGAGATATCCTTTACAATGAAGTACAAAGCAAAGGCTAGGATATCTCGACTAAGCTTCGGATATATCTTATCAAGCTAGGCTTAGTTTAATGAGCTCTCTTAAATATAAAAGCACTTGGGAAATTCTAAGTTTTTCGAGTGCTTTAACTTTGCGATAATAAGTTTGAGCTTCTTGAGTTGCTTATAAATTTCCCGTAACCTTACAATGTAGAGGGTCACAAGTATTTATAGGCATACACCAAGGTCACTCTTGAAAACTATCCGTTGGAGAAATAACTTCGTGAGTTTCCTCTTATGGTGTGTGAGGAACGACTATATTTAGGGTTTGAAACTCACTAACACGTTTTAGGCAATAGCCTTTCATGTAGCCGGTCTTCACTTTTTGCAGTCTGGAACTTTTGTACTTCTGACATCTTTTTCAGCGACCTGTCACTGTCAGTGTCAGTATGGTACAGTGTTGTCTTCCTCTTTTTGACTTTTGTCTCCAGTTAAAGGTAGACACCTTCAACGACTCTTTTGGTTACAAACTCTGAGTTGATATAACCTTAACAACACTTTGGTTTAGTTCCTTTTGTCTGCATTTTAATGTCTTGGCAAATATCTACTCTTCTAAGGAATCACGATCTTCTCAGTATTGCATCCTTCAGATAGATATGTTCAGTGCCTCGGAACATTCAGGTTTATACTGAGCATTCAGTACATTACTGAGTCTTATGTAATTACTGTGCCTTCAGTATTCTTGATCTTGATTCTTGATCTTACATCTTCTGCGTCTTGAGTCTTCGAGTCTTGAGGTCTTCCGAGTCTTGAGGTCTTAGTCTTCATAGATATCTTTTGTGATATACTAAGTCTTCATCTTTGAGTCTTGATTTCTCCGTTTCATCTTGAGTCTTCGTGATCTCGATTTCTTAATTCGTCTTGATTCTCGGTTTCACCGAGTCTTGATTCTCGGTTCACCATTGAGTCTTGATTCTATCCTGATCTATATCTGCTGACTATACATTTTGAAGATATTATCCTGAATACTCTAAAACTGAATCCTGACTCAACTATCAAGATTATCCTGATCATGTCATACTCAGGGGTTTTGGGATCTAATCAAAATCATATATCTTTATTAAATTCATCTCCCAACAATTTCCCCCTTTTTGATGATGCCAAAACTTATCTTGTTACAACCATACAACTTAAAATCAGGTTTCAGTTTATCCTATTGCAAGATTGGTTATGTCTCAAATAATTTCCTGAATAGAAAGTTTCCCAAAAATTTCTGAGAATCTCCCAACAATTATTTATTCAACAATTTCTTCAGTAATGAATCTCTCAAAGGATTCATCACCAAATACTTATAAGCAATTAATTCAGAGACATTAATTCAGCATATCAAAAGTAAAAGACATGTAAATAAGATAATGAGGTATTATCTTTTGAGCATAAATGATAAATTTTCATTGATGATGAGTAGACTGTTACAGGTTACAATGAAACTTATCAGAAAAAAATAAAAGACAAAAAGATAGAAAAATTACAAGTGTCTTCAGGTAAGTCTTCAGATTTGGCTCTTCAGTCTTCTGCTCTTCAGTTTGCATCTTCTTCAATTTCATCAGCTGGTACCTCCAGGTTGAACATTCCGAAATACCTCTTCTTCAGTGCATTTCTTTCCTTAATGATATCCGGACTGTTCCCTGTCAGACCTAACTGTCCAGCATATTGAGCAATTTCTTGAGTAATGGCTTTTTCATTCACCAGGCCATTATCAAGTCTTGGAAGAGGGTAGGTATATGGGCCGGGGGCTACTATCTGCACCTTTCCTTCATCCGCCAGGTTTATCCAGCATTGGAGATATTTAGGATAGAAGGTTAGGACATATTCAATAAAAGCTTCGTTTGGATCTGAGCTTTCCCCTTTCCATTCCCTGAGCACTTCATAATAGAACCAGAAGGTTCTCTTGAACTCTTCCCAACTGTCGTTGAATTGGATGGGCATCCACTTGTCAGTGTGTGGCCATTTCAGTGCTTTGGAAGTCCCTCTCCATTTGCTCGCAAACTTTTTGTAACCACTCATTCGTTTCTGCTCTTCTTCGGCCTTTTTCCTGATCACTGGCACGCCTGAGACCGAAGCAGCAGCTTTCTTAGCTTGTTCTATCTGAAGTGTCTTCAGAGCATTCCTGGTGTTGAAGACTTTCTTCTGATGTTGACCTTCAGACTCTTCTAATTCAACCATCAACTTCCTTTGGACTGGCTTAGAAGCCTTAGCTTGCTTGCTCTCAGGTTCAACAATGCCCAAGGCTATCCTCTTCATAGGCAATTCAGTAGCAGCCTGGCTTGTTCCAACCTTAGCTCTAGCACTCAGTTTCTCTCTTGCTACTTCAAGCATGGTTTCCTCAGAAACCTGAGTGTAGATCGGCTTCTCCACCTGGCTGAACTTCAGTTTTTCAGTAGCTTCGACTTCCTTCAAGGCTTTGGATAGGCTATTCATTTCAGCTTCTTTTTGTGCCTTTTTCTCCAAAGTACGTGTCAATAACTTCCTGAATTCTTCTTCTGGTCTTTCCCCCTTCTTGGCACCGTAATTTGGAAGAAGTCTGCAGAGTGCTGTGTCCATATGATATTGCTCTTTGCTTACACAGCGCACCTCTCCTGCTAACTGATCATGTTCATCTTCCAGCCTCCTGAGGTGGTTTTTAGCCACAGAAAATTCTTCAGAGAGATGGGAAAACTTGCCAGAGAGAGAATCTTTAAACATCTCTATCATCTTGGTCATGAGCATTGAGCTCATTTCCCTAACAGCAGACTTGATCAGCACTTCATTCTTCTCTGCCAGTTTCACCTCTAGAAATTCAATATTCTCCTGGTGCTTTTGTTTAAGTTCAACACTTCATTTCGGCCCCCGACTCCCTCCAGCTTCTCATTCAGCTTTTCTTCCATGGAGGTCATCTTTGAGGTTAGAGTGTTTTGAATTTTCACCAGGTCTGAAGATGAACTCAAATTCTCCATCTTCTGAGTTTGGCTGGCCAATGTCTCTTCCATCTGATCGATCTTGTTCATCATTGGCTCAACCTTCTCAAGCTTCTCCAGGATGGGAGTGAGGTCGATCTCAGGAACATTATGCACCTTCAGGCTTTGATTGATCATCCCGAGGTTCGGAACCTGACCCGAGGTCGGTTCTGCACTGAGCATCGGCTTCATCCCGAGCTCGATCTCCAATGAGCCTCGATCTGCTTCATCGAACAATTGAGTTAAAGTTAGAAACTTCAGTAACTTTGGCATAATTGTTAATAGTGCCAAAAGGTACCTGAAGAGTGCTAGCTTCAGTCTGAGGTTGAATGATTTCAGGTTGATCAGCACAAGAAGTTTCCTTCTCCATCTGAGACTGATCCTCAGCATCTCCCTGTTGGTCCCCATCTTGAAATTTGTCTCTGCTGCTAGGGGCACCTCTCCTGCTAACTGATCATGTTCATCTTCTAGCCTCCAGAGGTGGTTTTTAGCCACATAAAATTCTTCAGAGAGATGGGCAAACTGGCGAGAGAGAGCATCTTTGAACATCTCTGTCATCTTGGTCATGAGCATTGAGCTCATTTCCTCAACAGCAGACTTGATCAGCACTTCATTCTTCTCTGCCAGTTTCACCTATAGAAATTCAGTATTCTCCTGGTGCTTTTGTTTAAGTTCAGCACTCAGCTCAGCCTTGACTCCCTCCAGCTTCTCATTCAGCTTTTCTTCCATGGAGGTCATCTTTGAGGTTAGAGTGTTTTGAATTTTCACCAGGTCTGAAGATGAACTCAGATTCAACATCTTCTGAGTTTGGCTGGCCAATGTCTCTTCCATCTGATCGATCTTGTTCATCATTGGCTCAACCTTCTCAAGCTTCTCCAGGATGGGAGTGAGGTCGATCTCAGGAACATTCTGCACCTTATACGTCTTGATTGATCATCTGAGGTTCGAACACAACCCAGGTCGGTCTGCGACTGAGCATCGGCTTCATCCCGAGCTCCGATCTCCGCCCGAGCCTCGATCATTCACCAGAACAATTGAGTTAAAGTTAGAAACTTGATAACTTTGGCATAATTGTTAATAGTGCCAAAATTACACGAAGAAGTCTTAACTTTCGATCGAGGTTGATTAATTCGAGGTTGATCGGCCAAGAAGTTTCCCTCTCCATCCCGAGATGATCCTCGGCATCTCCACTGTTGGTCCCCGGCTTGAAATTTGTCTCTTTGCTAGGGGTACCAACCCGATTAGCTCTCCTCTCAGCTATCTTCCTCTGAACCAGCTCATCAAAATCGGAAATTTTCATCACAGAGCTTTGTCTTCACGAATCCACGAGAACACAGTCGGAATCTTTGTCTCCTCATTCCACCATCTTCCCCTTTGAATGCAAACAATGTTAAGCATCTCCGGAAAAGTCGATTGAGGATGAAAACCGTCGTCGTCATATCCCGAAGATGATATCTTGCAGATCGGGAATATGGTGAGCTCGGGTAATGATCGAGGATGAAGCTATTCCCCCTTGCTCCTCCACCGGTTTCTTGACCGTCGGCTTCTTTCCGTCTCGGGCTATCTGGTTCGGTCGAAGCTTGTCGGTGAAGGATCAAGAAAGTAGATCACTTCGAGGAGCTCATCAAAATATCTTTGCTCACGAGTCTCGGCTGACATCGAGTGTTGTGCGATCGAGGTCCTCGATTACATCACGAGTAGGTTACGGGCTTTATTTGCATGCGTCCTCAGTTGACTCTGAGTTGGCTCTTCTGTCTGGAAGGCACATCTTTGGTAGGAATCTCGAGTCGAGTTCCTTTAAAATTTCTTTGAAATTTTATATACGTGAGGATGTCTCAAGCACCTCGGGAGACCCTGGCTCCTCGATCCCGGTTCGTGCCTAGAATAACTGAGCCAAGACTTGTAATGGCGAATTAAAGCGATTTGGCTCTCGGGGTTGAATCTCTTGAGAATCATTTGCCATCTTCATTGGTGAGAACCACCAATCTTCTGCGCTTGGGGCCGAGGGTTTTCTGCTTCCTCAACTTCTCACCTCCTCTATCTTGGCATCCAACAAAACCTTCCCCCTGGTTTGTTGGGTTTCTTTTCAGCAGCCGCAACGCTTGGTGATTCTGCCTTCTTTTCTTTCTTCCATCTGATGGCCTGCTTCTTCATAGAAACGGGCTTGAGAAGCACCTTAGACTTAGGGAATGAGGTCGAATTGGTGAAGATGTCCTCCTTCTCTCTGCACATCTCCAAAATAAATGATATTTTGGTGGCATGGTGGATCTTGCCTTTGATCGAGATAGCCCCGTCAACCTTTCTTATGACTTTGGCCATCTGAATCAAGAATCTGAGCCAGTTGAAGTCGGTGGTGGGTGAGGCCTCGATCGCCGCCATTAATCGGAGCTTCTGGGTACTAATCTGCTCAAAACTCCCCGAATGACTCATGATGCATTTGCTCACAATATCTAACAAAACTCTGTATTGTGGCTTCAAATGCCTCTTATGCAGTGTAGCCTCAAATTTTACCGGATTCTCAGCAATCCTATCTAAATACTCCTGTTCTCTACCCAATATATACACAGCAGGATCCTCTCCTCTATCACAAAGCTCAAACACATCGTTTAAATTTTTCGGAATAATGTACAATTCCCTTTCAAAATCGATGTATTTAGACGAGTGTTCTAAATGTGATACAGTAATCTCGGAATGTATACCATCCTCTTCATCTATCTTTATATTATAGATGAACTCGATTACCTCTTTCGCGTATTCTTGGTCCGGTCGGCTTGCGACGAGATGGGTAAGCTTGGCCAAACGGATCATATGGAGAGCCTCCTCTTCTGGTTTAGAGTTGGTTGTACTATCGAACGAGATAACGAACTCGTACCAAGGTTTATTGGTTTCGGCTAATTTGTCGAAAAATGGTAGGAGCCATTTGAGAGATTTTGAAGATTTATGGCTTAGGTTTTCTGGGCAAGGGGATTTATTTTGTAGAGGATTTTGGGAACGAAGGGTTTGATAAAAATTGGCTTGAATGGCTTCTTGGGGTATAAATAGTTTCGAGATCATGGGAATTCGCGTTGGTTAGGTGAAAAGCAACGGTTGAGATTAATCTCTGATTAATCGGGTATGCGAACAGTCGATTCTCCGAAAAGTAAGCCGACAAAATATCCTCATCGGTCATTAATGTAACAGAGCATTAAATGATTGTTGACCTTCTACGGAATTTCAAACGATCCCGCACAAAACATTCCTTAGGTGTTTTGTATTTATTGCAAATGATTACTGAGTTTTACTTAAGCAATAAATGAGTCGCATGAGTCATTACTTCTTCAGACTAATCTCTCTCTATCAGTCTTAATGAGTACTGACCTTGATAAAATGTCAGTATAATACTGAGTACTAAAAGGGTTCAGTATGACACTGAGTACTGACCTTCAATAAATCTTAGTTTCCTGAGACTCAGTTCAGTATTTCCATTTTATCCTGAGTTTCTTAGTAGAATTCTGAGAAAACATCATGCATCGGAAAACCTTCAATTTTTCAGATTTTACTCTATACACCTGGATCTAACATCCCTAATTCAACTGAAAGTTCCTCAAATCTTGATTGACCAAAGGTTTAGTCAAGATATCGACTCTCTTATCGGTATGAATTTTCTCCATTCCGATGTCCTTTTTCTCGACATGATCTCTCGATGAAGTGATGTCCGATATCCACATGTTTGCATCCGGTGTGCATCACGGGATTTTGTGAAATAGCAATGGCAATTTATTATTGTCACAAAATATTGGTACTTCATTGGCTACAACTTTATAATCCCTTAATTGTTGTGCGAGCGAAAGAATCGAGCACATCAACTTCCTCAATGACCCATGTATTCAAATTTGATGTAATCTTGGTTGCTACTAAGGCTGTTTCTTCAAAACCAAGATATCACCTTATTTCCTAGAAATTGACAAGTTCTGTAGTGGACTTCACAATTTCAGAACCTCCATAATCGACATCGAGTAACCGTTAATTCAAGGTTATCATCACCGATACCATAATCCTCTATTCATTTGTACCATTAAGATACTTGAAGATTTTTTGGCGACCTCCATGTGACTAGCCTTAGGATTAGCTTGGTATCTTGCACATATCCCAACAAAGAAATGTTATATCCGCCTACTTGCGTGAGATAGATAAGCAATGATCCAATGATTCCTTTATAATCGGTATGACTCACCGATTTGCCTTGAAATCGGGATCCATCTTGTAGTTAGTATTCATAGGAATCTAATCAGTATTGCAATTCTGTACACCATATTTGGCAATCAGATCTCTGGTGTACTTTGCCTGGTTGATGAATATTCCTTCCTTTGATTGTTTTACTTGAAGACCTAGAAAGAAATTCATCTCTCCCATCATTGACATCTCAAACTTGCCTTTCACCAGTTTTGAAAACTTTTCACACAGCTGATGGTTTGGCGATCAAAAAATGATGTCATCAACATATATCTGAACCAATAAGATATCTTCCCCATCTTCTATCCTGAACAGAGTTCTATCAACAGTTCCTTTAACAAAACCATGGTCAGTAAGAAACTGAGAAAGAGTATCATACCATGCTTTGGGTGCTTGTTTAAGACCATACAAAGCTTTTTTCGAAGCTCAGAACTTGGTCATTCTGTTTGAAACCAGGAGGTTGTTCCACATAAACCTCTTCTTTAAGCACACTATTCAGAAATGCACTTTTCACATCCATTTGATAGACTGTGAACTTCATGTGGGCAGCATATGCAAGAAACAATCTGATGGCTTCTAGTCTTGCAACTGGTGCAAAGGTTTCATCATAATCCAAGCCTTCTTCTTGGGAATAACCTTGTGCAACTAGCCTTGCCTTGTTTCTTACAATGTTGTTGTTTTCATCTCTTTTATTCTTGAAAACCCACTTGGTTCCAATGACATTGTGCCTTTCAGGTCTATCTACTAGCTCCCATACTTCATTCCTTGAGAATTGATTCATTTCGTCTTGCATAAGAAGAATCCAATGAGAATCTTGTAGAGCTTCACCAATCTCGATGAGGCTCTTTCTCTGAGATAGGAAGCAAGCAGTAATAGTGCACTCTCACCATGGAACCTTCTTGTTTTAACACCTTCAGTTAGATCACCCACAACTGACTTGTAGGATGACTATCTAACCATTTCCTTCTTGATGTTCCCCTTCAAAGCCAGATATCCTCAACATTTGAAATGTTAGGTTCGATTAATTCAAGAAACTCGAGGAACAACGAAAAAGGAGAAAGGAATCATCTTCCTCGTGGAAATTTCATTGAGAACATTGTCGAGACATTTGTTCCCCTTTGGTTGATAGATTCAGAATTTGCCTCACCGTGACCACATCTTCATTGGCATCACATACCCGAGTCCGAATCGTGTCTGCTCAGATTGGTCACCTTTTTAGTGTTGGCTTTCCCGAGTCTCACCATCCTCGAACTTTTTTTTCGAGTCCGAGTCACCCAATCATAGATAGTGTCGACTTCTTCTTTTCGTGTTCAAAGGTTGATCTGTCATTCTTTTTCAGGCTTAATCTGGTGATCCTCTTGGTCAGTTCATCTGCATCATGTTCCTGTTTCTTCTGAACACAAGTAGATTCATCAAAAACAACATGAGGTGTTTCTTCCACAATAAGAGTCCCACAGATTGTAAACTCGAAAGCTTTTTCGATTTCGAATATCCTAAGAATATTCCTTCATCGCCTTTTACTATCAAATGTTTTCAACCGATCTTTACCATTATTGTGTATGAAACACTTGCAACCAAACACACGAAAGAAAGAAACAAGAGGCTTCCTTTCATTCCAAAGCTCATAAGGTGTTTTGCCTTGACTCTTGGTCAGCCTGGATCTATTATGTGAGTAGCATGCGATATTTTCAAACCTTCACCCAAAACCTTTTAGGAATATCGACCTCGGTATCATTGTCCTTTGCACTTTCTTTCGAGTCCTGTTCCTTCTTTTTCGTCCTGTTCCTTCTTTCAAAGAACACCATTTTGTTGAGGGGTCCTTGCGGTGATGTTTCATGTGAAATTCCATTTCTTTGCATAATAATCGATATGATATGATTTATAAATTCGATTCCTTTGTCGATCCGATTTTGACCACACTCGATTTTTTCTCAATCTTGAGCCTTTTTCAAGAATTCGCGCGGCTTATATCTCGAAGTCTCTTTCTTCGAAAAGAATATGACCCAAGTATATCTTGAGTAGTCATCAAATACTACCAATGTGTATTTCCCATTATTAGTGCTCATTTGGTGTTATAGGACCAAAAAGATCCATATCAAGAATCGGCGAAGTATTCTATCGGTAGAAAACATCTACTTTGCTTTTAAATGATGCTCTAACTTGTTTTCCTTTTCGCACGATCACAAATATGTTCCTTCATCAACACTTCATTAGGCAACCCTCTCACAAGAGCTAATCTTGAAAGCTTATTCAGGTTTTGAAATTCAGAGATTCATTCTTTTATGCCATAACCAACTGGTATCTATGGAACTTTTAGCAATCAAACATGTATCTTTAGGAGTTGAACTCCAATCAGCAAGATACACATTTCCTTTCCTAGTACCAGTCATTAATATTTTCTGTGTTGTATCATCTTTCACATAACATAAGTTCTTAGAGAACTCAACATTAAAACCCTTATCACAGAATTGGCTTATTGAAAGTAAATTATGCTTCAATCCGTATACATATGAAACACCATGGATATGAATCGAGTCGATTTCCAAAGTTCCATATCCTTCAGTCTGTCCCTTGGAGTTATCTCCAAAAGTGATCTGAGGGCCTCTTTGTTCAACATAGTCACTGAGTATCTTCTTGAATCCTGTCATATGTCTTGAACATCCACTGTCAAGATACCATACATCAGTAGTTTTTTCATCTCTGCTCATCAGTGCCATGTGATCTTTAATCAGCTCAGTGCCCTTGTTTTCCTCCTGAAAAACAGATCAATTCTTAGGTACCCAATTTGTGTAGGGTCCTACAAGGTTAATTTGTACCTTTAGAATCCAAATCATCTCGACAACTCTAATCACTTTAGAGTGGCTAATTTGTCTTCCATAAACATCAACATACACATTTACTACTCTGGGTGCCTTAGTAGTCTTCTGTGTATGTGTGCTAGCTTTAGCATGAACATGGGCTTTTGAATTTTTCTTTGGTTCAGGCCTTTTGTTCATTTGCTTTGGCTTCGTGTCTGGGTCTAAATCTTTGTTGACTCGGGTTCAAATAACCTTTACCCTTAGGCAAGTGGGGTTCAGGTTATGCAGATCTTTTGAAATTTGGGTCTTTCAAGATATCTTGAGGACTTTGTCCCTTCAACAGAATATCTCTGGCCGAGTGTTTCTCTTCAAGATTCCTCCCGATGGTTCAATGTGTAGATCCTTTTCGGGTTTGCATTCTTAGCCCGAGGCTTTGAAGTACTTGCTCGACATTTTCAAATCGAGTGCTCAGTTTTCTAGCCTTCACCGAGGTTTGGGCTTTCCTACCGATCATTCATTTCTTCAAACCATGGGTCCTTTTTCCTTGTCTACAACCTTGGGCATTTCTTCAGTTTTAAGTGTGGGTGTCACTGGTTTTACAAATATTGTCTTCTTACTACTTGATGCAGCATTCAGATGACCTTGTGAGGTTCCCCGAATGTATCCCAATCCGATTTTATAGTGGCGAGATCTCCGGTAACACTAAATTTCATCTATTACTTTAGATGCAGATTCAATAGAGTTAACTTCTTCTCTCGTAGACTATCCTCACAGGTTACAGAGAGTTTCATGCTTCTCAGAGAGGTCATTGAACTTAGTTCTGATTAGCTGAATCTCTTTAGTGGATTTCTCTAGCTTTTCAGTTAGGGTCACTATCAACTTCTCTTTCTCTGAGAGTTGTACTTTCAGAACATCCATTTCATCAAGAGCTCCCCATTAATTGAGAAGTGATTTCGATGATTGCTAGAGTCTTTCCATTTTAGATTTTTTTTATTTTTCATTCTTTTTTATTCTGCTCTTGAGTTTCGTTTAGCAGTTTTTGTAAAACAGCATAGTCCTTCATTAGATTCTCAAAAGAATCCATCAGGTCAAAATGACTGTTTACAGTTGAACTTGACAACTCTTGTGCTAGTGTAGGAGCAATAATGAGAGAAAGAAGAGTTTACCTCCTCAATGGCCATCGACAAAATGTCATCACTTTCACTTTGTCGAGAATATTTCATCCAAGAGCTAGATCCTCTTCGTAATGTTCTTCTTCCGCAACCATGACCTTTTTGCTTGAGAACTTCTTGTCTCTTTTAGCTTGCCTTTCTCTTCTCTCCTTAGCACTCAGATCTGGACAATCATACTGGAAGTGACCTTTCTTTTGGCAATTGTAGCATATGTTGGCATCATCATCCTCATCACTTTCTTCCTTGGACTTGAGTCCTTCTTTCCGGATGAAGATCCTCCGCTGTTTTGAGTCCTTTCTCTTCTCGTTGGTTTGTCCTCGTGTTTCTTCCGCACTGTGATTCCCGTAATAGCTTTTGTATTTTCCATATCGATTATTAAGTCTTTCAAACCTCCTTGCCATCGGTCTTTAGCTTATCTTCAAGCTCATCCCGATTCTTAGCAAGGGAGTTCTCGAACTCTCTAGTTTTATGGGTTTTATCTTTGGCCTTAAAAAAGCCACATTTTTACTAGATGATGAATCATCTTTCTTTGTCGACCTTTTTTGGATTTCTTATCAATTACAAACTCATAGGCCTTCAAATTTCATAGAAGACTTGTTGATAGGGCATTGAATTAATGTTTTGGTGTTTTCAATCACCATTTGCATGTATATCCCATTTCTTAGAAAGACCTCTAAGAATTTTCAATGCAACTTCTCTCTCAGGGATATTTCTTTCCAAGTGCATTTAGATCATTCATGATACTAGTGAATCTGACTTCCAATTTGTCAATTGATTCACCTTCTTCCATTTCAAAACTATCAAACTTTCCTATTGCAAATGAAAGTTTATTTTCCTTGATATGATCTGTGCCTTGGCACATTACATCTAGTGTATCCCAAATTTCTTTTGCAAGATTGCAAAGGAGAGATCATTCCCATCACACCATCATCAATTGTATTGTATAGTGTGTCTTTAGCAATATAGTCTAGATTGACTAACTTTCCCTCCTCAGGAGCCAGTTGGTCATCAGACTTAGGAAATTCTGCTCTAGGAGCGTTTCTCTCATTATCTGTTCCTCTGGGATTCACCACAAAGAAATTGGAATGGCCTTTCAGAGACCACTCTCCACATTCGCTCATGTTTGGAATACTGTGAGCCTGCATTCTTCTCCATTAAATCATAGTTCTCATCGAGAACATGGGAAGTTTCTTAGAAGACATTTTTATCCGAGTCTTTTAAGAATTCAAAGAAAATAAGATCGATTCCGGATAGACCACAAGTACTTTTTAGCAAAAAAAAACTTTGGTCAACAAAGCAGTGGTCAAGTTGAACCACCGCTCGATACCACTTGTTGGTCCCGGCAACGAGTCTTACACGTGTATTGGGGGAATACACGTGTTCAAGTGTTTTAAAACTTTTTTTCTTCGAGGTCACTTGGATCGATAACTAACTTATCAACCCTCGTAAGAGTAAGTTCATTTGGTAACTATTTGTTCTAGCTACTCAGATGTGCGGAATGGTTGGCCCTATAGTTTATACTCGTTTTAAGCTTTGCTAAAAACCTTCCTTTAAAAGGAATAGTGATTAGGCTGTGATTAAATTATATGCAACTTCCAGATGATTGATTCCAATCGAAATCTCGGTGAAAAATATGCTTTGATTTAAGTCAATGCAACAGATTAAGCATACGATAAGGAAAGCAATAAACAACACTGCAATTTATAGTGGTTCAGAGACTCAAGCTCCTACGTCCACTCTCTCTAATCCTCTGAGAAATTCACTAATCACTTCCTGAGCTTTCTAACTACCTTGCGTTGTTTACTTAGTCAACTCGGCCCTGAGCTTTCTGACTACTCCACGTAGTTACTTACTCAACCCCGACCTTGAGCTTTTCCTACCTCGTAGTTTACTTACTCAAACACAAACAAGCTTTGACTACCTTTTGTAGCTTACTAACTTCTCCTTTAGAGCTTTCTGACTACTCCGCGTAGTTTACTCACTCTTTACAACTCTTCTCACCAACAAACACACTCCAACTACCTTCTCAAGGGTTTGGGGTTTCTCGGTTGGTTTCCAACTAGGATGAGATATCCTTTACAATGAAGTACAAAGCAAAGGCTAGGATATCTCGACTAAGCTTCGGATATATCTTATCAAGCTAGGCTTAGTTTAATGAGCTCTCTTCAATATAAAAGCACTTGGGAAATTCTAAGTTTTTCGAGTGCTTTAACTTTGCGATAATAAGTTTGAGCTTCTTGAGTTGCTTATAAATTTCCCGTAACCTTACAATGTAGAGGGTCACAAGTATTTATAGGCATACACCAAGGTCACTCTTGAAAACTATCCGTTAGAGAAATAGCTTCGCGAGTTTCCTCTTATGGTGTGTGAGGAACGACTATATTTAGGGTTTGAAACTCACTAACACGTTTTAGGCAATAGCCTTTCATGTAGCCGGTCTTCACTTTTTTTTTAGCGATCGAACTTTTGTACTTCCGACATCTTTTTTCAAATGACCGTCAATCGCCGATTTTCGGATGGTGCAAAGTTGTCTTCCTCTTTTTGACTTTTGTCTCCAGTTAAAGGTAGACACCTTCAACGACTCTTTTGGTTACAAACTCTGAGTTGATATAACCTTAACAACACTTTGGTTTAGTTCCTTTTGTCTGCATTTTAATGTCTTGGCAAATATCTATTCTTCTAAGGAATCACGATCTTCTCAGTATTGCATCCTTCAGATAGATATGTTCAGTGCCTCGGAACATTCAGTTTATCTTGAGCATTGATTAATTGAGTCTTCGTAATTCTTGTGCCTTCATATTCTTGATCTTGGTTCTTGATCTTACATCTTCAAGGTCTTGAGTCTTGAGTCTTGAGGGGTCTTCTCGAGTCTTGAAGTCTTCGAGTCTTCATAGATATCTTGGTGATATACTAAGTCTTCATCTTCTTTGAGTCTTGGTTTCTCCGTTTCATCTTGAGTCTTGATATCTCCGTTTCTGCTTGAGTCTTGATTCTCGGTTTCATTAATCGAGTCTTGATTCTCGGTTTCACCGAAGTCTTGATTCTATCCTGATCTATATCTGCTGACTATACATTTTGCATATATTATCCTGAATACTCTAAAACTGAATCCTGACTCAACTATCAAGATTATCCTGATCATGTCATACTCTGGGGTTTTGGGATCTAATCAAAATCATATATCTTTATTAAATTCATCTCCCAACAATTTCCCCCTTTTTGATGATGCCAAAACTTATCTTGTTACAACCATACAACTTAAAATCAGGTTTCAGTTTATCCTATTGCAAGATTGGTTATGTCTCAAATAATTTCCTGAATAGAAAGTTTCCCAACAATTTCTGAGAATCTCCCAACAATTATTTATTCAACAATTTCTTCAGTAATGAATCTCTCAAAGGATTCATCACCAAATACTTATAAACAATTAATTCAGAGACATTAATTCAGCATATCAAAAGTAAAAGACATGTAAATAAGATAATGAGGTATTATCTTTTGAGCATAAATGATAAATTTTCATTGATGATGAGTAGACTGTTACAGGTTACAATGAAACTTATCAGAAAAAAATAAAAGACAAAAAGATAGAAAAATTACAAGTGTCTTCAGGTAAGTCTTCACTCTTCAGTCTTCAGATTTGGCTCTTCAGTCTTCTGCTCTTCAGTTTGCATCTTCTTCAATTTCATCAGCTGGTACCTCCAGGTTGAACATTCCGAAATACCTCTTCTTCAGTGCATTTCTTTCCTTAATGATATCCGGATCGTTCCTCGTCGACCTAATCGGCCCAAAGATATTGAGCAATTTCTTGAGTAATGGCTTTTTCATTCACCAGGCCATTATCAAGTCTTGGAAGAGGGTAGGTATATGGGCCGGGGGCTACTATCTGCACCTTTCCTTCATCCGCCAGGTTTATCTAGCTTTGGAGATATTTAGGATAGAAGGTTAGGACATATTCAATAAAAGCTTCGTTTGGATCTGAGCTTTCCCCTTTCCATTCCCTGAGCACTTCATAATAGAACCAGAAGGTTCTCTTGAACTCTTCCCAACCTGCCGTTGAATTGGATGGGCATCCACTTGTCGCGTGTGGCCATTTCGATTAACTTTGAAGTCCCTCTCCGCTTTGCTCGCAAAACTTTTTGTAACCACTCATTCGTTTTACGCTCTTCTTCGCCTTTTTCCCGATCCATCGCACGCTGAGACCGGCGGCAACTTCTTAGCTTGTTCTATCTGAAGTGTCTTCAGAGCATTCGTGGTGTTGAAGACTTTCTTCTGATGTTGACCTTCAGACTCTTCTAATTCAACCATCAACTTCCTTTGGACTGGCTTAGAAGCCTTAGCTCGCTTGCTCTCAGGTTCAACAATGCCCAAGGCTTTCCTCTTCATAGGCAATTCAGTAGCAGCCTGGCTTGTTCCAACCTTAGCTCTAGCACTTTCGGTTTCTCTTTCTTTACTTCAAGCATGGTTTCCTCAGAAACCTGAGTGTAGATCGGCTTCTCCACCTGGCTGAACTTCAGTTTTTCAGCAGCTTCGACTTCCTTCAAGGCTTTGGATAGGCTATTCATTTCAGCTTCTTTTTGTGCCTTTTTCTCCAAAGTACGTGCCAATAACTTCCTGAATTCTTCTTCTGGTCTTTCCCCCTTCTTGGCACCGTAATTTGGAAGAAGTCTGGAGAGTGCTGTGTCCATATGATATTGCTCTTTGCTTACACAGCGCACCTCTCCTGCTAACTGATCCTGTTCATCTTCCAGCCTCCTGAGGTGGTTTTTAGCCACAGAAAATTCTTCAGAGAGATGGGCAAACTTGCCAGAGAGAGCATCTTTAAACATCTCTATCATCTTGGTCATGAGCATTGAGCTCATTTCCCCAACAGCAGACTTGATCAGCACTTCATTCTTCTCTGCCAGTTTCACCTCTAGAAATTCAATATTCTCCTGGTGCTTTTGTTTAAGTTCAACACTCAGCTCAGCCTTGACTCCCTCCAGCTTCTCATTCAGCTTTTCTTCCATGGAGGTCATATTTGAGGTTAGAGTGTTTTGAATTTTCACCAGGTCTGAAGATGAACTCAAATTCTCCATCTTCTGAGTTTGGCTGGCCAATGTCTCTTCCATCTGATCGATCTTGTTCATCATTGGCTCAACCTTCTCAAGCTTCTCCAGGATGGGAGTGAGGTCGATCTCAGGAACATTATTCACCTTTTGTGCTGATTGATCATCCTGAGGTTCAGACACAACCTGAGGGTCGGTCTGCACCTGAGCATCAACTTCATCCTGAGCTCCAGTCTCCAAGCGAGCCTCGGTCATTCATCGGACAATTCGAGTTAAAGTTAGAAACCCCGTAACTTTGGCATAATTGTTAATAGTGCCAAAAGGTACACGAAGAGTGCTAACCGGTCGAGGTTGAATGATTCAGTTGATCGGCCTGAGAAGTTTCCTTCCATCTCGGCCCGATCCTCGGCATCTCACTGTTGGTCCCCATCTTGAAATTTGTCTCTGCTGCTAGGGGCACCTCTCCTGCTAACTGGTCATGTTCATCTTCTAGCCTCCTGATGTGGTTTTTAGCCACAGAAAATTCTTCAGAGAGATGGGCAAAGCAAGCGAGAGAAAATCTTTAAACATCTCTCATCTTGGTCATGAGCATTGAGCTCATTTCCTCAACAATGAGACTTGATCGAAGACTTCATTCTTCTCTTGCCCGTTTCACCTCTAGAAATTCGGTATTCTCCGGTGCTTTTGTTTAAGTTCAAGATCTTTCATTTCGGCCTTGACTCCCTCCGAACTTCTCATTGACTTTTCTTCCATGGAGGTCATCTTTGAGGTTAGAGTGTTTTGAATTTTCACAGTGCGAAGATGAACTCAGATTCTCCATCTTCGAGTTTGGTGGCGATGTCTCTTCCATCGATCGATCTTGTTCATCATTGGCTCAACCTTCTCAAGCTTCTCCGGGATGGGAGTGAGGTCGATCTCAGAACATTCTCGCACCTTCAAGCTGATTGATTGATCATCTGAGGTTCGGGACACAACCTGAGGGTCGGCCTGCACCTGAGCATCAGCTTCATCCTGAGCTCCAGTCTCCAACTGAGCCTCAGTCTGTTCATCAGACAATTCAAAGTTAAAGTTAGAAACTTCAGTAACTTTGGCATAATTGTTAATAGTGCCAAAAAGGTACCAAGAGTGCTAACTTTCATCGAGGTTGAATGATTTCGGGTTGATCGGCCAAGAAGTTTCTTCTCCATCCCCGAGGCCGATCCTCATCATCTCCTTGTTGGTCCCCATCTTGAAATTTGTCTCTGCTTTGCTAGGGGCACCAACCCGATAGCTCTCCTCTCGGCTATCTTCCTCTGAACCGGTTCATCAAAATCGAGAAATTTTCATCTCGAGCTTTGTCTTCGCGAATCCACGAGAACTTCGATCGGGAATCTTTATCTCCTCATTCCACCCGTCTTCCCCTCTGAATGCAAAGAATGTTAAGCATCTCCGGAAGAGTCGATTGAGGATGAAAACCGTCGTCATCCTTAATCAAGAAGATATCTTGCGGATCGGGGTATGGTGAGCTCGGGGTAGTGGTCAAGGATGAAGCTGTTTTCCCTTGCTCCTCCACTCGGTTTCTTGACTTCCCCTTCTTCCATCTCGGGCTATCTGGTTCGATCGAAGCATCGGTGAAGGATCGAAAGTAGATCACTTCGAGGAGCTCATCCAAAATAAAGTTGCTCCCGAGTCTCGATGCATCCGAGTGTTGTCTTGATCGGTCCTCGGTTTTGCATCTGTGTAGGTTACTGAGCTGGAGCTGCACGTCCTCGAGTTGACTCTGAGTTGGCTCTTCTGTCTGAGCCGGCACATCTTTGGTAGGAATCTCTGAGGTCTGAGTTCCTTTAAAAATTTCCTGAGAAATTTTATCTGGGCTGAGGATGTCTCAAGCACCTCAGAGAAGACACGCTCCTCGATCGATTCTCGTGCCTTAGAGATAACCTGAGCAAGACTTGTAATGGCGTTAAAAGCGGTTTGGCTCTCGGGTTGAATCTCTTGAAATCATTGCCCATCTTCATTGGTGAGAACTACCAATCTTCTGCGCTTGGGGCCGAGGGTTTTCTGCTTCCTCAACTTCTCACCTCCTCTATCTTGGCATCCAACAAAACCTTCCCCCTGGTTTGTTGGGTTTTCTTTTCGGCGGTATGGCGCTTTGGTGATTCTGCTTTCTTTTCTTTCTTCCCTCTGATGGCCTGCTTCTTCATAGCAACGGGCTTGAGAAGCACCTTAGACTTAGGGAATGGGGTCGAATTGGTGAAGATGTCCTCCTCCTCTCTGCACATCTACAAAATAAATGATATTTTGGTGGCATGGTGGATCTTGCCTTTGATCGAGATAGCCCCGTCAACCTTTCTTATGACTTTGGCTTGCTCACTCACCATCTGAATCAAGAATCTGAGCCAGTTGAAGTCGGTGGTGGGTGAGGCCTCGATCGCCGCCATTAATCGGAGCTTCTGGGTACTAATCTGCTCAAAACTCCCCGAATGACTCATGATGCATTTGCTCACAATATCTAACAAAACTCTGTATTGTGGCTTCAAATGCCTCTTATGCAGTGTAGCCTCAAATTTTACAGGATTCTCAGCAATCCTATCTAAATACTCCTGCTCTCTACCCAATATATACACAGCAGGATCCTCTCCTCTATCACAAAGCTCAAACACATCGTTTAAATTTTTCAGAATAATGTACAATTCCCTTTCAAAATCGATGTATTTAGACGAGTGTTCTAAATGTGATACAGTAATCTTGGAATGTATACCATCCTCTTCATCTATCTTTATATTACAGATGAACTCGATTACCTCTTTCGCGTATTCTTGGTCCGGTCGGCTTGCGACGAGATGGGTAAGCTTGGCCAAACGGATCATATGGAGAGCCTCCTCTTCTGGTTTAGAGTTGGTTGTACTATCGAACGAGACAACGAACTAATACCAAGGTTTATTGGTTTCGGCTAATTTGTCGAAAAATGGTAGGAGCCATTTGAGAGATTTTGAAGATTTATGGCTTAGGTTTTCTGGGCAAGGGGATTTATTTTGTAGAGGATTTTGGGAACGAAGGGTTTGATAAAAATTGGCTTGAATGGCTTCTTGGGGTATAAATAGTTTCGAGATCGTGGGAATTTGCGTTGGTTAGGTGAAAAGCAACGGTTGAGATTAATCTCCGATTAATCGGGTATCTGAATGAAATTCTCCTCCTAAAAGTAAGCCGACAAAAATATCCTCATCGGTCATTAATGTAACAGAGCATTAAATGATTGTTGACCTTCTACGAATTTCAAACGATCCCAAGACAAAAACATTCCTTAGGTGTTTTGTATTTATTGCAAATGATTACTGAGTTTTACTTAAGCAATAAATGAGTCGCATGAGTCATTACTTCTTCAGACTAATCTCTCTCTATCAGTCTTACTGAGTACTGACCTTGATAAAATGTCAAGATATATCTTGAAATACTAAAAGGGTTCAAGATGACAATCGAAAAAATTGACCTTCAATAAATCGAGTTTCGAGACTCGGTTCAAAGATTTCCATTTTATCCCTCGAGTTTCTTAAGTAGAATTAAGAAAACATCATGCATCGGAAAACCTTCAATTTTTTTCATTTTTTACTCTATACACCGATCTAACATCCCTAATTCAATCGAAAGTTCTCAAATCTTGATTCACGAAAAGGTTTAGTCAAGATATCGACTCTCTGCTATCGGTATGAATTTTCTTCATTTTGATGTCCTTTTCTCGACATGATCTCCGATGAAGTGATGTCCGATATCCACATGCTTGCATTTGGTGTGTAATCTGGGATTTTGTGAAATAGCAATGGCAATTTAGTATTGTCACAAAATATTGGTACTTCATTAAGCTAAACTTTATAATCCCTTAATTGTTGTCCGAGCGAAAGAATCGAGCACATCAACTTCTCAAGCCCATGTATTCACCTTCATAATCTTGGTTGCTACTAAGGCATGTTTCTTCGAAACCAAGATATCGACCATTTCCTAGAAATTGACAAGTTCCTGTAGTGGACTTCCACAATTTCGCAACCTCCATAATCGACATCCGAGTAACCAGCTTAATTCAAGGTTATCATCACCGGATACCATAATCCTCTATTCATCGTACCCTTAAGATACTTGAAGATCTTTTTCGCGACCTCCATGTGACTAAATTTTTAGATTAGCTTGGTATCTTGCACATATCCCAACAAAGAAATGTTATATCCGCCTACTTGCCGTGAGATATAGAGCAATGATCCAATGATTCCTTTATAATCGGTATGACTCACCGATTTGCCTTCAAATCGATCCATCTTGTAGTTAGTATTCATAGGAATCCTAATCAGATTGCAATTTCATACACCATATTTGGCAATCGATCTCGGTGTACTTTGCACGGTTGATGAATATTCCTTCCTTTGATTGTTTTACTTGAAGACCTAGAAAGAAATTCATCTCTCCCATCATTGACATCTCAAACTTTCCTTTCACCGGTGTTGAAAACTTTTCACACAAATTGATGGTTTAGCGATCAAAAATGATGTCATCAACATATATCCGAACCAATAAGATATCTTCCCCATCTTCTATCCCGAATGAGTTCTATCAACGATTCCTTTAACAAAACCATGGTCAAGAAGAAACCGAAAAGAGTATCATACCATGCTTTGGGTGCTTGTTTAAGACCATACAAAACTTTTTCGAGCACAGAAACTTGGTCATTCTGTTTGAAACCGGGAGGTTGTTCCACATAAACCTCTTCTTTAAGCACACTATTCGAAATGCACTTTTCACATCCATTTGATAGATCAGAACTTCATGTGGGCAACATATGCAAGAAACAATCGATGGCTTCTAGTCTTGCAACCGGTGCAAAGGTTTCATCATAATCCAAGCCTTCTTCTTGGGAATAACCTTGTGCAACTAAATTTTGCCTTGTTTCTTACAATGTTGTTGTTTTCATCTCTTTTATTCTTGAAAACCCACTTGGTTCCAATGACATTGTGCCTTTTCGTGTCTATCTACTAGCTCCCATACTTCATTCCTTGAGAATTGATTCAAATTTCATCTTGCATAGCAAAGAATCCAATGAGAATCTTGTAGAGCTTCACCAATCTCAGTAGGCTCTTTCTCTGATAGGAAGCAGCAGAATAGTGCACTCTCACCATGGAACCTTCTTGTTTTAACACCTTCAGTTAGATCACCCACAATCTGACTTGTAGGATGACTATCTAACCATTTCCTTCTTGATGTTCCCCCTTCAGCAGTATCCTCAACATTTGAAATGTTAGGTTCAGTTAATTCAGTAAACTCAGGGAACAACAGAAAAGGAGAAAGGGAATCATCTTCCTCAGGGGAAATTTCATTCAGAACATTGTCAGAGACATTTGTTCCCCTTTGGTTGATAGATTCAGAATTTGCCTCAGCTGTGACCACATCTTCATTGGCATCACATACCTGAGTCTGAACTGGTGTCTGTTCAGATTGGTCACCTTTGGAGTGTTGGCTTTCCTGAGTTTCACCAACCTGAACTTCTTTTTCTGAGTCTGAGTCACTCCAATCATAGATAGTGACTGACTTCTTCTTTTCAGGTTCAGTGGTTGATCTGTCATTCTTTTTCAGGCTTAATCTGGTGATCCTCTTTGGTCGGTTCATCTCAAGATCATGTTCTGTTTCTTCCGAACACAAGTAGATTCATCAAAAACAACATGAGGTATTTCTTCCACAATAAAGGTCCTACACCAGAAACTCGAAGCTTTTGATTTCGAATATCCTAAGAATATTCCTTCATCGCCTTTTACTATCAAATGTTTTCAACCCGATCTTTACCATTATTGTGTATGAAACACTTGCAACCAAACACACGAAAAGAAAGAAACAAGAGGCTTCCTTTCATTCCAAAGCTCATAAGGTGTTTTTTTGCTTGACTCTTGGTCACTGGATCTATTATGTGAGTAGCATGCGAGATTTTCTTGACCCAAAAAACCTTTTAGGAATATCACCTCAAATATCATTGTCCTTGCGAACTTCTTTCGTAGTCCTCGTTCCTTTTTCAAAGAACACCATTTTGTTGAGGGTCCTTTGCGGTGATGTTTCATGTGAAATTCCATTTCTTTGATAATAATCGATATGATATGATTTATAAATTCCCTTTGTCGATCCGATTTTGACCACACTTTCGATTTTTCTCAATACCGAGCCTTTTCAATGAATTTCGCAAATTTTATCTCGAGTCTTTTCTTCTTCGAGTAAGAATATGACCCAAGTATATCTTGAGTAGTCATCAAATACTACCAATGTGTATTTCCTGCCATTAGTGCTCACTGGTGTTATAGGACCAAAAAGATCCATATGCAGTAACTGAAGTATTCTATCAGTAGAAACATCTACTTTGCTTTTAAATGATGCTCTAACTTGTTTTCCTTTCTGGCACGCATCACAAATATATTCCTTACTGAACACTTCATTAGGCAACCCTCTCACAAGAGCTAATCTTGCAAGCTTATTCAGGGTTTTGAAATTCAGGTGATTCATTCTTTTATGCCATAACCAACTGGTATCTATGGAACTTTTAGCAATCAAACATGTATCTTTAGGAGTTGAACTCCAATCAGCAAGATACACATTTCCTTTTCTAGTACCAGTCAGTAATATTTTCTGTGTTGTATCATCTTTCACATAACATAAGTTCTTAGAGAACTCAACATTAAAACCCTTATCACAGAATTGGCTTATTGAAAGTAAATTATGCTTCAATCCAGATACATATGAAACACCATGGATATGAACTGAGTCGATTTCCAAAGTTCCATATCCTTAAGTCTGTCCCTTGGAGTTATCTCCAAAAGTGATCTGAGGGCCTCTTTGTTCAACATAGTCACTGAGTATCTTCTTGAATCCTGTCATATGTCTTGAACATCCACCGTCCAAGATACCATACATCAATGGTTTTTTCATCTCTCTTCATCGGTGCCATGTGATCTTTAATCACCAAGGTTCTTTGTTTTTTCCTCTGAAAAAGATCAATTCTTAGGTACCCAATTTGTGTAGGGTCCTACAAGGTTAATTGACCTTTCGGAATCCAAATCGCTCGACAACTCTAATCACTTTAGAGTGGCTAATTTGTCTTCCATAAACATCAACATACACATTTACTACTCGGGTGCCTTAGTAGTCTTACGTGTATGTGTCTAGCTTTTAGCATGAACATGGGCTTTTGAATTTTTCTTTGTTCAGCCTTTTGTTCATTTGCTTTTGGCTTCGTCTTACGGTCTAAATCTTTGTTGACTCGGGTTCGATAACCTTTACCCTTAGTAAGTGGGGTTCAGGTTATGCTGTCTTTGAAATTGGGGTCTTTCAAGATATTGAGGACTTGGTCCCATCGATTGAGAATATCTCTGAAAGTGTTTCTCTTCAAGATTCCTCCGATGGTTCAAACAGTAGATCCTTTCAGTTTGCATTCTTAGCCCGAGGCTTTGAAGTACTTGCGACATTTTTCCAATCGAGTGCTTTCGGTTTTCTAGCCTTCACTTGAGGTTTGGGCTTTCCTACCTGATCATTCAGTTTTACTGAAACCATGGGTCATTTTTCCTTGTCTACAACCTTGGGCATTTCTTCAGTTTTAAGTGTGGGTGCCACTGGTTTTACAAATATTGTCTTCTTGCTACTTGATGCAAAGATTCGAGATGACCTTGTGAGGTTCCCCTGAATGTATCCCAATCCAGTTTTTATAGTGGCAGATCTCCGGTAACTCAATTTCTTCTATTACTTTAGATGCGTTATTCAATAGAGTTAACTTCTTCTGTGCACTATCCTCACAGTTCTGTAGAGTTTCATGCTTCTCAGAGAGGTCATTGAACTTAGTTCTGATTAGCTGAATCTCTTTAGTGGATTTCTCTAGCTTTTCAGTTAGGGTCACTATCAACTTCTCTTTCTCTGAGAGTTGTACTTTCAGAACATCCAGTTCATCAGTAGCTCCCATTAATTGAGAAGTGATTTGATGATTGCTAGAGTCTTTCCATTTTAGATTTTCAACTTTTCATTTCTTTTTACGCTCTTGAGTTTCGTTTAGCGATTTTTGTAAAAAAAGATAGTCCTTCATTAGATTCTCAAAAGAATCCATCAGTCAAAATATTTGTTTAAATTGAACTTGACAACTCTTGTGCTAGTGTAGGAGCAATAACAGAGAAAGAAGAGTTTACCTCCTCAATGGCCATCAGACAAATGTCATCACTTTCACTGTCTGAGAATATTTCATCTGAAGAGCTAGATCCCTCTTCAGAATGTTCTTCTTCTGCAACCATGACCTTTTTGCTTGAGAACTTCTTGTCTCTTTTAGCTTGTCTTTCTCTTCTCTCCTTAGCACTCAGATCTGGACAATCATACTGGAAGTGACCTTTCTTTTGGCAATTGTAGCATCTGTTGGCATCATCATCCTGATCACTTTCTTCCTTGGACTTGGAGTCCTTCTTTCTGGATGAAGATCCTCCAGCTTTTGTGTCCTTTCTCTTCTCGCTTGGTTTGTCCTCGTGTTTCTTCCGGTACTGTGATTCCCTGTAATAGCTTTTTGTATTTTCCATATCGACTATTAAGTCTTTCAAACCTCCTTGCCATCGATCTTTTAGCTTATCTTCAAGCTCATCCCGATTCTTAGCAAGGAGTTCTCGAACTCTCTAGTTTTATTGGTTTTTATCTTTGGCCTTAAAAGCCACACATTTTTACTAGATGATGAATCATCTTTCTTTGTCGACCTTTTTTGGATTTCTTATCAATTACAAACTCATAGGCCTTCAGCTCAGAGAAGACTTGTTGATAGGGCATTGAATTAATGTTTTTGGTGTTTTCAATCACCACTGCATGTATATCCCATTTCTTAGAAAGACCTCTAAGAATTTTCAATGCAACTTCTCTCTGTGGATATTTCTTTCCAAGTGCATTTAGATCATTCATGATACTAGTGAATCTGACTTCCAATTTGTCAATTGATTCACCTTCTTCCATTTCAAAACTATCAAACTTTCCTATTGCAACTGAAAGTTTGTTTTCCTTGATATGATCTGTGCCTTGGCACATTACATCTAGTGTATCCCAAATTTCTTTTGCAGTATTGCAGTGAGAGATCATTCCCATCACATCATCATCAATTGTACTGTATAGTGTATCTTTAGCAATATAGTCTAGATTGACTAACTTTCTCTCCTCAGGAGTCAGTTGGTCATCAGACTTAGGAAATTCTGCTCTAGGATCGTTTCTCTCATTATCTGTTCCTCTGGGATTCACCACAGTAAATTGGAATGGCCCTTCAGAGACCACTCTCCACATTCGTTCATGTTTGGAATACAGGTGAGCCTGCATTCTCAGTCTCCACAAATCATAGTTCTCTACTGAGAACATGGGAAGTTTCTTAGAAGACATTTTTATCCGAGTCTTTTAAGAATTCAGCAAATAAGATCAGTTCAGATAGACCACAAGTACTTTTAGCAAAAAAAAACTTTGGTCAACAAAGCAGGTGGTCAAGTTGAACCACTGCTCTGATACCACTTGTTGGTCCCGGTGCAAACGAGTCTTACACGTGTATTGGGGGGGAATACATGTGTTCAGTGTTTTTAAAACTTTTTCTTACTGAGGTCAGCTTGGGTCAGGTTGTCTTGATGAGTTGGTCTTGAGAAGCATAGATCGCTCTGAGTCAAAGTCTACTGAGACAAAGATCCTGAAGTTTTTTTCGAAACCTCGGATAATCCCAACCGAGTCCTCGAAGTTTGAGATCCCGAGTTGCTTGGATCGATAACTAACTTCATGAACCCTCGAAAGTAAGTTCGGTTTTGGTAACTATTTGTTCTAATACTTTCGGATGTGCGGAATGGTTGGCCCTATAGTTTATACTCGTTTTTAAGCTTTCTTTGAAAACCTTCCTTTAAAAAAAAAATAGTGATTAGTTTTTGATTCAATTATATGCAACTTCTAGTGGATTGATTCCAACTGAAATCTCGGTGAAAATATGCTTTTCAGATTTAAGTCAATGCAACGATTAAAACCACGGATAAGGAAAGCAATAAACAACACAAAGAATTTATAGTGGTTCGGAGACTCAAGCTCCTCGTCCACTCTCTCGATCCTCGAGAGAAATTCACTAATCACTTCACGAGCTTTACACTTACCTCGCGTGGTTTACTTTAGTCAACTCGCCCGAGCTTTACGACTACTCCACGTAGTTTACTTACTCAACCCGACCTTGAGCTTTTCGACTACCTCTCAGAGTTTACTTTTCAAAACACAAACAAGCTTTCACTACCTGCAGAGCTTACTAACTTCTCCTCTAGAGCTTTTACGACTACTCGGCGTGGTTTACTAACTCTTTACAACTCTTCTCACCAACAAACACACTCCAACTACCTTCTCGAGGGTTTGGGGTTTCTCGGTTGGTTTCAACTAGGATGAGATATCCTTTACAATGAAGTACAAAGCAAAGGCTAGGATATCTCGACTAAGCTTTGGATATATCTTATCAAGCTAGGCTTAGTTTAATGAGCTCTCTTCAATATAAAAAGCACTTGGGAAATTCTAAGTTTTTGAGTGCTTTAACTTTCATGATAATAAGTTTGAGCTTCTTGAGTTGCTTATAAATTTCAGAACCTTACAATGTAGAGGGTCACAAGTATTTATAGGCATACACCAAGGTCACTCTTGAAAACTATCCGTTGGAGAAATAAATTCGTGTGAGTTTCCTCTTTATGGTGTGTGAGGAACCGCTATATTTAGGGTTTGAAACTCCTAACACGTTTTAAGGCAATGACCTTTCATGTAGCCGGTCTTCACTTTTTGCGATCTGGAACTTTTGTACTTGACATCTTTTTTTGACTTTATCCTTTGTCGATGTGATGGTACAATGTTGTCTTCCTCTTTTTGACATTTGTCTCCGGTTAAAGGTGCAGACACCTTCAACGACTCTTTTGGTTACAAACTACGAGTTGATATAACCTTAACAACACTTTGGTTTAGTTCATTTTGTCTGCATTTGAATGTCTTGGCAAATATCTATTCTTCTAAGGAATCGTGATCTTCTCAGTATTGCATCCTTCAGATAGATATGTTCAGTGTCTCGGAACATTCAGGTTTATCTTGAGCATTGATTACATTCTTGAGTCTTGATAATTCTTGTGCCTTCAATATTCTTGATCTTGATTCTTGATCTTACGTCTTCTGCGTCTTGAGTCTTGAGTCTTACGAGTCTTCCATATATCTTGGCGATATCTTGAGTCTTCATCTTGAGTCTTGATTTCTCGGTTTCATCTTGAGTCTTGATATCTCGGTTTCTTAATCGAGTCTTGATTCTCGGCCACACCGAGTCTTCAGTCTTGATTCTCGGTTTCAATCGAAGTCTTCAAATTCTATCCTGATCTATATCTGCTGACTATACATTTTGCAGATATTATCCTGAATACTCTAAAACTGAATCCTGACTCAACTATTAAGATTATTCTGATCATGTCATACTCAGGGGTTTTGGGATCTAATCAAAATCATATATCTTTATTAAATTCATCTCCCAACACAGAGAATGTTGAGGTATGTAATTTGAGTGCTAAATTAGTTGACGATGCATTTTTTCTTTTCTGTTCGTAGCAATTCTTCTAATTTGATGAATTAGGTAATCTAATTTTGTTTTGTATATTTAATCTAATGTGATTTTTCTAATTTGATAAATTATATTTAATCTAATGTGATTTTTCTAATTTGATAAATTTGTTAATCTAATTTATTTTTTAATATTTAATCTGATTTTGTTTTTTTTTTATATTGCAGTGAGTATTGAGGTATATATGTAATTTAAGTTCTGAATTGGTTATGAATGTTTATTGCAGTAGTGCAATTATTTTGTATATAGCAGATAATTTTTTATATTACAAAGAATATTGAGATAAGTAATTTGAGTTCTTCGCAATTAAGCATTGTACTCGCATATTTTGCAATATTACATTTTTCTCTACTCTATATTACGTTAAAGACATATTTTAAAATTTGAAAACTTTAAATATTACTTTTTTCCTTCTCCAAAAAAAATATAAAAATAAAAGCATGCTTCTAATATTTGCTCTACGCAAAAAGAAAAGAAATCGTATAGGTTTGAAATTTTTATATAGCTCTTACGACAAAGTGTTTAGAAATTAAAGGCCAATTTTGAAACTCTACTTAAATAATTAGAAGCTCTTTTTTTTTAAAGTTGATGAGACTCAAATTTTTTTTTTAAAAATGTTTCTTAAGCTAAGTTGTGTTTCAAAACAGGTACTAAATGTGATTGAACAAGTTAAAATTTATAAAAAACAACTAGAGGGATACAAATTAGAATGGATGTCATTAATAGATAAGATGGTTTTTATTTGAAGTTGATATAGCTTATATTAGGGTCCATTTAATCGTAATTGATGTGTACAGTTACTGCGTGTGTGTTTTACCCTCCCATTATTTTTAAGATTATTATTATTATTTATTGTTAATATTGTTATTTGTTATTAATATTGTTATTGTTATTTATGCGAGGTACACTTACATGAGAGTCATCCCACAGTGAGACGAAACATAATTTGGACATTGACGATTTAATACTTTGAGAGTGATGAGTGTTGAACTATTGATTTATGTTAGGTTGTACCCCGTTTCATGCATGAAATCATCTCATATGAGCTTTTTTTTTCTTATTATATTGGTTGTGAAAAGCCGGAGACAGAAATAAAGTGTTTATTCAAATGTAATTGAGTGACAATTAACGTAATTTTTAAATAAAAATATGAAGAATTATTAAAAAAGTGGTGACACAATTTGTCAAAAAAATAAAATGTAAAGTTTTGTTTGAGACTCCCAAAATAAATAAAAAATGTAAAATTTTGCTCCGGATGAAGGGAGTATAATAGTATATTATACAAATATAATATTAAAAAATAAAATTATGTCTATAATTAAAATATTTTTAATATTAATTATATGTTTAAAGTATTTGATCTAAAATAATATTATAATTTTTTTTTTCAATCCCGCGAAATTCGCGGGATTACGTGTACATATATGTTGTTTGGTTCTTGTTCTTTACTAATATTTTTATTCAAGTCTTCTAAATGACTCGATCGTCCTAAATCATTCACTAAATTTTATCGAATGCTCCTTTTTTTTTATGAGATTAGTTGTTTTGATTTTTTTTCTTTTTTTTTTTTTTCTCACAGCCAATTCATGCTTTTTAGAAAACGTTTTTATTTTAAAAAGTAAAAATTTATAATTAAAGAATCACAAATCAATAAGGCTCCATTTGGATAGAAGATTTGGAAATCCATGGATTTCACACATAAAATATACTCTCCAATGGATTTACAAATACTTAGATGTGAGAGTTTAGAAAAGAAAGTGAAGGGGGAGAGGAGAAATGAGTAGAGATGAGGGGATTTCACAAATGACTAGGTTTTGGTGAGGATTTGAAATTCTTCAATTTTAAACTAGCTTCTCAAATCTAAGTATTTATAAATCCATTGGAGAGTGATGATTTGTGTGTGAAATCCATGAATTTCAAATCCATCCATCCAAATTGAGCCTAAGTGAAAAGAACTGAAAAGATGAAATTGTAATTCGGTGAAAGAGGACGCCTAGCAGCCTGGGTGTGATCATCAGACGGCAGTCAACAGTGGAACTGGACCGGTTGAACAGTTGAAGCTAAACAATGGTTTACTCTTGCTTGTTAATTTGAGTGCGGTAGTGCAATCATTAGGGTGGGATTTAAATATTTCTATCGGTTTCGTTTCTTTGTGTATTCGGTTCTGCTTTCAAGTTTCAACCGTGGTGGATGATTCCTTGTTGGCCCTTTGGGAGAGGATGTCGCTAATCCCAGAAGAGCGGCCTCGCATAGAGGTGACTCCGGCGGTGCTCTGACAACCTATTCCTTATCGGGATACATGTTTGGTGGGGCGATTGCTAATTGAAAGCATTAATTAATATTAATTAATTAATATAAAATAAATCATACACACATGTATTTTGGGATTTTAGTTATGGATAACTATCCCAAGATTTGTTTTGAATTTGAATTGAGGTAACCGTTTCAAGCTTACGGGTAAAAGGAGGTTTCCTTCTCATTTTCAGTTTCTGGCTTGAACGCCTAATTAGACCTTTACAGAAATTCTCACGGGATAACACTAAAATATACATCAAGGCTATTAAATTGTGAACATTGAAAACAGTTCGTGTGATTGCATTTCGAACCAGGAGAATCCAGTGTGACGTAGAATTCAACCCGGCTTGTTAATTCTTCCGCTGAAATAATATTCCAGAAGAAAGACATGTTTTCTTTCTTGTAGGAATAATCCAACGATGGTATCAGAGTCAATGTGTTGGATTCTCATTTTTCCTTGTCGTGATTCTCGTTCGTATATATTGCAGGAGATTTTTGTTTTCTATGTTCACATGTTTACGTGCCGGTCTGTATTTTTTTCCTAAAAACTATTGCATAATTTGGATTTTTTTGAAACGGACGAATTAGGGGCCAAATTTTTTACTGTATATGCGTTATATAGTGTTGAAGCATACTGAAAAGTTTCAGAATTTTTGGCCTTACCGATTTCAAGATAAAAAATATTTTTTGGGAAAATTTACGAGATTTTGACTAAAAAATTCGAACATATACAGTATGAATAGTGGAAAATTATTAGTGTAGAAAGACTCTACGTTCTGAGACGATTCTGTTGGTATATTATTTGTTAATTCTGGTCTTGTATTGAGTGACTTATGGGTTTTTTGAAAATTCTGTAGAGTTTTGGGACTAGATCGAAAATGTTCAGAAACTTGAGGGGTTGACTTTTGAAAATTAGATATTTTCTAGGAACTTAGTTGCATTTTCTGAAAATTAATTTCAAACCTGGTTAACTCTACTGAAACGCCGACACGTGGCAGACATGTGTGCAGCGACACGGAGCATGGTCTCTATACGCGGCGCGTGAGGTGGCGAGTGTTTTGTCACGCACGGTAGTGTGTGGTGGCAAGTGTTCTTCACGCATGGCGGTACTGCTTCGCGCGTGAGATCCACGCGCGCGTGCGCATGTGGCGCGTGCAGGTGCGTGTCAGCGCATGCTGGTTTTCTAGGCGCGCGTGTCGGCGGCTGGTCACGCGTGCTCGGCGCGTATCACCATTTTCGGGCGAAAACATGCAGTTTTCAGGCCAGTTTGAGCCCATTCCGGCGATTGTGCACTCGTTTCATATTTATTCAACCCGTTTGAGCTCATTTTAACTCCGTTTTTATCACCGAAAATTCTTGTGAGCTTGGTTTTCTATGTAGATTCATAATGAGCATTGTTTTGTGGTATTTGAGCTTTTTATTAAAATATTTATTTATCTATGAAATTGAGGACCAAAGTTGAACTTTATTCACTTGTGAATTAACTTACTACGCTTGGAAATTTGTTTTCCTTTTGCGTATGAGTATGTTTTGTATTCATGTGTTGGAAGTTTGATTAATTTGTTATTGGTTGGTTTTCCCCTTTTCTAGGTATGGGTCTCAGAAAAACTGTCTCTATGCGAGACATTCATCAAAGGGAAACAATGCTTGAAAGTTTTTTGAATTGCAAAATGAAAGAAAATCAAACTCTAGAAGAACACTTTATATGCATGTATGACATGTACATATATTTGAAGTTTTTGGTTCGGAGAAAGATTCTTCCATCGACCGTAGGCACTGATATTGACACTCATTTTGTTTGGGCTAATTCACTTTCACCTGAATTTCAAACTATTTTTTGGGGTAATTATCAGCATTAGATGATGTACCTATTGGTCGAGATGTCATAATAAAAATGATTGTTGATGAAAAGTGTAAACAAGTTGCACGGTCTGCATGTTTAAGAAATGGGGGACTTCGTCAATCCAGTGTTCTTAATATGAGGCATAAAAGAAACATTGGAATTACAAATTTCATGTTAGACCCTTTTGCAATTATTTTTCATAATAAAGCTACGCTACACATGTGGATTTCTAGGAGTTACGTAAGGCGTACCTTTTTGACGAATCAAACGAAGACAGATGAGCAACGGTTCAACGAACACACCCAAAGTCCTTCTTTAGTATTCTCACGTCTTTGTTCAACAATCCGGTGGTAGGAAGCTCATGAACAATTAACAAAAGAGAAAGAGAAAATTATATGCCACCACATTTGTGGATTTCTAATTTTTCCAACACATGGAATTGTGTTGGGGATGAAAACTTCATCCCCTATTTATAGAGATGAGGGGGGGGGCGAAAATTTTGTGTCATATTAGGGTTAGGAAATTTCTTTGTATCTTCCCAAGATACAATCTTGAATATATCTTGTATATTCTATTTCCATAATAATCACAAAATATCTTTTCTTTCCCCATGCTCCATAATTTTTTAAAATCTTGGCAAAATAAGGAAGAAAATGAATCTTTGACTTATCTTGAATTTATGGGATAAACTTGTATCTCAAGAATACTTATTCCATAAAAAAATTTCCAAGAAAATCAAGAAAATCTTTTCTCTATTCCTACCCATAATTTTCAAAAAATTGGAAAAATAAGGCAACAATATTTCTTTTATTTTAAGGACCTTTTTCAGTTATTGGACTTTATCTTTGGGCTAATAAAGGGGTCTTTAGGAGAATTAAGATTGGACCTACCAATGGACTTTGAATATTCAATATTGAGCCACAATATTATTCAAACCCATAAATATTAATTAATCTCACTACATAATTAATATTGTACTATCCATCTTAACTCATATTATTATAATATGGCTCCCGATTATTATTTCACGTGTTTAAGATTATCTAGTCCATTAATTAATTTAAGCCACTGAAAAGCTTTATATTAATTAATATATTTTTCCTTGGAGTAAGAACAACTCAACATTATTATCCATACCGGGAACAAATTCCACTTTCAAGATTTAGTATGATAAAACTTCTGAGACCACCAAGGGGACAAATCAAGCAAGACGTACTTGCACACGATTCTCTGTATTAAATCTTAGCAATTGTCATATAACTAATAATATTTCCCAAAGCACAAAGTATTGAATCGCATTGATTTTCTACCCAACATGAATCAAAGCAATAATTATTAATTACACACGATCCTATTAAAGGGACAGAGATTAAGAAATAACGAACCACTGAGATCTAATTCTTCTATATTAAGTACTGAAGAATTTATTCTCGTTGTAGGTCCTATTCAGCGCATCATAATGCACTAGTGTAATCTCTTGGTCAAGACAGATCAATCTGAGCCTTACATTTCAACCTTTCACAATGGATTGTTCATTTCCATCTAGGTTGTGAATTTGTACTTAGTTACAAGGAATTGTTAATGTGATCTTCTGTGATCTGGTATCACCGCATTAACTACAATGTAACACGTACTATTTAATGTATAGGTATGCAGTAAATATATATAACATTATTCATATTTAAAGCAACAGTGATAAATAATTTATTTTCAGTAAATAAGATAGAAATTCAGTTTGGTTATACAAATTAAAAGCATACTTTCCAATATAACCCCAACAATCTCCCACTTATACTCAAAGTCTGCTTTTAAGTATACTACATCACGTCTCGTGTCCTATGTGAATCTAATGTCACCTACACGAAGCTAATAACATTTCTCCCACTTATACTCAAAGCAGATTGACAATGCTCTTGACACCCTTTCCTTCCACATGTCTCTCGAATGTATTCTAAGGCAGACCCTTTGTGAATGGATCTGCTAGGTTGTCTTCTGATGCAATCTTTGCCACCTCTATGTCTCCTCTCTTAACAATTTCTCGTATATGGTGGTATTTTCTTTCTATGTGTTTGCTGGCTTTGTGGGCTCTCGGTTCCCTTGAATTTGCAACTGCTTCGGCATTATCACTGTAAACCGTGATGGTGCTGGGCAAATCCAGGAACAACGTCCAAGTCCACGAAGAAGTTCTTGATCCAAACCGCTTCTTTCGCTGCTTCACAAGCAGCTATATATTCGGCTTTGTTGGGATATTTTAGTTTTGATAGTTTATGCCAAAACATTATTAACTTGTGTTATTCAAGCTAATTTACAGATAACAAGTTAAGGGGGGACGAAAGAACAAATTGAGGGGGAACTCACGAAATCAGAAGAAGATGATCGAGATCAGACGAGGCTACAGACGAGAATGATAGAGATCAGATGAAGTCGAATGAGTTCAAAATCAACCCGATGAAATTTGCAAATAAGATGTGAAGAAAAAGCTAAAGCCAACAAATCAGAAGAGAAGGTTGCAGATCAGAAGATGAGCAAAAGAGACTGATCAAGATCAAACGTGATCGAGATCAGATATAAAGATGAAAGCGAGATGGGACGAGATCGGATTACGTGATCGAGATAAGATATGATAAAGCCGATATGCTAACCTAATCGCGGATGACTGATGCTATCCCGCGAGATGTTCTGAAGATATGTTAATCTGATCGGTCGGTCGATCGGATCGAACAAGAAGAAATCGATACCTTTGAGTCAAGTGACTGAGGGTCGGATGTCTCGAACTTCGATGGCTTTGAGTGTCGGTATGCTGATCGCATAAAGGTCCGTTTGAAGAGAAGTCTGGCTGAATCAAGAACACGAGACTCGATGAGATTCTTGAAGAACACGAAGGCTCGAGATAACTGAAGGCTCGATATAATCAAGATCCCGAGACTCGGAAGATCTTGAAGAATATACCAAGTTAGAGACTCGGAAAAGCGAAGAATATAACCCAGATTAGATTCAATTTGGCGTGGACCAATGAGAGAGGAAGACGACAAGCCCGAAAAACTGCAAAAAGCTACAGAGTAGTATGGATTTGAATGTGAATCTCTCCAACGGTAACATTCAAATCCACACTATAAATACAAGTTCTTCCTTCATTATCAAGAGTGGATGAATGTGGAAGAGTATGGAGAATGTAGCAAACGATGCTACAGAGCTAAGAAGATATGGGTTCAGCCGGTTCCCGGCCAAGTCGTGTGCGGATGATCACGAGTCCCGAAATATGGCCTTGATCAGAAGCACGGCTAAAACACGCTCAACAGGAATTGTGCTCCAAATCCTATATACTCAAGCATTCCCACCATAGAACACAGAGCTAGAAATACACGCATATATTCAAGAGTGTTCTACCCTAGATCTAAGAACAAATGCTATATCCTAAGCTTAGAGAGATTTTCCTATCCTTAGCATCGAGGCTAAACAAATGTAAGGGAAAATCTCAACCTAGTTGGAAACCAAACAAACCTTTACCCAAACTCAAAGTTAGGTTAAGATTGTTAAGTGAGTGTGAACTTCGGAAACATCTATCGGCAATCCCATGAGGAGGAGATAAGTCCCGCTTGAGTGTGAACTTCGGTAAACATCTATCGGCAATCCCGTAAGGGAGATAAGTCCCGCTTGAGTGTGAACTCGGTAAACATCTATCGGCAATCCCGTAAGGGAGATAAGTCCCGCTTGAGTGCGAACTCGGTAAACATCTCGGCCATCCCATAAGGGGTATAAGTCCCGAAGGTTAAGTTCGGTTAAGGTGCCCCTGTGTTAAGGGAAGAGTGGATGTAGGACGGGTTTCGTCCGAACCACTATAAAATATTGTGTGTTCTTTATTGCTTTATGTTTATACTTGTCATATGCATTCAGTTACAAGCAAAACAACACACATGTTCTTAAAAGCGAAAAATTTGGTATCACCATTCCCTCACCCCTGTTTTATATGCATCATGTCATGTTTAAACGCTTCCATGACGCAAAAAATCGGTTTTTTTTATCGGGACCTCACAAGTGGTATCAGAGCGGGTTGTTCTAAAGTTCACTAATTCAAAGTGAACACCTGAACAGATCTTTTTTAAATTAAAAACCCGATCTCTGTAAATGCATATATTTTTTTGTTTTGGCGTCATTATCAAAAATGGGGAAATTGTTGGGATATTTTAGTTTTGATAATTTATGCCAAAACATTATTAACTTGTGTTATTCAAGCTAATTTACAGATAACAAGTTAAGGGGGAACGAAAAAGAACAAATTGAGGAACTCACGAAATCGGAAGAAGATGATCGAGATCGAGGCGAGGTCAGCAGACGAGAATGATCGAGATCGAATAATCGATGGGTTTCGAAAATCAACCGATGAAATTACCGTCGGATGTGAAGAAAAAAGCTAAAGCCAACAAATCGAGAAGAAGAAGGTTGCGGATCGAAGATGAGCAAAAAAAGATCGATCAAGATCGACGTGATCTAGATCGAGATATAAAGATGAGCGAGATGAGACCGACGAGATCGACGTGATCGAGATTAGATATGATAAACTGATATGCTAACCTAATGCAGATGACCCGATGCTATCCCGAGATGATCCTTGAAGATATGTTGATCCGATCGGTCGAAAATGATCGATCGAAAAGAAGAAATCGATAGCCTTAGTCAAGTGACTGAGGAGGGTATGATATCGAACTTCGAGAATCGAACTCGATAAGCTCGAGTGTCGGTATGCCTAATCGCATAAGGTCCGTGAAGAGAAGTCTGGCGGATCAAGAACCCGAGACTCAAGAGAAAGTTCTTGAAGAACACGAAGGCTCGGATAACTCAAGGCTCGGATAGAATCAAGATCCCGAGACTCGAAGATCTGAAGAATATAGCCGCTAGAGACTCGTAAGAAACTCAAGAATATAACCGTTAGATTCAAATTGACGTGGACCAATGAGAGGAAGACGACAAGCCCTGAAAAGTCAAAAGTTACAGAGTAGTATGGATTTGAATGTGATTCTCTCCAATGATAACATTCAAATCCACACTATAAATCTAAGTTCTTCCTTCATTATCAAGAGTGGATGAATGTGGAAGAGTATGGAGAATGTAGCAAACGATGCTTCTGAGCTAAGAAGATATGGGTTCCAAAGGCGGTTCCGGCCAAGGTCGTGTGCGGATGATGCGAGTCCCGAAATATGGCTTGATCAGAAGCACGGCTAAGGCACGCTCAACAGAATTGTGCTCCCAATCCTATATACTCAAGCATTCCCACCATAGAACACGAGCTAGAAATACACGATATATTCAAGAGTGTTCTACCCCTAGATCTAAGCACAAATGCTATATCCTAGCTTAGAGAGATTTTCCCATCCTTAGCATCGAGGCTAAACAAATGTAAGGGAAAATCTCAACCTAGTTGGAAACCAAACAAACCTTTACCCAAACTCAAAGTTAGGTTAAGATTGTTAGGTGAGTGTGAACTCGGTAAACATCTATCGGCAATCCCGTGAGGGAGATAAGTCCCACTTGAGTGTGAACTTGGTAAACATCTATCGGCAATCCCGTAAGGGAGATAAGTCCCGCTTGAGTTTGAACTCGGTAAACATCTATCGGCAATCCCGTAAGGGAGATAAGTCCCACTTGAGTGTGAACTCGGTAAACATCTATCGGCAATCCCATAAGGGAGATAAGTCCCGCTTGAGTGCGAACTCGGTAAACATCTCGGCCATCCCGTGAGGGGTATAAGTCCCGCAGGTTAAGTTCGGTTAAGGTGCCCCTGTGTTAAGGGAAGAGTGGATGTAGGACGGGTTTCGTCCGAACCACTATAAAATATCGTGTGTTCTTTACTGCTTTATGTTTATACTTGTCATATGCATTCAGTTACAAGCAAAACAACACACATGTTCTTAAAAGCGAAAAATTTGGTATCACCATTCCCTCACCCCTGTTTTATATGCATCATGTCATGTTTCACTTCCGCACGCACAAAATCGGTTTTTATCGGGACCTCACAGGCTTCCATGATAGAATCTGCGATACATTTCTGTTTTACGCTTCTCCATGGCATGGCTCCTCCTCCCATGCAAAACACACTACCCGAGGTAGACTTTCTTGAATCTAAGTCCGATTGGAAATCTGAGTCCGTGTAACCGATGGGGATTAGACTGTCTGACTGATAAACCAACATTTTGTCCCGTGTCCTTTTCAGATACTTTAGAATATTTTTAACTGCAGTCCAATGCTCTTTCCTAGGGTTACTTTGATATTTTGCCACCATGCCTACGACAAAGCAGATATCCGGTCTCGTGCACAGCATTGCATACATGAGGCTTCCTACAGCTGAGGCATAAGGAATGCCCTTCATGCCATCTATCTCCTTCTGTGTCTTGGGACACATTTCTTTGGATAGATGGATCCCGTGTCTTAAAGGTGCAAAGTCTTTCTTAGAATCTTGCATGTTGAATCGCTTCAAGACAGTATCTATGTATTAAGCTTGTGAGAGGCCGATCATCCTTTTCCTGCGATCTCGAGTGATCTTAATCCCTAGGACATGGCCAACTTCTCTCAAGTCCTTCATAACAAACTGTTTTGACAGCCATGTCCTTACGTCTGATAACATCTTTACATTGTTCCTGATGAGCAGAATGTCGTCTACTTATAGTACTAGAAACACCAAGGCAGTTCCGACGCGCTTTTTATAAACTCAACCCTCGAAATTATTTTGATCAAAACCGTAAGATTTTATGACCTGATCAAATCATTGATTTCAAGCACGGGATGCTTGCTTTTGCCCATAAATGGACTTCATTAGTTTGCAAATCTGATGTTCTTGGCCTTTTTCAATGAAGCCTTCAGGTTGTTGCATATAGATTTCCTCGTCAAGACTTCCGTTAAGGAAAGTTGTCTTGACATCCATTTTTCAGATCTCGAAGTCTAGATGCGTAGAAATCGACAAGAGAATACGGATGGATTTGAGCATGGCTACGGGCGAAAAGGTTTCCTCATAATCGATCCCTTCTTTCTGAGTGTACCCTTTCGCCACGAGTCTTGCTTTGAAGGTTTCCACCTTACTGTCCGATCCTCTTTTCCTTTTGTATACCCACTTGCACCCAATGGGTTTTACCCCGTCAAGTGGTTCAACTAGCTCTCACACTTTATTGTGATCCATTGAACCCATTTCTGCTTCCATTGCAATTTGCCAAGAATCGGCATCCTTGTCTTGGATCGCCTCGTCGTAAGTCCAGGGGTCTGATTCAATGTCACCGGGGATCAAGTCCGAGGACTCTCCTATCCCCATGAATCGCTAGGGTTGTTTGACAACCCTCTCACTACGACGCGGTTCCAGTTTTGTAAGTATTTCACTTGGTGTATCGACTTATACTGTTGGCGCTGGGGTTGCCTCTCTTAACAATCGTCTAAGGTAATCTCACTTCTAGGCTTTCTATCGTTCATATAGTCTTCTTCCAAAAATCTAAAGTGCGTAATGATTATGACCTTTTGATCTTCGGGACCATATAACATGCATCCCTTTGTTCCCTCGGGGTATCCTATAAACAACCTTAATTCCGAACGTGCATCCAACTTATCGGCTTCCTTGTCCAAAATGTATATCGGACACCCCCAGATTCTCATGTGTCTTAAACTGTTGGGGTTATAATTTCCCAACATAAACTGGACTTGCGTCCGGTCCACAATTCTCTAGGGGTTTAGGGAACCGATTTGGATGGCACTAAGTTTAGAATGTAAGTCGTTGTTTCCAAGGCGTGACACCAGAACGATTTTGG
This sequence comes from Stenogyne calaminthoides, assembly GCA_037126765.1. Lineage (NCBI taxonomy): Eukaryota > Viridiplantae > Streptophyta > Magnoliopsida > Lamiales > Lamiaceae > Stenogyne > Stenogyne calaminthoides. The sequence continues at coordinate 22,703,099 of JBBCBC010000014.1, read as the reverse complement.
TAAATCCGCATAACTCATCATTGATCTGAACATTTCTAAAAGTCTTCTATTTCTTCGTTCTGTAACCCCGTTCTATTGAGGGTTTTCGGGTGCAGTGAACTGGGATGCAATTCTTTCGTCTGACAGGTAGTTCAAAAATTCATCGCTGAGGTATTCGTCTCCACGATCAGATCGTAGAAACTTGATACTCTTTTCCTTATGATTCTCTGCTTGAGCCTTAAATTCTTTGAATTTATCAAAGGTCTCAGATTTATGCTTCATTAGGAAAATGTACCCATAGCGTGAGTAATCATCGATAAAAGTAACGAAATATTCGTAGCCGCCTCTAGCTTTGATTTGCATTGAACCACACACATCAGTGTGAACTATATCTAACACTTCTCTAGCTCTAAGCCCCTTGGCTCCAAATGTCCGCTTGGTCATTTTACCCTCCAATCATGATTCGCAGGTTGGAAATGGTTCAACCTGGAGAGACTCCAAGGAACCATCTTGGACCAACCTTTGGATCTTATTTAGATTAATATGACCTAATCTTAGATGCCAAACAAGTGTCTCATTCACGTTGGTTGAACGTTTTCTTTTAGTGCTCGAAACAGTCGATGTTTTATAGGATGCATTTTGTGCGTGGTGTGAACAGTTAATTGTGTAAAGATTGTTTGACAATGTTCCATGACAGATAAGCAGATTATTTTGAAAAATCGAAACATGTTTAGAAAAAGTAACTGAATATCCATCCAAAAACAGTTTAGAAATCGAAACAAGGTTCTTTCTAAAATTAGGAACGTAAAGAACATCTTTTAAAACTAAAATTTTGTCTTGAAAAGACAGCTTCACTTCTCCCACAGCTTCAGCCGCCATTCTCGTAGTGTCGCCTAGCTTGATGAGGATCTCACTTCCACTAAGTTGTCGAGTCCGTTTGAACCCCTGTAAAGTGAAACAAAAATGATCAGTGGATCCCGTATCCACTACCCATGAATGGGTAGCATACGCCGCTAAACAAGTTTAAACAACTAGTGCGTGAGAATTACCTTTCTTTTCGGCCCGTCTGGGCTTGGAATATGCAAACCTCCAATGTCCTTTTTCACTGCAATTGAAACATTTCCCTTTAGCCAACTACTTAGCTCCTACCTCTCCCTTCACTTTTCATTTGCCTTTGGCAACGCTCGAGTTAACTTGGCTTTAGCCTTTTGTCCTTTTCTTGTTCTTACCACCTTTTGGCCTAGAAGAAGAAGGACCATTTGCCACCAAGGTTTGGCTTTGATGCCCCAATATCCCTTCTGCCGAGACTAAAGCTTGTAGCAGATCAGGAAATGTGAACTTTTGATTGTTCATTTGGTAGTTCAGCCTAAATTGCTCAAAACTTTTCGGTAGAGAATGGAGTATGAAGTCGATTTAGGTCTCGACATCATATTCAGCGCCAAGTACTTCGAGCTTGTTTAGGTGAGCCATCATCTGGAGAACGTGCTCCCTTACGGGCGTTCCCTCCACCATTTTCATCGAGAGCATGTCCCTCATGGTGATCTGACGAGCCACTCGGTTTTGATGTTGAAACATCGCTTTAAGATTTTGCATGATGTCCTCAGCGGTTTCAACGTTTTGGTGTTGGTGTTGCAACACATCTAAGATTGAAGCCAAGATGGTACACTTTGCCATTTCGTTGGACCGCTCCCAGACAACATAATCCTTCTTATTTGATTTGCTAGACTCGTCAGTTGGCTTTTTAGGTTTAAGTGCAGTAAGAACCCAGTTATGATGTTGTGTGATTAGGACAATAGTAAGTTTACGATACCAATCAGCAAAATTCTATCCAGTAAGCAAATTGTCTGTAAGTATATGGAGCAGATGATTAAAAGGTTGTGACATGATCATACTGAAAATAAACATACATTTTGTAGTAATAACACAAAATTATCACATAATTCGATAACATGAATCATATTAAAATCTCAAAAAAATATGAACATGCATCAGCCAACATCTTAAAACAGTTTAAATGAGCCACGTGGGTGGGTCATCATTTAAAACACATTTAAGCAGGTTACAAACAAGAACAGTTACAAACCTTTAATTCCAAAAAAAAAATTAATAGTTGGCTCCCACTTGACCAATATAAAATTGACAGGGACTTCGGCGAAGTATTTGCATATCAATTTTATACCTAAGTAATAACCATGATTAAATACATAATATTATTTTGTTTAGAACGAGCCTCTTGGGAGGGTCATCGTCGCCACTAATAATAATTCACAATCATCCTTTTGAGAATTTATTCATGTGAAAGCTTTCTTTTGGTCGTCCCTTAGGGGAATTTCTCCAAAAGAATTCACAAATAAATAAATCATGGAGGTCAAAAATTAATCCAATTTTATTATCCGAAATAAAAATGTCAATTAATTATTTAAGCATACTTAGTAATTTTGAAAAATGAGATTTTTCATGCATCACAAATCCTCATGCAAATATATTTAAACAAATTAAATACAAGCATAAGAAAATAACATAGCATCAAAAAAAATTAAACACATTGGGCACATATATCCCATTGTCACAGTTTAAATTTTTGTCTTGAATTTGAGAAATTGTCCGTCTTCAATTCCTCCCTCTCAATCGTCCCAAAAAAAATTCTTCACGTATCGTGCATCGATCAGCTTGCGGGCCGGGATGCACGCCTTGCATCCAGCCCGGCAACATCGGTCGGTGTCCGTGAGCGTGCGCCCAGTGCACGGCTCTCGTGCACGCTCGGCACTTCTCGGGGGCATCGGTCTGGCGTTGCACACACTCGTGCCTTGTCCAACCCCACCGCGCATCGCTCCGGGCGTCCGCACGAGCGCCCCAGTGCGCGCGTCGCCCGGCGCCCGTCGTCTAATCCATGTGCGCGTCCGGTTCCTTGCCATGCGCGCGCCCGTGCGCGCCAGCATCCACTTCGCACGCGTGCCTCCCTTGGCACGTTTCGCGCGATGCATGCTGCCTGCGTCCGGTTTTTAGATCTCGTCTTCAATCCTCATCTTCGTCTTCGATCCGGTTATAATTTATTTAACGGAAAAATAAATAAACCTATGATCTAGACTAGTCTATTACATTTAGCAAATCAAATAAAACTAATCTACTCGTGGATTTTCTCACGAGAAAAACAAATCCGAACGAGTCGAATTAAAAACCAAACAATCATACGCATGAATTAAATAAATATTAAATTACCATTACAATTGGATACCTACAAAAAAGATCTAACAATTCTACTATCCAATTTTCAAAATTTAATGAACAACAATTTAAATTACAATCTAAATCGTAGAGCTCGAAACCGAGGCTCTGATACCAGTTGTTGGGACCCTGGATGGACCCAAATCCCCACATTGGTATGATATTGTCCTCTTTTAGCCAAGCCCACACGGATTTATTTTTGGGCATCTTCCAAAAGGCCTCATACCAATTAATATTGTGTTCATCCTAATAAACCCCATGATCGTCCCATATTATTTCGATGTGGGATATTGTTTGAACCCCAACAATCCTCCCCTCAAACAAAGACCACCGAGCTTCCCTCTTAAATGACCCGCTATATCTAGGTCAACACCGCCTAGTCCATAGAGACCCCCATTTTTTCACCAAGTCTTCACCGTCTATTTGTTTAACACCGGGGACTACTCCACACTGTTTCGTCTGGGACCATGGCTCTGATACTACTTGTTGGGAAATAGAGTGCCCAGATCTATTTGAGGTGCAATTTAAATACAAATTTAAATTATTTAATTATTACTAGCATGAATTAATCCTATATTAATTCAAATAATAATCAAATAGAAACAACACATCATGCATATAATAAATCCACGTAAATCCTACACATGCGGATTTCTAGGAGTTACGTAAGGCGTACCTTTTTGGCGAATCAAACGGAGACAGATGAGCAACGGTTCAATGAACACACCCAAAGTCCTTCTTTAGTATTCTCACGTCCTTGTTCAATAATTCGGTGGTAGGAAGCTCGCGAACAATTAACAAAAGGGAAAGAGAAAATTATATGCCACCACCTTTGTGGATTTTTAATTTTTCCAATACATGAAATTGTGTTGGGGATGAAAACTTCATCCCCTATTTATAGAGATGAGGGGGGCGAAAATTTTGTGTCATATTAGGGTTAGAAAATTTCTTTGTATCTTCCCAAGATACAATCTTGAATATATCTTGTATATTCTATTTCCATAATAATCACAAAATATATTTTCTTTCCCCATACTCCATAATTTTCGAAAATCTTGGCAAAATAAGGAAGAAAAAGAATCTTTGACTTATCTTGAATTTATGGAATAAACTTGTATCTCAAGAATACTTATTCCATAAAAAAATTTCCAAGAAAATCCTCTCTCTTCCGACCCATAATTTTCGAAAAATTGGAAAAATAAGGCAACAATATTTCTTTTATTTTAAGCATCTTTTTTAGTTATTGGACTTTATCTTTGGACTGCTAAAGGGGCCTTTAGGAGAATTAAGATTGGACCTTCCAATGGACTTTGAATATTCAATATTGAGCCACAATATTATTCAAACCCATAAATATTAATTAATCCCACTACATAATTAATATTGCATTATTCATCTTAACTCATATTATTATAATATGGCTCCCGATTATTATTTCTCATGTTTAAGATTATCTAGTCCATTAATTAATTTAAGCCACTGAAAAGCTTTATATTAATTAATATCTTTTTCCTTAAGAACAACTCAACATTATTATCCATACCGGAAATAAATTCCACTTGCAAGATTTAGTATGATAAAACTTCTGAGACCACCAAGGGGACAAATCAAGCAAGACGTACTTGCACACGATTCTCCGTATTAAATCTTAGCAATCGTCATATAACTAATAATATTGCCCAAAGCACAAAGTATTGAATCGCATTGATTTTCTACCCAACATGAATCAAAGCAATAATTATTAATTACACACGATCCTATTAAAGAGACGGAGATTAAGAAATAACGAACCACTGAGATCTAATTCTTCTATATTCAGTACTGAAGAATTTATTCTCGTTGTAGGTCCTGTTCAGCGCATCATAATGCACTAGTGTAATCTCTTGGTCAAGACAAGTCAATCTGAGCCTTACATTTCAACCTTTCACAATGGATTGTTCATTTCCATCTAGGTTGTGAATTTGTACTTAGTTACAAGGAATTGTTAATGTGATCTTATGTGATCTGGTATCACCGCATTAACTACAATGTAACACGTACTATTTAATGAACAGGTATGCAGTAAATATATATAACATTCATTCATATTTAAAGCAACAGTGATAAATAATTTATTTTCAGTAAATGAGATAGAAATTCAGTTTGGTTATACAGAGTAAAAGCATACTTTCCAATATAACCCCAACAATCTCCAACTTATACTCAAAGTCTGCTTTTAAGTATACTACATCACGTCTCGTGTCCTATGTGAATCTAATGTCACCTACACGAAGCTAATAACATTTCTCCCACTTATACTCAAAGCAGATTGACAATGCTCTGGACACTCATTCCTTCCACATTTCTCTCGAATGTATTCTAAGGCAGACCCTTTGTGAATGGATCTGCTAGGTTATCTTCCGATGCAATCTTTGTCACCTCTATGTCTCCTCTCTTAATGATTTCTCGTATAAGATGGTATTTTCTTTCTATGTGTTTGCTAGCTTTGTGGGCTCTCGGTTCCCTTGAATTTGCAACAGCTCCGGCATTATCACTGTAAACCGTGATGGTGCTGGGCAAATCCAGAACAACGTCCAAGTCCACGAAGAAGTTCTTGAGCCAAACCGCTTCTTTCGCTGCTTCACAGGCAGCTACATATTCGGCTTCCATGATAGAATCTACGATACATTTCTGCTTTATGCTTCTCCTTGTCATTGCTCCTCCTCCCATGCAAAACACACTACCTGAGGTAGACTTTCTTGAATCTAAGTCCGATTAGAAATCTGAGTCCGTGAAACCGATGGGGATTAGACTGTCTGACTGATAAACTAACATTCTGTCCCGTGTCATTTTCAGATACTTCAGAATATTTTTAACTGCAGTCCAATGCTCTTTCCTAGGGTTACTTTGATATCTTGCCACCATGCCTACGGCAAAGCAAATATCCAGTCTCGTGCACAGCATTGCATACATGAGGCTTCCTACAGCTGAGGCATAAGGAATGCCCTTCATGTCATCTATCTCCTTCTGTGTCTTGGGACACATTTCTTTGGATAGATGGATCCCGTGTCTGAATGGTACAAAGTCTTTCTTAGAATCTTGCATGTTGAATCGCTTCAAGATAGTATCTATGTATTAAGCTTGTGAGAGGCAGATCATCCTGTTCCTGTGATCTCGAGTGATCTTAATCCCTAGGACATGTCCAGCTTCTCTCAAGTCCTTCATATCAAACTGTTTTGAGAGTCATGCCCTTACGTCTGATAACACCTTTACATCTTTCCCGATGAGCAGAATGTCATCTACGTATAGTACTAGAAACACCAAGGCAGTTCCGATGCGCTTTTTATAAACTCAACTCTCGAAATTATTTTGATCAAAACTGTAAGATTTTATGACCTGATCAAAACATTGATTTCAAGCACGGGATGCTTGCTTCAGCCCATAAATGGATTTCCTTAGCTTGCAAACCAGATGTTCTTGGCCTTTTTCAATGAAGCCTTCAGGTTGTTGCATATAGATTTCCTAGTCAAGACTTCCGTTAAGGAAAGTTGTCTTGACATCCATTTTTCAGATCTCGAAGTCTAGATGCGTAGAAATCGCCAAGAGAATACGGATGGACTTGAGCATGGCTATGGGCGAAAAGGTTTCCTCATAATCGATCCCTTATTTCTGAGTGTACCCTTTCGTCACGAGTCTTATTTTGAAGGTTTCCACCTTACCGTCCGATCCTCTTTTCCTTTTGTATACCCACTTGCACCCAATGCGTTTTACCCCGTCAAGTGGTTCAACTAGCTCTCACACTTTATTGTGATCCATTGAACACATTTCGACTTCCATTGCAGTTTGCCAAGAATCTGCATCCTTGTCTTGGATCGCCTCGTCGTAAGTCCAGGGGTCTGATTCAATGTCACCGGGGATCAAGTCCGAGGACTCTCCTATCCCCATGAATCCCTCGGGTTGTTTGACAACCCTCCCACTGCGATGCGGTTCCAGTTTTGTAAGTGTTTCACTTGGTGTATCGACTTGTACTGTTGGCGCTGGGGTTGCCTCTCTTAACTTATCCAAGGTAATCTCACTTCCAGGCTTTTTATCGTTCATATAGTCTTCTTCCAAAAATCTAAAGTGCCTACTGATTACGATCTTTTGATCTTCGGGACCATAGAACATGCATCCCTTTGTTCCCTCGGGGTATCCTATAAACAACCTTAATTCCGAACGTGCATCCAACTTATTGGCTTCCTTGTCCAAAACGTATATCGGACACCCCCAGATTCTCATGTGTCTTAAACTGTTGGGGTTATAGTTTCCCAACATAAACTGGACTTTCGTCCGGTCCACAATTCTCTAGGGGTTTTGGGAACCGATTTGGATGGCACTAAGTTTAGAATGTAAGTCGTTGTTTCCAAGGCGTGACCCCAGAACGATTTTGGTATATCCGCATAACTCATCATTGATCTGAACATTTCTAAAAGTGTTCTGTTTCTTCGTTTTGCAACCCCGTTCTATTGAGGGTTTTCGGGTGCAGTCAACTGGGATGCAATTCCTTCGCCTGACAGGTAGTTCAAAAATTCATTGCTGAGGTATTCGTCTCCACGATCAGATCGTAGAAACTTGATACACTTTTCCTTATGATTCTCTGCTTGAGCCTTAAATTCTTTGAATTTATCAAAGGTCTCAGATTTATGCTTCATTAGGAAAATGTACCCATAGTGTGAGTAATCATCGATAAAAGTAACGAAATACTCGTAGCCGCCTCTAGCTTTGATTTGCATTGGACCACACACATCAGTGTGAACTATTTCTAACACTTCTCTAGCTCTAAGCCCCTTGGCTCCAAATGTCCGCTTGGTCATTTTACCCTCCAATCATGATTCGCAGGTTGGAAATGGTTCAACCTGGAGAGACTCCAATGAAACATCTTGGACCAACCTTTGGATCTTATTTGGATTAATATGACCTAATCTTAGATGCCAAACAAGTGTCTCGTTCACGTTGGTTGAACCTTTTCTTTTAGTGCTCGAAACAGTCGATGTGTTATAGGATGCATTTTGTGCGTGGTGTGAACAGTTAATTGTGTAAAGATTGTTCGACAACGTTCCATGACAGATAAGCAGATTATTTTGAAAAATCGAAACATGTTTAGAAAAAGTAACTGAATATCCATCCAAAAACAGTTTAGAAATCGAAACAAGGTTCTTTCTAAAATTAGGAACGTAAAGAACATCTTTTAAAACTAAAATTTTGTCTTGAAAAGACAGCTTCACTTCTCCCACAGCTTCAGCCGCCATTCTCGTAGTGTCGCCTAGCATGATGAGGATCTCACTTCCACTAAGTTGTCGAGTCCGTTTGAACCCCTATAAAGTGAAACAAAAATTATCAGTATATCCCGTATCTACTACCCATGAATGGGTAGCATACGCCGCTAAACAAGTTTCAACAACTAGTGCGTGAGAATTACCTTCCTTTCCGGCCCGTCTGGGCTTGGAATAGGCAAACCTCCAATGTCCTTTTTCACTGTGTTGGTCCCGGTGTAAACGAGTCTTACACGTGTATGGGGGGGAATACACGTGTTCAGTGTTTTTTTTTTTTTTAAAAACTTTTTCTTACTGAGGTCAGCTTGGGTCAGATAATCCTCGAAGATTAGGTTCCGAGAAGCACAGATCGCTTCCGAGTCAAAGTCTCTCTTCGAGACAGTGATCCCGAGATGCTTTTCGATACCTCGGATAATCCCAACCGAGTCCTCGAGTGTCGGAGATCCCGAGTTGCTTGGATCGATAACTAACTTCTTGAATCCTCGGAAGAGAGTTCGATTTGATAACTATCTGTTCTAGCTACTTTCGATCGTCTTGAATGGTTGGCCCTTTAGATTATACTTTCGTTTAAGCTTTCTTTGAAAAGCCTTCCTTTTAAGAAATAGTGATTAGGTGTGATTCACTTATGCAATTTCAAATTGGATTGATTCCAACCCGAATATCGATTGAAAAGTATGCTTTCAAAACAAGTCAATCAATGCAATTAAATACGAGATAAGGAATGCAATAAAGAACACAAAGATTATAGTGGTTCGAGAGACTCAAGCTCCTACGTCCCACTCTCCCGACTCTTGAGAGAAATTCACTATCAACCGAGCTTTACGACTACCTCGTAGTTTACTTACTCAACTTCGTACCCTGAGTTTTACGACTACTCCACGGTTTACTTACTCAACCCGACCTTGAGCTTTACGACTACCTCCGTAGTTTACTTACTCAATCACACACAAGCTTTGAGACTACCCCAGAGCTTACTAACTTCTCCTCTAGAGTTTTTCGACTACTCCGTGGTTTACTAACTCTTTACAACTCTTTCTCACCAACAAACACACTCCAACTACCTACTCAAGGGTTTTGGGGGTTTCTCGGTTGGTTTCCAACTAGGATGAGATATCCTTTACAATGAAGCACAATGCAAAGGGTTAGGATATCTCGACTAAGCTTTGGATATGACTATCAAGCTAGGCTTAGTTTAGTGAGCTCTCTTCAATATACAAGCACTTGGGAAATTCTAAGTTTTTCGAGTGCTTTCACTTTTACAAGAATAAGTTTGAGCTCTTGAGTTGCGTATAAATTTCCCGTCACCTTACAATGTAGAGGGTCACCAGTATTTATAGACATACACCAAGGTCACTTTTGAAAACTATCCGTTGGAGAGATAGCTTCGTGAGTTCCCTCTTGTGGTGTGTGAAACGCGGCTATATTTAGGGTTTGAAACTCCTAACACGTTTTTAGGCAATAGTTTTTCATGTAGCCGGTCTTCACTTTTTGCGATGCGGAACTTTTGTACATCCGACATCTTTTTCGAGAGACACATCCTTTGTCGATGTCGATATATGGTCAAATGTTGTCTTCCTCTTTTTGACTTTTGTCTCCAGTTAAAGGTAGACACTTTCAACGGCTCTTTTGGTTACAAACTCTGAGTTTGATATAACCTTAACAACACTTCTGACTTAGTTCCTTTTGTCTGCATTTGAATGTCTTGGCAATATCTAACTTCTTAAGGAATCGCGATCTTCTCGATGATTGCATCCTTCGGATAGATATTATCGATGCTCTCGGAACACTCGTGTTCATCTTCGATCATTCAAGATATATTCGAGTCTTCGATAATCATCGTGCCTTCAAGACTCTTGATCTTGATTCTTGATCTTACTTCTCTTCGTGTCTTGAGTCTTGAGGTCTTCTGAATCTTTGTAGTTTATCTTGGACCGATGTCTTTGAGTCTTCGTCTTGAGTCTTGATTACTCAATATCATCTTGAGTCTTGATATCTCGATTTCATCCCAAACTTTGGATACTTCAGAAACATACTGAGTTCTTCAGAGTCTTCAGAACCTATCCTAAACTATATCTGCTGACTATACATTTTGCAGATAACATCCTGAATACTCTAAAACTGAATCCTGACTCAACTATCAAGATTATTCTGAACATGTCATACTTTTAGGGGTTTTGGGATCTTAATCAAAATCATATATCTTTATTAAATTCATCTCCCAACAATTTCCCCCTTTTTGATGATGCCAAAACCTATCTTGTTACAAACATATAACCTATACTCAGGTTTCAGTTTATCCTATTACAAGATTGGTTGTCTCCCAACAATTTCTTAAATCAGAGAATCTCCCAACAATTTTAGAGTTTCTCAGCAGTTTAATCATTCAGCAATTTCTTCAGTAATGAATCTCTTTAAATAGTTCATTACCAAATACTTAAACAATTTTTCAAATTCAGACAATTTCCCCCATATCATCATACATTCAGGCATATCAAAATAAAAGACATGTAAATAAGATAATGATATATTATCTTTTGAGCATAATGATAAATCTTCATTGATAATTGGTATCCCATTACAGATTACAATGAGTTTATCAACAAATCAAAAAGACAAAAATTTAAAGATTACAGAATCTTCTGAGTCTTCAGTCTTCAGTCTTCTGATTTGGCTTCTTCAGTCTTCTGCTCTTTCAGTTTGCTTCATTCTCAACTTCATCAGTGGGCACCTCCAGATCGAACATTCCGAAGAATCTCTTGAGTAATGGCCTTCTCATTCACTATTTCCTGTTAGACCCAACTGACCAGCATACCGAGCAATCTCTTGAGTAATGGCCTTCTCATTCACTAAGCCATTATCAAGTCTTGGAGGAGAATATGAATATGGACCAGGGGCTACTATATGTACTTCTCCTTCATCCGCAAGGTTAATCCAGCTCTGTAGATACTTTGGATAGAAGGTAAGGAGATACTCAATGAATGCTTCATTCTGATCCGAGCCTTCCCCTCTCCATTCCCTGAGAACATCATAATTGAACCAGAAGGTTCTCTTAACTTCTTCCCACATATCGTTGAGTTTAATGGGCATCCATTTATCAACGTGGGGCCACTTTAGCGCTTTTGATGTTCCTTTCCTCTTGCTCGCAAACTTCCTGAATTCACTCCTTCGCTTCTGCTCTTCGTCTATCTTCTTTTACGATCCGCAGATGCTCCCGAGACCAAGCGGCGGCTTTCTTAGCTTGTTCCATTTGGAGTGTCTTGAGCATTTCTAGTATTGAAGACTTTCATCTGAGGTTGAGACTCAGATTCTTCTTTCTCTTCATCATCCGTAATCGACTTTCTCTGGATTGGCTTAGAAGCCTTTTCACGCTTGCTTTTCGGGTTGAACAACACCCGAGGCTTTCCTCTTCATAGGCATTTCAAAGAAATTGCTGGCTTGTTCCAACCTTTGCTCTAAGCACTTTCGGTTTTTCTTTTGACACATCAAGCATGGTTTGCTTAGAAACTTCGAGTGTAGACGTGCTTCTCCACCGAGCAAACTTTAACTTCTCAGAAGCTTCGACTTCTTTTAAAGGCTTTGGCTAAATTATACATTTCACCATCTTTTTAGCCTTCTTCTCCAAAGTACGTGCCATGAACTTTACGAGGTCTTCACCTTCCTTTTCCCCTTCTTGCACCGTAATTTGGAAGAAGTCCGAGAGAGTCTTTGTGTCCATGTGATATTTCTCTTTGCTCACACAAATGAATCTCTCCTGCTATCGATCTTGTTCGCCTTCCACCCTCCTTAGATGGTTCTTGGCCACGAAAAAATTCTTCGAGATAAGTGGGCAAAGCGGCGAGAGTGCTTCCTTGAACATCTCTATCATCTTGGTCATGAGCATTGAGCTCATTTCCTCAACAGCAGACTTGATTAGCACCTCATTCTTTTCTGTCAGTTTCACCTCTAGGAAATCGAAACTCTCCCGGTGTTTACGCTTGATTCATCACTTAACTTCGGCCTTGACTCCTCCAACTTCTCATTCAAATTTTCTTCCATGGAGGTCATCCGGGTGGTCAAAGTGTTTTTAATTTGCACCAAATCACGAAGAGTGACTAAAACTTTCCATCTTTTGAGCTTGATTGGCCAACGTCTCTTCCATCCGAGCAATTTTGATCATCATTGGCTCAACCTTCTCAAGTTTTTTCCATCAAGGAGTGAGATCAATCTCGAGAATCTTCGCACCTCCTGTGTTGTCTCGATCATCCTGTGCCTCGGCTTACGTCCCCGAGCTCCGGTCTCCAAAGCGAGCCTCGGTCATTTTATCGAACAATTGAGTTAAAGATAGGACTTTCAAAGAACTTTGGCATAATTGTTAATAGTGTCAAAAGGTACCAAAGAGTTCTAACCGATCGAGGTTGACCAATTTCGGGTTGATCGTAACAATGAAGTCTCCTTTTTTCATCTCGAGGCTGCTTCTCAACATCTCCTGTTGGTCCCCATCTCCATCTTTAGATTTGTCTCCTTTGCTCGGGGCACCAACTTGATTGCTCTCCTTTCACCAACTTCTTGAACCAAAATTCATCAAAATCGGAGTTTTTCATCCTGAGCTTTGTCTTCACCGAACCACGAAAGTCGGTCGGGAAGGTTGTCTTCTCATTCCACCAGTCTTCCCCTCCGAATGCGGCAATATCAAGCATCTCGGGAAGAGTCCGATTGAGGATGAATCTGATTGTCCTTAATCGAAAGAAAACATCTTGCGATCGAGGGTATGAGCCGAGCTTCGAATGGCATGATCAAGAATGAACCGTTCCCCCTTGCTCCTCCACTCGCCTTCTTGACTTCTCCCTTCTTCCATCTTGGGCTCTCTGGTTCGGTTGAAACATCCGCTAAGGGATCAAAAGTAGATCCTTTCGAGAGCTCATCAAGAATATTACGCTCCCCGAGCCTTAGCGACATCGAAGTTTGTCTTGGTCGGTCCTCGGTTTGCATCACGAGAGGGTTACGAGGCCTGAGTTGGCATATCCTCGGTTTGAATCTGGTCGGCTTTCGTCTGTTTGTCTGAGCACTGCACATCTTTAGATTGACTCTTTGTCTTCTCTTAAAGCCTGCTTTGCTCCGTAGTGTAGTACCTCACGAGATCTGAGCTCCTTTTTAAAATTTCTTGAGAAATTTTATCCGAATGACGATGTCTCGAGCACCTCGGAGAACACGCTCCTCGGTCGATCCTGTGTCCTCGAGATAACTGAGCCAACACTTGGGCAGTGAACTCTGAGTGGTTTTGGCGCTCGGTTGAATCTCGTCGAATCACTTTCATCTTCATCGGTGAGAACCACCAATCTTCGCGTTTTGGAGCAAGATCCTTCGGTTCAACATCTTTGCTCCTGCTCCATCTTTGCCTCCAACAAAACCTTCCCCCGGTTTTGTTGAGTCTCTTTTCAAAAAGAATCGGTGATTCAACCTTCTTTTCTCTCTTCCCCCTGATGACCTGCTTCTTTGCAGCAATGGGTTTAAAGAGAATTTTGGACTTAGGGAATGCGGTCGAATTGGCGAAGGTATCTCCTCCTCTCTGCACATCTCCAAAATGTAAGCAATTTTGGTGGCATGGTGGATCTTGCCTTTTATTGAGATCGCCCCGTCAACCTTCTTCAAAACTTTGGTCAGTTCACTCACGGTCTGAATCAGAAATTTCAACCAATTGAAGTCGGTGGTGGGTGAGGCCTCTATCGCCGCCATCAGTCTAAGCTTCGGGGTACTGATCTGCTCAAAACTCCCCGCAAGACTCATGATGCTTTTACTCACAATATCCATCAATACACGATATTGTGGCTTTAGGTGCCTCTTATGCAATGTCGCCTCAAACTTAATAGGATTCTCGGCAATCTATATCTAAGTATTCCCCGCTCTCTGCAGACATATACATCGTAGGATCCTCTCCTCTATCACAGAGCTCAAAAACATCATTCAGATTTTTCGGGGTTATGTACAAATCCCTTTCAAAATCGACGTATTTGGACGAATGCTCTAAGTGTGATACAAGATGTCGAAGAATGCATCTGATCCTCTTCATCTACCTTCAAGTTATAGATGAATTGATTACCTCTTTCGCAAAACTCCCCGGTGCGGTCGATTTTGCGATTAGTTGGGTGAGTTTAGCCAATCGAATCATATGCAGAGCCTCCTCTTCTGGCTTTGAGTTGGTTGTGCTTTCGAGTGAAACAACGAACTCGTACCATGGCTTGTTGGTTTTGGCTAATCTGTCGAACAAGGTTGGAGCCATTTTAGAGATTGATTTGAGAAGTGAAGCTTTAGGGTTTAGGAATTTCTGGTCAAGGGGATTTATTTGCAGAGGATTTGGAACGAAGGGTTTAATGAAATTTTGGCTTGAAAGGCTTCTTAGGGTATATATAGCTTTGAGATCGTGGGGAATCGTGTTGGTTAGGTGAAAAAAAAAACAACGGTTGAGATTAATCTCCGATTAATCAGGTATACGAACCGACGATCTCCGAAAAGTAAGCCCCCAAAACATCCTCATTGGTCATTAATGTAGCAGAGCATTAAATGATGACCGCTGACCTTCTTCGAATTTAAAATGATCCCGCCCAAAAACATTCCTCAGGTGTTTTGTATTTATTGCGAATGATTTCTGAGCTTCACTTAAGCAATAAATGAGTTTCATGAGTCATTACTTCTTCAGACTAAGTTTCCTCTATCGCCTCTTCTTTAGTCTCGACCTTGATAAAATGTCAAGATAATATCTTGAAAATCTTGAAATGGTTCTCATTTGCTCTTGAGTCTTGACCTTCAAGAAATCTGAGTTTCCCCGAGACTCGATTCAAGATATCCATTTTATCCTAAGCTTCTCGGAGAATGAGAAAACTTCATGCTTCCGAAAACCTTCAATTTTTGATTTTTTTCTATACACCGTTCTAACATCCCTAATTCAATTGAATGTTCCTCAAATCTTGATTCAAATAAAGGTTTAGTCAAGATATCACCTCTCTATCGAGATGAATTTTCTCCATCCTTATGTCCTTCTTCTCGACATGATCTCTGATGAAGTGATGTCTGATATCCACATGCTTACATCTGGTGTGCAATACCGGATTTTGTGAAATAGCAATGGCACTATTATTGTCACAAAATATTGGTACTTCATTGGCTACAACTTTATAATCCCTTAATTGTTGTCTGAGCCAAAGAATCTGAAAGCACGGCAGACTTCCTGCGACCATATATTCAAATTTCAGAGTACCGTTGTTGCTCTCGAGGTCCTTTTCTTCAAAACCAAGATATCAGCTTACTTCCTAGAAATTGACAAGTTCCTGAGGTGGACTTCCTGTCAATTCTGCAACCTCCATAATCAGCATCTGAGTAACCACTTAACTCAAGGTTATCATCAGCTGGATACCACAATCCTCTATTCACTGTGCCTTTAAGATACTTCAGTATCTTTTTGGCAGCTTCCATGTGACTAGCCTTAGGATTAGCTTGGTATCTTGCACATATCCCAACAGCAAATGTTATGTCCGGCCTACTTGCTGTGAGATAGAGCAATGATCCAATGATTCCTCTATAATCAGTATGGCTCACTGATTTGCCTTCAGAATCAAGATCCATCTTGTAGTTAGTATTCATGGGAATCCTAACTGTGTTGCAATTCTGTACACCATATTTAGCAATCAGATCTCTGGTGTATTTTGCCTGGTTGATGAATATTCCTTCCTTTGATTGTTTCACTTGAAGACCTAGAAAGAAATTCATCTCTCCCATCATTGACATCTCAAATTTGCCTTTCATCAGTGTTGAAAACTTTTCACACGGTGATGGTTTGAGATCCAAAAATGATGTCATCAACATATATCTCAACTAGTAAGATATCTCCCCATCCTCTATCCTGAACGAGTTCTATCAATAGTCCCTTTGACAAAACCATGGTCGAAGAAAAACCGAGAAAGAGTATCATACCATGCTCGGGTGCTTGCTTAAGACCATACAAAGTTTTTCCGAGCACTCAAACTTGGTCATTCTGTTTGAAACCGGGAGGTTGTTCCACATAAACCTCTTCTTTAAGCACACCGCTCGAAAATGCACTTTTCACATCCATTTGATAGGTATGAAACTTCATGTGGGCAAGATATGCAAGAAACAAAAACCGATGGCTTCTAGTCTTACAACAGTGCAAAGGTTTCATCATAATCCAAGCCTTCTTCTTGGGAATAACCTTGTGCAACTAGCCTTTGCCTTTGTTTCTTACAATGTTGTTGTTTTCATCTCTTTTATTCTTGAAAACCCACTTGGTTCCAATGACATTGTGCCTTTTCGGGTCTATCTACCAGCTCCCATACTTCATTTCTTGAGAATTGATTCAAATTTCATCTTGCATAGCAAGAATCCAATGAGAATCTTGTAGAGCTTCACCAATCTCAAAGAGGTTCTTTCTCCGATAGAAGCAGCCGAGAATAGTGCACTCTCACCATGGAACCTTCTTGTTTTAACACCTACAGTTAGATCACCCACAATCTGACTTGTAGGATGACTATCTAACCATTTCCTTCTTGATGTTCCTGTTTCAATAGTATCCTCAACATTTGAAATGTTAGGTTCGATTAAATCAAGAAACTCGGGGAACAACAAAACAGAGAAAGGGAATCATCTTCCTCGGGGAAATTCTATTCGAAACATTGTCGAGAGACATTTTTTTTTTCCCTTTGGTTGATAGATTCAGAATTTGCCTCACCGTGACCACATCTTCATTGGCATTACATACCCGAAGTCTCGAATCGGTGTCTGCTCGTTGGTCACCTTTTGGAGTGTTGGTTTTCCCGAGTCTCGCCATCCTCGAGTTCCATCCTCGAACTTTTTTATTCGAGTCTGAGTCACTCCAATCATAGATAGTGACTGACTTCTTCTTTTCAGGTTCAGTGGATGATTTATCTTTCTATTTCAGGCTTAATCTGGTGATCCTCTTGGTCAGTTCATTTGCATCATGTTCCTGTTTCTTCTGAACACAAGTAGATTCATCAAAAACAACATGAGGTGTTTCCTCCACAATAAGAGTCCTAGAGTTGTAAACTCTGAAAGCTTTACTGACTTCAGAATATCCTAAGAATATTCCTTCATCAGCTTTACTATCAAATGTTTTCAACTGATCTTTACCATTATTGTGTATGAAACACTTGCAACCAAACACACGAAAGAAAGAAACAAGAGGCTTCCTTTCATTCCAAAGCTCATAGGGTGTTTTGCCTTGACTCTTGGTCAAGATGGATCTATTCTCGAGAGTAGCATGCGGTTGATGGCTTTCAAATTTAAAAATCTTTTAGGAATATCAGCTTCAGCTATCATTGTCCTTGCAGCTTCTTTCAGAGTTATGTTCCTTCTTTCAGCAACACCATTTTGTAGAGGGGTCCTTGCAGCTGATGTTTCATGTAAAATTTCATTCTATGCACAATAATCAGATATGATATGATTTATAAACTCAGTTCCTTTGTCAGATCTGATTTTAACCACACTCAAATTTTTCTCATTCTCGAGCCTTTTCAATGAATTACGCGCTTTTTATCTAAGTCTCTTTCTTACTGAGTAAGAATATGACCCAAGTATATCTTGAGTAGTCATCAACTACTACCAATGTGTATTTCCTGCCATTAGTGCTCACAGTGTTATAGGACCAAAGAGATCCATATGCAATAATCAAGTATTCTTTTTCAAGAAAACTTCAACTTTGCTTTTAAATGATGCTTTAACTTGTTTTCCTTTCTGGCACGCATCACAAATGTGTTCCTTACTGAACACTTCATTAGGCAACCCTCTCACAAGAGCTAATCTTACAAGCTTGTTCAGGGTTTTGAAGTTTAGGTGATTCATTCTTTTATGCCATAACCAACCGGTATCTCAGGGAACTTTTAGCAACTAAACATGTATCTTTAGGAGTTGAACTCCAATCGCCAAGATACACATTCCCTTTTCTTGTACCAAGAATAATTTCTTTACGTGATGTATCATCTTTCACAAAACATAAGTTCTTGGAGAACTCAACATTGAAACCCTTATCACGTAATTGGCTAATTGACAAAGAAGTTATGCTTCAATCCGTATACATATGAAACACCATGGATATGAACTGAGTCGATTTCCAAAGTTCCATATCCTTCAGTCTGTCCCTTGGAGTTATCTCCAAAAGTGATCTGTGGGCCTCTTTGTTCAACATAGTCACTGAGCATCTTCTTGAATCATGTCATATGTCTTGAGCATCCACTGTCAAGATACCATACATCAGGAGCTTTTTCGTCTCTGCTCATCAGTGTCATGTGATCTTTCATCAGCTTAGTGCCCTTGTTTTCCTCCTGAAAAACAGATCAATTCTTAGGTACCCAATTTGTGTAGGGTCCTACGAGGTTAGCTGTACCTTTCGGAATCCAAATCTGCCTGACAACTCTAATCACTTTAGAGTGGCTAATTTGTCTTCCATAAATATCAACATATACATCCACTACTCTGTGTGCTAGCTTTAGCATGAACATGGGCTTTTGAATTCTTCTTTGGTTCAGGCCTTCTGTTCAGATGCTTAGGCTTTTGTGCAGCTGGTCTAAATCTTTGTTGACTTGGGTTCAGATAACCTTTACCCTTAGGCAAGTGAGGTTCAGTTATCATCTTTCGAATCTGGGTCTTTTCAATTAGACCGAGGATTTGGTCTCTTCAATTGAGAATGTCTCTCACCGAGTGTTTCTCATCCGAGGATTCCTCGATGGTTCAATGTGGAGCCTTTCGGGTTTGCATTCTTAGCTTTGAGGCTTTGAAGTACTTCACTTTAAACTTTCCAATCGATCTTTCGGGTTTTCTAGCCTTCACCGAGGTTTGGGCTTTCTAACTTTGATCATTCGGGTTTTATTGAGACCATAGGTCCTTTTCCTTGTCTAAAACCTTGGGCATTACTCGAAATTTTTGAAGTGTAGGTGCCATTTGTTTTACAAAGATAGTCTTCTTGCTACTAGATGCAAAGATTCAGATGACCTTGTGAGGTTCCCGCTGGAATGTATCCCAATCCGTTTTATAGTGGCGGATCTCTGTTAACTCCCGAATTTCATCTATTACATTAGATGCTTTATTCAATAGAGTTAACTTCTTCATCTTACTATCCTCACAGATTCTGTAGAGTTTTATGCTTCTCGAGAGAGGTCATTGAACTCGATTACGATTAATTTGAATCTCTTCAAAGAATTTCTCTAGCTTTTCGATTAGGGTCATTATCAACTTCTCTTTCTCTCGAGAGTTGTACTTTGAGTAACATCCAGTTCATCAAGAGCTCCCATTAATTGAGAAGTGATTTCAATATTGCTAGAGTCTTTCCATTTTAGATTTTTCACTTTTCGATTCGCTTTATTCTCGCTCTTGAGTTCTATTTAGCGATCCTTGCAAAAACAAAGATAGTCCTTCATCGATTCTCAAAAGAATCCATCGAAGTCAAAATGATCTTTTTTCGATGGAACTTGAAAACTCTTGTGCTAGTGTAGGAGCAACAACAGAGAAAGAAGAGCTTACCTCCTCAATGGCCATCGACAGATGTCATCACTTTCACTTTGTCGAGAATATCTCATCCAAGAGCTAGATCCTCCTCGAGTGTTCTTCTTCTCGCAACCATGGCCTTTTTTGCTAGAGAACTTCCGATCTTTTAGCTTGCCTTTCTCTTCTCTCCTTAGCACTCAAATCTGGACAATCATACTTTGAAGTGACCTTTCTTCCGCAATTATAAAGATCTGTTGGCATCATCATCCTGATCATTTTCTTCTTTGGACTTGGAGTCCTTTCTCTTGGATGAAGATCCTTCAGCTTTTCAGTCCTTCTTCTTCTCAGTTGATCTGTCCTCAGGTTTCTTCTGGTACCTGTGGTTCCTGTAATAGTTTTTTGTATTTTCCAAATCTACTATTAAGTCTGTCAAACCTCCTTGCCATCAGTGCTAGCTTTTCCTCAAGCTCATCCTGATTTTTGGCATGGGGGTTCTCAGACTCTCTAATTTTACAGGTTTTATTTTTGGCTTTTAAAGCCACATTCTTACTCGATGAAGAATCATCTTTCTTTGTCGACCTTTTTTTTGGATTTCTTATCAATTACAAATTCATAGGCTTTAGCTCAGAGAAGACTTGTTGGTAAGGCATTTAACTAATGTTCTTGGTGTTTTCAATCACCACTGCATGAATATCTCATTTCTTAGACAGACCTCTAAGAATTTTCAATGCAACTTCTCTCTGTGGATATTTCTTTCCAAGTGCATTTAGATCATTCATGATGCTAGTGAATCCGACTTCCAATTTGTCTATTGATTCACCATCATCCATTTCAAAACTATCAAACTTTCCAATTGCCACTGAAAGTTTGTTTTCTTTTATATGATCTGTGCCTTGGCACATAACAGCTAGTGTATCCCAAATCTCTTTAGCAGTATTGCAGTGAGAGATCATTCCCATCACACAATCATCAATTGTACTGTATAGTGTGTCTTTTGTAATGTAGTCTAGATTGACTAACTTTCTCTCCTCAGAGTCGGGTTGGTCATCGACTTAGGAAATTCTCGCTTTCAGGATCAATTCTCTCATCTTCTGTTCCTCTGGGATTTACCATAGTAAAATGGAATGGTCCTTGAGAGACCACTCTCCACATATGCTCATGTTTGGAATACAGATGAGCCTGCATTCTCAGTCTCCATAGATCATAGTTCTCCACTGAGAACATGGGAAGTTTTTTGGAAGACATTTTTCTGATCTTTTGAAAAGAAAAAAAATTTCAGCAAATAAGATCAGTTCAGATAGACCACAAGTATTTTTGAAAATAAAACTTTGGTCAACACAAAGTAGTGGTCAAGTTGAACCACCGCTTTTGATCCGATACCACTTGTTGGTCCCGTAAACGAGTCTTACACGTGTATGGGGGAATACAAGTGTTCAAAGGTTTTTTTTTTAACTTTTTTCTTCTTTGAGGTCACTTTTGGGTCGATAATCCTCAAGATTAGGTTCTCGAGAAGCACAGATCGCTCCGAGTCAAAGTCTCATCGAGATGTGATCCCGAGTAATTTTTTTCAGATATACCTCGATAATCCCAACCGAGTCCCGAGTGTCAGAGATCCCGAGTTGCTTGGATCGATAACTAACTTCATCAATCCTCGGAAGAGAGTTCAGTTTGATAATTATTTGTTCTAGCTACTCGATCGTATGAATGGTTGGCCCTTTAGATTATACTGCGTTTTAAGCTTTCTTTGAAAGCCTTCCTTTAAGAAATAGTGATTAGGCTGTGATTCACTTATGCAACTTCAAATGGATTGATTCCAACCGAATATCGATGAAAAGTATGCTTTCAAAACAAGTCAATGCAATTAAAATAAGATAAGGAAAGCAATAAAGAACACAAAGAATTATAGTGGTTCGAGACTCAAGCTCCTCGCCCACTCTCCCGACTCTTCAGAGAAATTCACTATCAACTTCGAGCTTTACGACTACCTCGTAGTTTACTTACTCAACTCGCCCTGAAGTTTTCGACTACTCCACGTAGTTTACTTTACTCAACCCGACCTTGAGCTTTTCGACTACCTCCGTAGTTTACTTACTCAATCACACACAAGCTTTCAGACCACCCCTGTAGCTTACTAACTTCTCCTCTAGAGTTTTCTGACTACTCCGTGTAGTTTACTAACTCTTTACAACTCTTTCTCACCAACAAACACACTCCAACTACCTTCTCAAGGGTTTTGGGGGTTTCTCGGTTGGTTTCCAACTAGGATGAGATATCCTTTACAATGAAGCACAATGCAAAGGGTTAGGATATCTCGACTAAGCTTTGGATATGACTATCAAGCTAGGCTTAGTTTAGTGAGCTCTCTTCAATATACAAGCACTTGGGAAATTCTAAGTTTTTCGAGTGCTTTCACTTTTACAAGAATAAGTTTGAGCTCTTGAGTTGGGTATAAATTTCCCGTCACCTTACAATGTAGAGGGTCACCAGTATTTATAGGCATACACCAAGGTCACTTTTGAAAACTATTCGTTGGAGAGATAGCTTCGTGAGTTCCCTCTTGTGGTGTGTGAAACGGCTATATTTAGGGTTTGAAACTCCCTAACACGTTTTAGGCAATAGTTTTTCATGTAGCCGGTCTTCACTTTTTGCGATCTGAACTTTTTACATCCGACATCTTTTTTTCGTAGACCATCCTTTGTCGATGTCGAGATGGTATGATGTTGTCTTCCTCTTTTTGACTTTTGTCTCCGTTAAAGGTAGACACTTTCAACGGCTCTTTTGGTTACAAACTCTAAGTTTGATATAACCTTAACAACACTTCTGACTTAGTTCCTTTTGTCTGCATTTGAATGTCTTGGCAATATCTAACTTCTGAAGGAATCGCGATCTTCTCAAGATTGCATCCTTCGGATAGATATTATCGATTGCCTAACACTCAGTTCATCTTGATCATTCAAGATATTCTTGAGTCTTCGATGAATATCTTGTGCCTTCAAGATTTTGATCTTGATTCTTCGGTCTTACATCTTACATGTCTTCAAAGTCTTCTGAGTCTTTAGGGTCTTCTGAATCTTTGTAGTTTATCTTGGACCGATGTCTTGAGTCTTCGTCTTGAGTCTTGATTACTCGATAAGATCTTGAGTCTTGATATCTCGATTTCATCCTGAAACTTTGGATACTTCAGAAACATACTGAGTTCTTCAGAGTCTTCAGAACCTATCCTAAACTATATCTGCTGACTATACATTTTGCAGATAACATCCTAAATACTCTAAAACTGAATCCTGACTCAACTATCAAGATTATTCTGAACATGTCATACTTTTAGGGGTATTGGGATCTTAATCAAAATCATATATCTTTATTAAATTCATCTCCCAACACACTGCAATTGAAATATTTCCCCTTAGCCAACTTCTTAGCTCCTACCTCTCCCTTCACTTTTCCTTTGCCTTTGGTAACGCTCGAGTTAACTTGGCTTTAGTCTTTTGTCCTTTTCTTGTTCTTACCACCTTTTGGCCTAGAAGAAGAAGGACCATTTGCCACCAAGGTTTGACCTTTGCTGCCTCAATATCCCTTTTTCCGTGACTAAAGCTTGTAGCAGATAAGGCAATGTGAACTTTTGATTGTTCATTTGGTAGTTCAGCCTGAATTGCTCAAAACTTTTCGGTAGAGAATGGAGTATGAAGTCAATTTTGGTCTCGACATCATATTCAGCGTCAAGTACCTCGAGCTTGTTTAGGTGAGCCATCATCTGGAGAACGTGCTCCCTTACGGGCGTTCCCTCCACCATTTTCATCGAGAGCATGTCCCTCATGGTGATCTGACGAGCCACTTAGTTCTGATGTTGAAACATCGCTTTAAGATTTTGCATGATGTCTACAGCGGTTTCAACGTTTTGGTGTTGATGTTGCAACACATCTAAGATTGAAGCCAAGATGGTACACTTTGCAATTTCATTGGACCGCTCCCAGTCAACATAATCCTTCTTATCTGATTTGCTAGACTCGTCAGTTGGCTTTTCAGGTTTAAGTGCAGTTAGAACCCAGTTATGATGTTGTGTGATTAGGACAATAGTAAGTTTACGATACCAATCAACAAAATTCTCTCCAGTAAGCAAATTATCTGTAAGTATATTGAACATTGGATTAAAAGGTTGCGACATGATGATACTGAAAATAAACATACATTTTGTATTAATATCACAAAATTATCACATAATTCGATAACATGAATCATATTAAAATCTCAAAAAAATATGAACATGCATCAGCCAACATCTTAAAACAGTTTAAATGAGCCACGTGGTTGGGTCATCATTTAAAACACATTTAAGCAGGTTACAAATAAGAACAGTTACAAACCTTTAATTCCAAAAAAAATTAATAGTTGGCTCCCACTTGACCAATATAAAATTGACAGGGACTTCGGCGAAGTATTTGCATATCAATATTATACCTAAGTAATAACCAAGATTAAATACACAATTATTATTTTGTTTTGAACGAGCCTCTTGGGAGGGTCATCGTCGGCACTAATAATAATTCACAATCCTCCTTTTGAGAATTTATTCATGTGAAAGTTTTCTTTTGGTCGTCCCTTAGGGAAATTTCTCCAAAAGAATTCACAAATAAATAAATCATGGAGGTCAAAATGTAATCCAATTTTATTATCCGAAATAAAAATGTCAATTAATTATTAAAGCATACTTAGTAATTTTGAAAAATGAGATTTTTCATGCATCACAAATCCTCATGCAAATATATTTAAACAAATTAAATACAAGCATAAGAAAATAACATAGCATCAAAAAAAATTAAACACATTGGGCACATATATCCCATTGTCACGGTTTAAATTTTTGTCTTGAATTTGAGAAATTATCCGTCTTCAATTCCTCCCTCTCGATCGTCCCAAAAAAAATCCTTCACGTCTCGTGCATCGATCAGCTAGCGGGCCGGGATGCACGCCTTGCATCTAGCCCGGCAACATCGGTCAGCGCCCGTGCGCGCGCCCCCAGCGCAGGGCTCTCGTGCGCGCTTGGCACTTCTCGACGGCATCGATCTGGTGTTGCGCGTACCCGCGCGCGCACTCGTGCCTTGTCCAGCACCGCCGCGCATCGCTCCGGGTGTCCGAACGCGCGTGTTGGGGAATGAGTTACACAGATCTATTCAGGGTGAATATTTAAATACAAATTTAATTCATTAATTATTACTAGCATGAATTAATCCTATATTAATTGCAACAACATATCATGCATATAAAAAGCCATGTAAAACCTACGCATGCGGAATCTACGGGTTTACGTGAACGTACCTCTCGGGATGGCAGTGGCTTTGGTCGGACGGACTAACCAAAAGGACTTCCCAAGTATTCCCTTAGCCCTTGCTCGACAATCCGGTGGAAGGATACTCGCGAACAATTAACAAAAGGAAAAAATAAACTTTGTTGCACCACTTATGTGGATTTGCTAATATTTCCAGCACATGGAATTGTACTTGGGAATGAACTAATCATCCCCTATTTATAAGAGGGAGGGTGGTCGAAATTTTAGTGATATTTCAATGTGGGAAAAGACTTTTCTTGGTCACCAAGAAATCTTGAATATATCCCTTATATTCTTTTTCCCATAATTAAAATATTCCACAAAAATCCCACCTCCTCTATTATGGTGATTTTCGAAAATTTAGTGCTACAAGAATCCAAGATTTGGATCTTCTTGAATTTATGAGATATTCTTGTATTTCAAGAAATACATATCTTCCATAATATCTTTTCAAGAAAATCAAGAAAATCTTTCTTGCCCACTATATTTTCAAGATTTCGGAATATTCTATATATAGATAACCAAGTGGGAGATTTCTTGAATTTAATGAGATAATCTTGTATTCCAAGAATACATATCTTCATTCCATAACAAAATTCAAAGAAAATCTTTCTCCTTCTTTTATCCATAAATTTCGAAAAATTAGAGGAAATATAAGCAACAATATTTATTTTATTTTAATCACCTTTTCAGTTATTGGACTATATTTTGGGCTACTCAGGGGGCCTTTAGGAGAATTAAGATTGGACCTTCTAATGGATCTTGAATATCTAATATTGAGCCACAATATAATTCAAGCCCATAAATATTAATTAATCCCACTACATAATTAATATTGCACCATCCATCTTAACCCATATTACAACCAATATGGCTCCGGTCATTATTTCCCGTGTTTAAGATTATCTAGCCCATTAATTAATTCAAGCCACCAAATAGCTTTCCGTTAATTAATATCTTTTGTCCTTGGTCGAGAAACGGTTCAACATTATTATCCATACCTAAAACTAATTCCACTTGCAAGATTTGGTATGATAAAACTTATGAACCTCCCAAGGGCAAATCAAGCAAAGCGTTTTGCACACGATTCTTCAGATTAAATCTTAGCAATCACATGTGACCAATAATATTGCCCAAGATAAAAAGTATTGAATCTCTCCGATTCACTACCCATGATAAGTCAAAGCAATAGTTACCAATCCCACGATCCTATTTAAGGGACGAAGGTTAAGAAATAACGAACCAATCGAGGTCTAATTATTCCTTGTTCGATTCAAAGAATTTATCCTCCTCAGAGGGTCCTATTCAACAAGATCATGCACTAGTGTAATCTCTTGGTCAAGACAAACCAATCGAGCCTTACACCTCAACCTTTCGCGATGGTTGTTCATTTCCATCTAGGTCGTGAATGGCGTACTTTTTTTTTAGTTACAAGGGGATCGTTAATTTAATCTTATGTGATCCGGTATCACTAAATTAACTACTGATGTAACACGTTTAATTATTGAACAGTTATGCAAAGAAATATATATAACATTCAATCATATTTAAAGCATCAGTGATAAAAAATTTATTTCAGTAAATAAGTCTGAAAATTCAGTTTCGATTATACAAAGTAAAAAGCATATTTTTCAGTATAATCCCAACATCTACGGCATCGACCAGCCCGCCTCCTCGGCGGTGGCAATACCGCCTTCTCGACGATGATTTTGCCCGCCTCCTCGGCACTGGCACTACCGCCTTCTCGGCATCAGCTCCCCGCTAACTCGGCGATGTCCAGTCCACCGTGTTAGCGAAGTATTCTCCGCCTTCTCGGCGAATGAGATCATCAGCCTTTACAGCGACGACCTACGGCTCCCCGCTAACTCGGCAATTTCCAGTCTGCCATTTTAGAGAAGTACTCCTAGTCATCCCGGGGACGAGATCGACCGCCTTACGGCGTTGATCTGCCCACCTTTTAGGCTCTGGACTTCCGCTTCGGCGACGCATATTCCACCGAGCGAAGTTCTCCTCGCCATCCCAGTGATGAGATTGACTGCCTTTACGGGCGCTGGATCTGCCGGCCTTTTTAGGTGCTGGCTTCCGCTGGCGACGCCAGATTCCACCGGAAAGCGGCAGTTTCGCCATCCGTGGCGAGATCGACCGCCTTTTACGGGTATTCATCCGCCTTTCTGGCGTTGATTCCACCGCCTTTTTACAGGTCTTGGCCTTCCACTTCGGCGATGCATTTTCCGCCGAACGAAGTGCTCCTCGCCATCCCGGTAATGAGATCGACCACCTTTACGATGTTCATCCGCCTTTACGGCGTTGATCTGCCCATCTTTTAGGCACTGGCCTTCCGCTTCGGCGACGCATTTTACACCGAACGAAGTGCTCCTCGCCATTCCGGCGATGAGATTTCGGCGTTAAATATTCATCCGCTTTCGGCATTGATCTACCCGCCTTTTTAGGTAATCGCCCAATTGACGGTCGTATTCCACCAAGTGAAGTGCTCCTCGCCATCACGGCAATGAGATCGACCGCCTTTACGGTGTTGATCTGCCTTTCGCTTTTTAAACCTTGGCGCCCACTTTTTAGCGTCGTATTCCGTCGGCGAATATTTCCGCTATAAATCGGCGAAAAACAACGCCTTTCACGGTGTTGATCTGCTGCCTTTTTAGGCTTTTAAGTCCACTTTGGCGACATGTATTCGACAGAAGAAGTGCTCCCTCGCCATCCGTGAATGAGATCGACCACCTTTTTCACGACGATTCATCCGCCTTTCTGACGTTATCCTTACGCTTTTAGGTCTTTGGCCTTCCGCTTCGGTGATGTATTTTTTGTTGACGAAAGTGCTCCTCGCCATCCGTGATGAGATCGACCGCCTTTACGGTGTTCATCCGCCTTCTGACCACCGACCGCTTTCGCCTTTTTAGGCACCGCCTTCGCCTTCCGGCGATCATTTTCCGCTTTAACGAAATGCTCCCTCACCATTCTGGCGATGAGATATTTGCGCTACGGTGTTCATCGCGCTTTTCTGGCGTTAATCATCAGCCTTTTAGGTGTTGGCCTTCGCTTCGGCGTCGTTATTCCACCAGCAAGTGCTCTCCGCCATCCCGGCGTAAGATCGACCGCCTTCGGCGTTCATCCCGTCTTCTGGCGTTAATCTGCCTTTGCCTTTTAAGCTAGCCTTTAACTTTAGCGTCGTATTCAGCCAGCGGTGCTCTGCACTATCCGGCGATGAGATCGACCGCCTTTCTGGCGTTGATACGCCCGCCTTTAAGCGATGACCTTGTTTTAGCGTCGTATTCCTCAAAGCGAAAGTGCTCTCACCATCAACAATGAAGATCAACGCTTTTACGGCGTTCGTGCCGTTCTGGCGTCGCTTGCTTCGCGCTTCAGCGTTAGCTCTTTATTTCGGCGTGATCGGTCCTTTTCTATCGGCGTCAGCTTCTTCGCGCTTTATCAAAAAGTTGCAAGCATTACTAACAAAAGGTCGTGACCGAGCGCCAAAATTTACTCCTATAGATCGCACAGCTAGTAAGACGATCTGGACGGGGGAAAGTCGCAAACTGTTCAGCCAACAAAGGTTGACGACGAGCACAAAATTTACTCCTATAGATCGCACAGCTAGTAAGACGATCTGGATGGGGGAAAGTCGCAAATTGTTCGGCTAACAAAGGTCGACGACGAGCGCAAAATTTACTCCTATAGATTGCACAGCTAGTAAGACGATCTGGATGGGGGAAAGTCGCAAACTGTTCGCAAACAAAGGTTGACGACAAGCACAAAATTTACTCCTATAGATCGCACAGCTAGTAAGACGATCTGGATGGGGGAAAGTCCTGTTCGGCTAACAAAGGTCGACGACGAGCGCAAAATTTACTCCTATAGATCACACAACTAGTAAGTGTTGGGATTATACTGGAAAGTATGCTTTTACTTTGTATAATCAAAACTGAATTTCGGACTTATTTACTGAAATAAATTATTTATCACTGATGCTTTAAATATCATCGAATGTTACATATATTTACTGCATAACTGTTCAATAAATAGTACGTGTTACATTGTAGTTAATTTAGTGATACCAGATCACATAAGATTAAATTAACAGTCCCTTGTAACCAAAAGTACACCATTCACGACCTAGATGGAAATGAACAATTCATCGTGAAAGGTTGAAGTGTAAGGCTCGGATTGGCTTGTCTTGACCAAGAGATTACACTAGTGCATGACTGATGCACTGAATAGGACCTACAGGAAGACAAATTCTTCAGAACTGAACAAGGAAGAATTAGACCTCAGTGGTTCGTTATTTCTTAATCTTCGTTCCTTAAATAGGATAACGTGTGGTTGGTAACTATTGCTTTGACTTATCACGGGTAGAGAATCAACGAGATTCAATACTTTATATCTTGGGCAATATTATTGGTCACATGCGATTGCTAAGATTTAATACGGAGAATCGTGTGCAAGTACGCTTGTTCGATTTGCCCCCTTGGGAGGGTCATAAGATTTATCATACCAAATCTTGCAAGTGGAACTAGTTTCCGGTATGGATAATAATGTTGTACCGTTCCTTAACCAAGGACAAAAGATATTAATTAATGGAAAGCTATTTCAGTGGCTCGAATTAATTAGTGGGCTAGATAATCTTAAACACAGGAAATAATAACCGGGAGTCATATTGACTGTAATATGGGTTAAGATGGATAGTGCAATATTAATTATGTAGTGGGATTAATTAATATTTATGGGCTTGAATAATATTGTGGCTCAATATTGATAATTCAAGATCCATTGGAAGGTCCAATCTTAATTCTCCTAAAGGCCCCCTAAGTAGCCCAACATAAAGTCCAATAACTGAAAAAGGTGTTTAAAAATAAAATAAATATTGTTGCCTATTTTTCCTGTTTTTTTCGAAAAATATGGATAAAAGGGGAGAAAGATTTTCTTTGAATTTTGCTATGGAATGAAGATATGTATTCTTGGAATACAAGATTATCTCATTAAATTCAAGAAATCTCCCACTTGGTTATCCATATAGTAAGTTTCGAAAATTTTGAAATATAAAGGGCAAGAAACATTTTCTTGATTTTCTTGAAAAGATATTATGGAAGATATGTATTTCTTGGAATACAAGTATATCTCATAAATTCAAGAAGATCCAAATCTTGGATTCTTGATCCTTAAAATTTTGAAATTTCCATAACATGATGAGGTGGGATTTTTGTGGAATATTTTAATTATGGGGAAAAGAATATAGGAGATATATTCAAGATTTCTTGGAGATCAAGAAAATATTTTCCCACATTGTTTTTCTTCCCAAATTTTCGTCCAACACCCATCTATAAATAGGGGATGATTCTTTCATTCTCAAGTACAGTTCCATGTGCTGGAAAAATTAGTAAATCCACAAAGGTGGTGCAACAAAGTTTATTTTTCCTTTTGTTAATTGTTCGCGAGCATCCTACCACCGGATTGTCGAGCAAGGATTAAGGGAATACTTGGGAAGGTTTTTTGGTGTGTTTAATCAACGAGACCATTGCCACTCCAAGTGGTACGTTCACGTAAACTCGTAGTAATTCTGCATGCGTAGGATTTACGTGATCTGTTTATATGCATGATTTGTTGTTGAATTATTATTTGAATTAATATAGGATTAATTCATGCTAGTAATAATTATCAGAATTAAATTTGTATTTAAATATTTATCCTCGAATAGATCCGCGTAAACCGCAATTAATTCCCCAACAATCGGTATCGAGCCTTGTTGGTTTATTTGCTCTCAATTTTAAATTGTAATTTAATTATTTATCATTAAATTTGAAATTGGATAGTAGAATTGCTAGATCTTTTTTGCAGGTATCCAATTGTCATGGAATTTAATGTGTTTATTTATGCATGCATATAAATTGTGGTTTTTAATTCGATTCGTTCGAATTTGTTTTCCCTCGTGAGAAAATCCACGAGTAGATTAGGATTTGTTTGATTTGATCAATGTAATAGACTAGTCTAAATCTAGTTTATTTATTTTTTTGTAATAAATTATAACCGGATCGAAACGGAGGCGAGACGGCGAATTAAAGGATAGATCCAGAATCAGACGCAGACGACGCCAGATCGCGCAAAAAACGCAAGGGGAGGCACGCCAGACGACATGAGACGTCGCCATGTGGATTCGGCACGGCGCTTAGGTATCGGGATCACCGACTTCGCGGTGGGCGCGGACGGGCGACACGCACGGGCGCCAGATGACGCCGGGACATGCGCTGGCGGCCGAGGCGGACCGGGCGGGAAGCGCGAGGGGACGCTGTGGCGCCGCTAAGTTCCGCGGCAAGGCGGCGAGGTCGCAGGGATGACGCGATATCGCCAGATGACGCTGAAACGCCGCCGAGGCAAGCAGGTTCGCCCTCGCCGCGGAGGTTAGGTGAGGAGGGCGAGGTCGCCGGAGTGCCAGGAGTGCCGAGGCCGATTTCGCCAACGGGCCGCCGAATCGCGGGCATGCATCCCGGC
The DNA here is from genome assembly GCA_037126765.1 of Stenogyne calaminthoides. Lineage (NCBI taxonomy): Eukaryota > Viridiplantae > Streptophyta > Magnoliopsida > Lamiales > Lamiaceae > Stenogyne > Stenogyne calaminthoides. The sequence goes on along the minus strand of JBBCBC010000014.1, from coordinate 22,671,296 downwards.
TGCGAGCTACTTGGCGTGGCGTTTCGAGATGGAGTTCTTTTCGAGACAATCGAGTGGGAGAAATTCAAGATGGCGTTTCTTCAAAATCAAGCCAAGAAAAATCAAACCATGACAATTGGATAATTTGTGCCCAATATGTTTATTTTTCCGCTTTGCTTGATTTATTGTTGTGATTTCTTGTGCTTTATTTAATTTGTTTAAATGTGTTTGCATGAGAATTGCCCAATGAAAAATCTCACCTTCAAAAATTACTAAGTATGTTTAATAATTAATTGACAATTTTATTCCGGATAATAAAATTGAATTAATTTTGACCTCCATGATTTATTTATTTGTGAATTCTTTTGGAGAAATTCCCCCCACGGGATGGTCAAAAAATAGCTTTCACATGAATAAATTCCAGTAGGATGATTGTGGATTATTACTAGTGGCGACGATGATCCTCCCCACGAGGCTCGTTCAAAGTGAAATAATAATTATGTATTTAATCATGGTTATTACTTAGGTATAAAATTGATATGCATATACTTCCCCGAAGTCCCTGTCAATTTTATATTGGTCAAGTGGGAGTCAACTATTAATCTGGATATTAAAGGTTTGTAACAGTTCTTGTTTATAACCTGCTTGAATGTGTTTAAATAATGACCCACCCCACGTGGCTTATTTAAACTGTTTTGAGATGTTGGCTGATGCATGTTCATATTTTTTTTTTGAGATTTTAAATATGAAACATGTGATCGAATCTTGTGATATATTTGTGCTTATGCATATTATTATTTATTTCAGTTCATCATGTCGCAACCTTTTAATCCACTGTTCAATATACTTAAAGACAATTTGCTTACTGGTGAAAACTTGGTTGATTGGAATCGTAAACTTATTATTGTCCTCACTGCACAAAGCCATAACTGGGTTCTCACTACACCTAAACCAGAAAAGCCAAAAGACGAGTCAACTAAAATGGTTAAGAAAGAGTATGCTGACTGGGAGCGTTCCAACGAAATGGCAAAGTGTACCATCTTGGCTTTCCATGTCAGATGTGTAGCAACACCAACACCAGAACGTTGAGACCGCTGCAGACATCATGACTAGTCTTAAAGCGATGTTACAACATCAGAACCGTGTGGCTTGTCAGATCACCATGAGAGACTTGCTCTCTATGAAAATGATGGAGGGAACGCCCGTAAGGGAGCACGTTCTCCAGATGATGGCTCACCTTAACAAACTTGAGGTACTTGGCACTGAATACGACATCGAGGCCCAAATCTATTTCGTGCTCCACTCTCTGCCGAAAAGTTTTGAACAGTTTAGGCTGAACTACCAGATGAATAATCAGAAGTTCTCGATGCCTGATCTATTGCAAGCTTTAGTCTCGGCAGAGGCGATATTGGGGCAAAAGAGCCAAGCCTTGGTGGCAAATGGACCCTCTCCTTCTTCTAGGCCAAGGGGTGGTAAGAACAAGAAAAGGGACAAAACCCACAAGCAAGTGAACTCAAGTGTTGCCAATGGCAAAGAAAAGGCGAAGGGTGGTAGAGGAGTGAGCAAGCCAGCTAAGGGGAAGTGCTTCAACTGCGGTGAAAAAGGACATTGGAGGTCAGCCTGTTCCAAACCTAAAAGGAATAGAAAGAAAGGTAATTCTCACGCACTAGTTGTTGAAACTTTCTTAGCGGCGTATGCCTCCCATTTATGGGTAGTGGATACAGGATCCACTGATCATGTTTGTTTCACTTTACAGGGGTTCAAGCGGACCCGACAACTTAGTGAGAGTAAGATCCTCATCACACTGGGCAATGCTACGAGAGTGGCAGCTGAAGCAGTGGGAGAAGTGCACCTGTCTTTTGAAGACAGAGTTTTAATTTTAAGAGATGTTCTTTACGTTCCGAATTTTAGAAAGAATTTAATTTCAGTTTCAAAACTTTACCTTGATGGATATTCAGTTACTTTTAATAAAGTTGTTACCATTTCTCTTTTTGATAAATTTATCTGTCACGGAACGTTGTCGAATAATCTCTATACAATTAACTGTGCACACCACTCACGAAATGCATCCTATAACACATCAACTATTTTCGAGAAAAGAAAACATTCAGCAGACATGAACGAGACACTTCTATGGCATCTAAGATTGGGACATATTAATCCAAAGGGGATCCAAAGGTTGGTGAAAGAGGGATCACTGGAGTTTCTCCAAGTTGAACCAATTCCAACCTGCGAATCATGTTTGGAGGGTAAAATGACCAAGAGAGCATTCGGAGCCAAGGGGAATAGAGCCAAAGAAGTGTTAGAAATCGTTCACATAGATGTATGTGGTCCAATGTCAACCAAAGCAAGAGGAGGTTATGAGTATTTCGTCACTTTTATTGATGACTACTCAAGGTACGGTTATATTTTCTTTATGAAGCATAAATTTGAGACCTTTGAGAAATTCAAAGAATTTAAGGCTCAAGCAGAGAATCATAGGGAAAAACGTATCAAGTCTCTACGATCCGATCGTGGAGGCGAATACCTCAGCGATGAGTTTTGAACTACTTGTCTGATAAAGGGATTGCATCCCAAATAATCGCACCTTTAACCCCTCAACAAAACGGGGTTGCGAGCGAAGAAATGTAACTCTTTTGGAAATGGTTAGATCTATGATGAGTTATGCGGATCTTCCCAAGTCGTTCTGGGGTCATGCCTTGAAACAAAACCTACATTCTCGAACTTGGTTCCATCCAAATCGGTTCCCAAAACTCCCAAAGAATTGTGGACCCAAGCGCAAGCCCAGTTTGAGACACATGAAGATTTGGGGTGTCCAAATTTACGTGTTGGAAAAAAGGAAGCCAGAAATTGGATCCTCGATCGTAATTAAGGTTGTTTGTGGGATACCCCGAGGAACAAAAGGGTGTATGTTCTATGGTCCCGAAGATCAAAAGGTGGTAATAAGCACCCACTTTAGATTTTTGGAAGAAGACTATATGAACGAAAGAAGACCCTGAAGTGAGATTACCTTAAATGAGCTAAGGGGGCTAACCTCGTTTGTACAAGATGACATACCAAACGACTCACTTACACAACCAAAACCTCGTCGTAGTGGGAGGGTTGTGAAAAAGCCCGAGAGATTCATGGGGATAGGAGAGTCCTCGACTTGATTCCCCGTCAAGACGAATCGCACCCATGGACATATGACGAGGCAATCCAAGACAAGGATGCGCGGTTTCTTGACAAACAAAGAATGAAAGCCGAAATGGGTTCTATGGATCATAACAGAGTGTGGGAGCTAGTCGAACCACTTAATGGGGTCAAACCCATTGGTTGCAAGTGGGTGTACAAGAGAAAAAGAGGACCGGACGGGAAGGTGAAAACCTTCAAGGCAAGACTTGTGGCGAAAGGTTATACTCAGAAAGAAGGGATCGATTATGAGGAAACTTTTTTTTTTTCGTAGCCATGCTCAAGTCCATCCGAATTCTCTTATCGATTGTTAAGATCTTGACTTTGAAATCGGCAAATGGATGTCAAGATGCGGCTTTCCTTAACTAAGTCTTGATGAAGAGATCTATATGCAACAACCCCAAGGCTTCATTGAAAAAGGCCAAGAACACCTAGTTTGTAAGCTCATGAAGTCCATTTATGGACTCAAACAGGCATCCAGAGCTTGGAACCAATGTTTTGATCATGTTATAAAGTCTTATGGGTTTGATCAAAATGAGTTCAAAAGTTGTGTGTACAAAAAGCGTGTCGAAACGCATTGGTATTCTTAGTACTATACGTTAGATGACATTTTGATCATCGGGAATGATGTAAAGGTGTTATCAGACGTAAGGGCATGGCTTTCAAAACAGTTTGATATGAAGGACTTAGGGGAAGCCGCACACACCCTTGGGATCAAGATCACTCGAGATCGCAACAAAATGATGATAGGTTTATCGCAAGCTTCATACATAGACACTATCTTGAAACGATTCAGCATGCAGGATTCCAAGAAAGGCTTCGTACCTTTCAGACATGGAATCCATCTATCCAAAGAAATGTGCCCTAAGACACAAAAGAAGATAGATGACATGAAAGGCATTCCATATGCTTCGGTTGTCGGAAGCCTTATGTATGCAATGCTGTGTACGAGACCGGATATCTGCTTTGTCGTTGGCATGGTGGCAAGATATCAAAGTAACCCGGGGAAAGAACATTGGACGGAAGTTAAAAACATTCTGAAGTATCTGAAAAGAACTCGAGATAGAATGTTAATTTATCAGTCAGATAGTCTAATCTCCATCGGCTACACGGACTCGGATTTCCAATCAAACTTAGATTCCGAAAAATCTACCTCCCAGTAGTGTGTTTTTTGCATGGGGAGGAGCCATGACATGGAGAAGCGTTAAGCAAAATGCATCGCAGATTCTACCATGGAAGCCGAATATGTAGTCTGCTTATGAGGCAAATGAAAAGCGGTTTGGCTCAAGAACTTCCTAGTGGACTTGGACGTAGTTCCAAATTTGCCCAAAGACAATCATCATTTATTGTGACAATGCCGAGCAGCTTGCAAATTCAAGGGAACCAAGAGCCCACAAGGCCAAAAAGCACATTGAAAGGAAATACCATCTTATACGAAAATCGTTAAGAGAGGAGATATAGAGGTGGCAAAGATAAGCGTCGAAGACAACCCAGCGATCCATTCACAAAGGGTCCGCCTCATAATACATTCGAGAGACATGTGGAAGGAATGGGTGTCAAGACCGCTAATCTGCTTTGAGTATAAGTGGGAGAAATTATTAGGTTCGTGTAGGTCACATTAGATGTCACGACAGAGAACTACACGAGACATGCTATAGTATACTTAAAAGCAGACTTTGAGTATAAGTGGGAGATTGTTGGGATTATACTGGAAAGTATGCTTTTACTTTGTATAATCAAAACTGAATTTCGGACTTAATTACTGAAATAAATTGTTTATCACTAATGCTTTAAATATCATCGAATGTTACATATATTTACTGCATAATTGTTCAATAAATAGTACGTGTTACATTGTAGTTAATTTAGTGATACCAGATCACAGAAGATTAAATTAACAGTCCTTTGTAACCAAAAGTACACCATTCACGACCTAGATGGAAATGAACAATCCATCGTGAAAGGTTGAAGTGTAAGGCTCAGATTGGCTTATCTTGACCAAGAGATTACACTAGTGCATGACTGATGCATTGAATAGGACCTACAGGAGGACAAATTCTTCAGAACTGAACAAGGAAGAATTAGACCTCAGTGGTTCGTTATTTCTTAATCTTCGTTCCTTAAATAGGATAACGTGTGGTTGGTAACTATTGCTTTGACTTATCACGGGTAGAGAATCAAAGAGATTCAATACTTTATATCTTGGGCAATATTATTGGTCACATGCGATTGCTAAGATTTAATACGGAGAATCGTGTGCAAGTACGCTTGTTCGATTTGCCCCCTTGGGAGGTTCATAAGATTTATCATACCAAATCTTGCAAGTGGAACTAGTTTTCGGTATGGATAATAATGTTGAATCGTTCCTTAACCAAGGACAAAAGATATTAATTAATGGAAAGCTATTTCAGTGGCTCGAATTAATTAGTGGGCTAGATAATCTTAAACACGGGAAATAATAACCGGGAGCCATATTGACTGTAATATAGGTTAAGATGGATAGTGCAATATTAATTATGTAGTGGGATTAATTAATATTTATGGGCTTGAATAATATTGTGGCTCAATATTGATAATTCAAGATCCATTGGAAGGTCCAATCTTAATTCTCCTAAAGGCCCCCTAAATAGCCCAACATAAAGTCCAATAACTGAAAAAGGTGTTTAAAAATAAAATAAATATTGTTGCCTATTTTTCCTATTTTTTTCAAAAAATATGGATAAAAGGGGAGAAAGATTTTCTTTGAATTTTTTGTTATGGAATGAAGATATGTATTCTTGGAATACAAGATTATCTCATTAAATTCAAGAAATCTCCCACTTGGTTATCCATATAGTAAGTTTCGAAAAGTTTGAAATATAAAGGGCAAGAAAGATTTTCTTGAAAAGATATTATGGAAGATATGTATTTCTTGGAATACAAGTATATCTCATAAATTCAAGAAGATCCAAATCTTGGATTCTTGATCCTTAAAATTTCGAAATTTCCATAACATGTTGAGGTGGGATTTTTGTGGAATATTTTAATTATGGGGAAAAGAATATAGGAGATATATTCAAGATTTCTTGGAGATCAAGAAAAGATTTTTCCACATTGTTTTTCTTCCCAAATTTTCGTCCAACACCCATCTATAAATAGGGGATGATTCTTTTATTCTCAAGTACAATTCCATGTGCTGGAAAAATTAGTAAATCCACAAAGGTGGTGCAACAAAGTTTATTTTTCCTTTTGTTAATTGTTCGCGAGCATCCTACCACCGGATTGTCGAGCAAGGATTAAGGGAATACTTGGGAAGGTTTTTTGGTGTGTCTAATCAACGAGACCATTGCCACTCCAAGAGGTACGTTCACGTAAACTCGTAGTAATTCCGCATGCGTAGGATTTACGTGATCTGTTTATATGCATGATTTGTTGTTGAATTATTATTTGAATTAATATAGGATTAATTCATGCTAGTAATAATTATCAGAATTATATTTGTATTTAAATATTTATCCCGAATAGATCCATGCAATTAATTCCTCAACAGTAAGACGATCTGGATGGGGGAAAGTCGCAAACTGTTCGGCCAATAAAGGTTGACTACGAGCGCAAAATTTACTCCTATAGATCGCACAGCTAGTAAGACGATCTGGACAAGGGAAAGTCGCGAACTGTTAGGCTGAAAGTGGTTGACGACGAGTGCAAAATCAGCTCTCTCTAGATCGTACAGCTAGTAAGACGATCTAGAGGGGGAAAAAATGCAAACCGCTTCTAATCGTAAGTGGTCGACGACGAAACAAAAAAAAGCAGTAAAAGACTTCGTATACATAGGGCTCGCCAAAGTAAAACACAAAAAGACTCGTATTAAACGGGCCTCATTTAAGTACGAAAGGTACATTGTGGACTCAATTTGCAGAGGCCCCCTCAAGCACGAAAGCACGTAAATGATTCATACGACGGGCCCCCTTGAAGTTCGAAAGTACGAAAAAGACTCAGAGAGGTTTCACCAAAGCACGGAGCACGTAAAAGACTCGCATAACGGGGCTCATCTCGGCATGAGCAATGCATCAGATCGACGGACGAGAAAAGGTAAGATCCTCTACGCAGGGGCTCATTCTGAACGATCAAGATCTCATATAGTATCCGAGCAAGCTCGGAGGCAAACAATGTGACCGCAGATGCAGCGAAAGATACAAGCTTATCAAGACATGAAACAAGATCGAACTCTGAACAACGTCAAAGCCCAATCTTGGGGGCTATTGTTGTCACCAGAATTATCACACGTCAGCAGGACGAATTATCACCCTTCAGCAAGGCCCACAAAGACCTGAATCGACCCGACCCGACAGGAGGTCAAGAGTCACACAGAAGATGATTTGTCGTGCTTATGATTTGTCATGCTTATTTGTCATGCTTATGATTTGTCGTACTTACACATATGATTTGTCATGCTTATGATTTGTCGTGCTGGTCCTCTTTATATAAAGGACCTCACCCCTCATTGTAGAGAAAACTTTGGAATGTTTCTCTCATTCCTCTTATATACCAACAACCATATTTTAGGGAAGAACTATGGTTCTTCCCGCAGTGTTCTTGTTCGATTAATTATTCGTTTGGTGGTCAAATTCAACAAGCCACATCAGATCGTAAATATTTGACTATCAACAGGGGCCTTTAGGAGAATTAAGATTAGACCTTCCAATGGACTTTGAATATTCAATATTGAGCCACAATATTATTCAAACCCGTAAATATTAATTAATCCCACTACATTGCACTATCCATCTTAACTCATATTATTGTAATATGGCTCCCGATTATTATTTCCCGTGTTTAAGATTATCTAGTCCATTAATTAATTTAAGCTACTGAAAAGCTTTATATTAATTAATATATTTTTCCTTGGAGTAAGAACAACTCAACATTATTATCCATACCAGAAACAAATTCCACTTGCAAGATTTAGTATGATACAACTTCTGAGCCCACCAAGGGGACAAATCAAGCAAGACGTACTTGCACACGATTCTCCGTATTAAATCTTAGCTATCGTCATATAACTAATAATATTGCCCAAAGCACAAAGTATTGAATTGCATTGATTCTCTACCCAACATGAATCAAAGCAATAATTATTAATTACACACGATCCTATTTAAGGGATAGAGAAATAATGAACCACTGAGATCTAATTCTTCTATATTCAGTACCTAAGAATTTATTCTCGTTGTAGGTCCTATTCAGCGCATCATAATGCACTACTGTAATCTCTTGGTCAAGATAAGTCAATCTGAGCCTTACACTTCAACCTTTCACGATGGATTGTTCATTTCCATCTAGGTTGTGAATTTGTACTTAGTTACAAGGAATTGTTAATGTGATCTTATGTGATCTGGTATCACCCCATTAACTACAATGTAACACATACTATTTAATGAACATGTATGCAGTAAATATATATAACATTCATTCATAGTATATAGATAGAAATTCAGTTTGGTTTTACAAAGTAAAAGCATACTTTCCAGTATAACCCCAACAAACTTGACCCTTAACGAAAGTATCAAGACTTTTATTGATGCAACTCGACATGTTGAGCTAGAAGATGAACGACTTGGAGCTGTCAACTCATCATCTAGTCTTCACCTTACTGAATCCAGTTCGAAACAAGCTTCGGGCTTTAAATGAAAGAAAAACTGGAAGAAATGGAAGAAAGGTAAGCAACCTTAGACTGGGAATCCTCCCAACAATCCTACTAACAATCTGGTGGAAAGATGAAAAAGAAAAGGTTTAAGAAGAAGAAAGATAAGAGCAAGATGACTTGTTATAATTATCATAAGCTTGGCCATTTTGCTCGAGAATGCCCTGAGCCCAAGAGGGACAAGGTAATTCTATTTTATTCTAATTTGAGTATGGTAAATGTCTCAAGTGTTGTTTTACTAACTGGATCTTATCCTTTGTGGATTATAGACTCAGGGGCAACAGACCACGTAACTCGAGACAGAGGAGCATATGTAGATTTTTGTCATGTTTCGAGAGGGACGAGATGGATCTATTTAGGAAATAATGCTCGAGTTGAAGTCAAAGGAGTTGGGACTTGTAAACTTGAGCTGGACAGTAGACATGCTTTCATCCTGCATGATGTCTTATATGCTCCAGATATCATAAGAAATCTTATTTCTGTTTCTGTTCTACTATGTTTAGGATATAATATGTTGTTTACTAAAGAATTGGTTGTTATTAGTTTGAATGATGTTTGCTATGGTGATGGACATCTTTATGATGGTTTTATTGTATTGGATTGTAATAGAACTACGTTTAGTTATTATGAAGATCGTTCATGTTTTCTAAATGTTTGTTCATCTGGTGATGCTTATGTAGATGATAATATGTGACATGCAAGATTAGGTCATATTGGGCAAGATCGGATGAACAGACTTATAAAAGAGGGACTTTTAAGTTCATCTTCAAAGGTTGAGCTATCCAAATGTGAACATTGTCTTGCTGGTAAAATGACTAGAAAAACCATTTGGAAAAGTTATTAGAGCTGAATTTTTGTTGCAATTAATTCATTCTGATATATGTGGTCCTGTTAATGTGAGGGCACGTCATGGAGCTTTCTATTTCATTACTTTTATTGATGATTATTCACGTTTTGGTTATGTCTATTTGATTTCTCACAAGTCTGAGGCATTAGATTGCTTTAGACGATATCTAAAAGAGGTTGAGAATCAAAAGGACAGAACTGTAAAGGTTTTAAGAACCGATAGAGGACGTGAATATCTGTCTGATCAGTTCAAGGAACTATGTAATTAAAAAGGAATAATTCGACAATTGACAACTCCTTATACTTCACAACAAAATGGTGTGGCTGAAAGAAGGAATCGAACATTGTTGCAGATGACAAGGTCCATGATGGCACAAGCCAATTTACCTATCTCCTTTTGGGGTGATGTGTTGTTAACTGCGGCTTATGTGTTGAACCAAGTGCCTTCGAAGTCAATCACTTCAACTCCATATGAACTTTGGAATGGTAGAAAACCTGACCTAAGTAACCTTAGAACCTGGGGATCTGCAGCTTTCGTACTTGATTCTTCGAGTCAGTATGGAAAGTTAGGTCAAAGAGGGAAGAAATGTATCTTCATAAGATATTGTGATCATTCTAAGGGGTACATATTAATTGGAGATCAAGGAGATGGAAGTGTGACTGAAATAGAATCAGGTAATGTAACTTTTCTAGAGACTGAATTTCCTAATAAGGTTGGCATTCGAAATGCTGAACCTATTTTTGAGACTGATGAAAATCACACTCTATCCGATCCAAGTGAGAGTGATTTGACTAATAATGTGGTTCTTGATGAGTGTATTCCAGTTGAGGATCAAATGGATCTTGACAAATATTTTATCAAACGAAGATTTAACAACACATCAACCTCGAAAAAGTATTAGGAAACATATGCTTAAGAGACATTATGACATAGAAGGGCACACCTTCTTTGTTTCTCTAGAAAATGGGGATGAATTTTCAGTCGACGAGGATGAGCCTAAGAATGTGAAAGAGGTTTTGTCATGTCCGGCAAGAGAAAAATGGAAAAATGCAATGGAAGAAGAAATGGAATCTATGAGTTCAAATAAAGTTTGGGAACTTGTAGATCTTCCCAAGGGACACAAAGCAATTGGGAATAATGGATTCTCAAAATCAAAATAAAGGTTGATGGGTCAATAAAACGGTTTTACCCAACAAAAGGGTATTGATTATCAAGAAACCTTTTCACCTGTTGTGAGATTTGCCTCAATTCGCCTATTACTAGCTATGGTAGCCGGTAGGGATTTAGAATTACATCAAATGGACGTTAAAATAGCTTTTCTCAATGGAGAATTGGATGAAGAAATCTACATGCTTCAGCCTGTAGTATTTATTCTTCAAGGTCAAGAGGATAAAGTTTGTAAGCTGAAAAAGTCAATTTACGGACTTAAACAAGCCTCAAGACAGTGGTATTTGAGATTTCACACTACTCTAATCTTATACAATTGTGTTGCTTTAAACGAAGACCACTGTGTCTACGTTAAACGATCCAATGATAGTTTTATTTTTCTATCACTATACGTGGATGATATACTTTTAGCTGGAAATGACAAAGAGTATCTTAAGACCATTAAAAAATGGTTATCTTCAAACTTTGAAATGAAAGATATGGGTGAAGCAGAATACATACTTGGTGTAAAAATCCATAGAGATCATTCAAAGAAGTTACTTGGACTGTCTCAAGAGACATACATAAAGAAACTTTTAGAACGTTTCAAAATGGACAACTGTAAGCCTGTAGATACTCTTGTTGTAAAAGCAGAGACATTAAGCCATGACATGTGTCCCGAGACTCAAGTAGAAAAGGACGAAATGTCTAAAGTACCATACGCTAATGCGATTGGAAGTCTGATGTATGCAATGTTGTGCACACGTACAGACATTTGTTATGTTGTTGGTCTGGTTAGCAGGTATCAATCTAATCCGGGAAAAAGCACTGGATGATAGGTAAAAGGATTTTCAGATACCTAAAAGGAACTGAAGATTAATGTCTTTGTTATCAAGGAAATAATATGACACTGAGTGGATATTGTTGGTCCCGGTGCAAACGAGTCTTACACGTGTATGGGGGGGGGGAATACACGTGTTAAGTGATTTTAAAACTTTTTCTTCACTGAGGTCAGATTGGGTAAGGCAGTCCTGATGATTTGGTCCTGAGAAGCACAAATCGCCCTGAGTCAAAGTCTACTTGAGACAGTGATCCTGAGCTGCTTTAAGATACCTCAGATAATCCCAACTGATCCTGAGTTTTCAGAGTTACTGAGCTTGCTTGAAAAGCTAATCAGATGTGCGGAATGGTTGGCCCTAAGTTTATACTCGTTTTTATGTTTTGCTGAAAACCTTCCTTTTAATGGAATAGTGATTAGGCTGTGATTCAGTTAGATGTAATTTCAGTGGATTGATTCCAACTGAGTATCAGTGAAAATATGCTTTCAGTTTAAAGATATGCAGCAGTTAATCAAAGCAGCACAGAAAGCAAATAACACAGCAAATTATAGTGGTTCAGAGACTCAAGCTCCTACGTCCACTCTCTCTGACTCTTCAGAGAAATTCACTCAAACGGGACTTATCACCCTCCACGGGATTGCCTATAAGCTTTCTGACTATCCAAGATAGTTTACTCACTTCTTCTACTTTGAGCTTTCTGACTACCTCTGTAGTTTACTTACTCAAACTGGACTTATCACCCTCTCGGGCTCGCCTCTAGATGTTTAACGAGTTCACACTCCAACGGGACTTATCACCCTCTCTCGTGATTGCCTAACAACTACCTCACTTCACCACTAATTATCTCTTACGAGAATGGGGTTTGGGTTTGGTGTTGTCTCCAACTATGGTGAGATTTTCCCTTACATTTGTTTAGCCTCAATGCTAAGGTTGGGAAAATCTCTCTAAGCTTAGGGTACATCGTGGGTTGCTTAGATTGGGTTCTAGAACACTCTTTGAATATATTTGTATATCTACAGACTTGTGTTCTATGGTGGGAATGCTTGAGTATATGTCCTCTTAGCTCTGTAGCATCGTTTGTTATATTCTCCGCACTTCCACACTTAATTTGATGGAAGATCTTGTATTTATAGTGTGGATTTGAATGTTACCGTTGGAGAGAATCACATTCAAATCCATACTATTCTTTGTAAGTTCTATGCCTTTTTTCAGTCAAGTTGTCTTCCTCTCATTGGTCCACGTCAGCTGGATTCCAACGGCTATATTCCTCAATTTCTTTGCCTCGGAACATTCAGGATATACTGATCATTCAGTACATTACTGAGTCTTCAGTATCCTTTGTCTTCAGTCTTCAGTATCTTCAATCTTCTGAGTCTTCAGTGTCTTCTGAGTCTTCAGAGATATACTGATTGATATACTGAGTCTTCATACTGAGTCTTCAGATTCTCGATTTCATCTTGAGTCTTGATTCTCGGTCTCATCTCGAAGTCTTGATTCTCGGTTTCATCTCGAAGTCTTGAAACTTCAGTTTCATACTGAAACTTCGGTTTCTTCAGAAACTTACTGAGTCTTCAGAATCTATCCTGATCTATATCTGCTGACTATACATTGTGCGATAACATCCTGAACACTCTAAAACTGAATCCTGACTCATCTATCAAGATTATCCTGAACATGTCATACTCAGGGGTTTTGGGATCTAATCAAAATCTTCTTTATTAAATTCATTTCCCAACAAATATACAGACTCAGACTGGAGTGGTGATTTAGACGAACGTAAATCGACTTCTGGTTATGTCTTCTTGCTTAATAATGGAGCATTCTCATGGTGTAGCAAGAAACAAACTTGCATCGCACTATCCACTATGTAAGCCGAATTTGTGGCATGTGCATCTGCGGTACAAGAAGCAATTTGGTTAAGGAGATTCCAAAAACATTTGGGAATTGCAAACGCTCAAGTGGGAGCTATAACAATTCATTGTGATAATCAAGTTGTGATTGCTTACACAAAGGATCCCAAATATCATGGAAAAACCAAACATATTGGCTTGAAGTACAACTTTGTTAGAAATATTATAGAAAAGAAGAAAGTGATGCTTAAATACATTTCGACTCGATTGATGTTAGCAGATCCTTTCACTAAACCTATTACCAGAGATGCTTTTCTGGGACATGTTAAAGGTTTAGGTTTGCATATGATATAACTTAATGCGAAGTGAATGTTGTATGTTGTAAATGTAACTATTGTTATAAGTTGGTATAACTATGTATACATGTATTGTGAATTATATGAAGTTTCATATAATAGTATGTCTACAAGTAAGATTGACTCTCTCATACGAGTAATCGCCTTTGACTTTTTGATATGTGCAAAGATGAGATTATATCATTTAAAATTATTATAATCGTAATAGATTTTACCACGAATCTATTATATCATCTAAACGATAGTGGGAGGATATCCAAGTTAATTGTCGAAGATACACTTGAACTATGATTTACACGATGTTAAATATAATGATAACATACGCTTCCATCCTGAGAAGTTTAAATATCGTGACATATGTTTTCATACCACATGTGCTAAATTGACCATAAGGAAATGAGAAAATTATTCATATATTCTCATTGTATGAGACCTTGAGGTTTTGATAAGCCTCTTAAAAGGTACTCTTAAGACTTTCAACTGAATTTCCAAGTCTTCACTTTAGTGTTGCTACTTTAGCATGTTACCAATCGCTATGATTAATATAGCAATGCGGTACATGTCTAGGAAAGCTGTTATAGTGGGAGTTTGTGGATATTCTTTGTGAAGGGAAGAATATCTTTATTAACACATTATATAGTATTCAATGACTAGTCAATTGAGTTGGGAACTCGATTATGGATACATAGATTTTATGAAAGATTGAGTATGCTCCAATTTTCAAAGGAATAATGAGATATGTCAATTGGTGTTAAAATAAAAGAGTTTTGGGTTATAACGAGTTTTTGAAATCTTCATATAAAACTGGTTGAGTTGCTATATGTCCTTAACAAGTATATAGCGAGAAAAACTAACATTCTCAAAGGTCACACGATTTATTTGTCTGTATGAAAAGGTGATATGTGATGAAATATAAAGTGAAGGGAGTGAGTGTGAGATTCAAAATTACATGTGTGGGTGGGAGATGAAAGTATTAATTAATATTAATTCATTATAATTAATTAATTAATATAAAATAAATCATACACACATGTATTTTGGGATTTTAGCTATGGATAACTATCCCAAGTTTTGTTTTGAATTTGAACTGAGGTAATCGTTTCACGCTTACGGTAAAAGGAGGTTTCCTTCTCATTTTCAGTTTCTGGTTTGGACGCCTCATTAGACCTTTATAGAAATTTTCACGGGATAACACTAAAAAATACTTCAAGGCTATTAAATTGTGAACATTGAAAGCAGTTCGTGTGATTTCATTTCAGACCAGGAGAATCCAATGTGACGTAGAATTTAACCCGGCTTGTTAATTCTTCCACTGAAATAATATTCCAGAAGAAAGACATGTTTTCTTTCTTGTAGGAATAATCCAACACTAATCCAGAAAATGTTCAATATGGTGCAATTTCGAGGGTCACTTCGAAGCATATAGCGCATCCAAGCTGAACTTGACGTAAAGGAAATCGGAGAATCGAAGTATGTGTTTGAATTCAGTAGTATGGAGGATTGTTTGAGGGTTATGTGTCAGTAGCCGTGGAACTTTCGTCGTTCGCTATTGGTGTTGCGTCGGTTGGAGGGTACGGAGCGGCCAGAGGAGGTAGGGGTGGAAGTGGCACCGTTTTGGGTACAGATATTTGGGTTGCCGTTTAATAAGTTGACTCAGCCCATAGCTCGCTTCATTGGCATCGTTTTGGGACGAACGGTGGAGGTCGATGGAAATACAGGGGTGTTTTGGGGTCATTGTTTGCGCGTGAGGGTTAGATAGGATTTGTCGGGTCCGTTGGTGTGTATGCTATGTTTAGCCTTTACAGACGACAACGAGCCGGTGGTGGTGGCATTCATGTACGAGTGGCTGGCGGATTTCTGCTTTACATGTGGTATGATGGACCATGTGGAGCCCAATTGCTTGCTCAGGCGGGTGGCGTTTGAGCATGGAGCGGAGGTGCGACGAGATTTTCAGGATTGGATACGAGCGGAAGTGAGTTTCAAAAAGTGAGTTTGAAAGCTCCACACAAATTAGGGTATTTTACATTTTGCTACATTGACCATTTTGACTTTGCAACCCACACAATTCTGTTTTTTTCACAACTACTAGCTACAAAAAATACTATTATTACCCTTATTAATTTAAATTATTATTATAAATGTCCTTAAATGTCCAACCATCATTGTTCATCATTGACTAGGTGATCTTTTTGTAGTCATTATCACGTGGACCTTCACTCATCAATATTTCTTTATTTTATTTTTTCTTTTACCTTTTTCTTTATTTTACTTTGCATTATTTTTTCCTCCATTTTTTAGTTTCTATCATCATTTTTCAAAACCCGTTGAACAAAGCTGTTCAACCGGGTTGAATCCTAACCCACCAAGAAACCTGGTTAAAAACACTATATAACCGGATTTCGAGTTGAACCGGTCAAAAACGGTCAAAAATCCTTTCAACCTAAATAACCTAGGTTTTTTTTTTTTTTAAATTAAATTATTAATTTATATTAAATATTTAAAATTTTAAATTTATATTCCTCTCACATTTTCTCCAACACTTTCGATGTGGGATAAATGTATGAGGTGACAAAATTTATAAAATATGATATGAAAAGTTATAAAATATATATTTAAATTTTTTGTAGGTGTATACTTATTTTGTTTTTTTAACTAAACATAGAAAATCGGTTGAATCTTGGTTGAATCCTGGTCCGACCCAAGTTGAACCACGACCGGTGGTCTCTGTCTCGGCTCGATCACCTGCCTAAGTTATGAAAAACATTGGTTTCTATTTCAATCCCAAAATTTTTTTAAAATTTTAAATTTAAAAAAAATACTATTATATTAATTTTTAAAAATTCATACTATATATTATCACATTAAATGCACGAAAATATACACTAGAACAATAAAATACACATTTTTTTTCCTCCATTTTTTTAATTTCTATTTCAATTCCCGAATATTTTTAAAATTTTAAATTTATCAAAGATGTTATTATATTAGTTTTAACAAATTTGTACTATATCTTCTCACAATAACCAAAAAAGTACAATTGTTCAATACAATGTACAATCGTTCAACACAATGTACATATTCGTACTATATCCAAAATGTACAATTGTTCAATACAATATACAATTGCTCAATACAATGTACACACTCTCAATAAAATACAAATGTACAATCGCTCAATACAAATGTACGCGCTCTCAATAAATGTACACTCGCTCCAATTGTCCCGTCCCCCACTTGTTGAAAACCCCTTTAGATCGCATTATAGAGCTGGAAAAAAAATCAAGAACATGATATTATACTGCAATAGCCATGTCAATGGCTTCACAAAAACAAACCAGAAATAGTAACATCACACATGTGTACACACAAAAAATGGAGAAAATATCAGATTTCCAGAATAATATTCAAAAGAAGGGCTAATAGCCATATAAGATTTCCAGATTAAAAAAACTAAATCAAGATCTAATATAAAAGAAAAGAAAACGGACAAACTGTAAAAACCCACAATTCGCTGGAAACAGAGCCACTCTCTGCCAAACATCCTGAAATTAATAAAGCCAGTGAATTCAAAGTAACGAAACAAACACTAACAGAGGGAGGCCCAAGGTTAAAAGAAGATCAGCAGCAGCCCAAAAGATAGGCCACGCCCAAAAGAGAACCAAAAATAAGTCGGCAGCCCCACAAACACGCCAGACTCACCAAGAGACGAGAACAACAGAATTGACAAAAACGCCGGAGAAAAAGCAACAAAAGCCAAAGAAGCAGAACCAGAAAACAGCGCAGCTGGAAACAAAAAACAAGACCCCCAAAACACAAAAACAAGAACGCAAATCCAAAATAACAAGAAACTCATAAGATGCAGAGCTGGTAAGAACAAGAAACTCAATAGGCAAAACCAGCATAATCAGTACAAAGAATAACAAAGTCATATTAAATTAATTAAAGAAGAATCTGGTACTAACCCAAAGTATAATTTCTATATCTCAATAGGCAAAATCAGCGCACGGAAGAACCCTAAAATTTAGGGGGGAAATGGCAAAATAAATTTCTTTCTCGCCAATTTCTCCGCCACACGCGCCGCCGCGGAGATTCGCCCCTCCCCTTCGTCACTTTCCTTTTCCGGTAAATCCTTGAACCCTTCGTCACTTTCCTTTTCCGCGTCGCGAGTGAATTAGGCTTGGTGGCGAGAAATGTGGTGTGCTTGTTGAAATGGAAGGCGGTTCGGGCGGTTGTGCCGACGGAAAATCTGGCCGCCATGGACGGAGGTTCCGGAGGAATTAGGACGGTGGTGGGAGCTTTTTAGAGAGAAATTGTACAGAAAACCCTAGCCGGGTTTGAGAGGGAAAGGGAGAGAGAGAGAGTGAGTGGGTGAGACTGCGTATATTTAGATAGGGATTAAGTTTTTTTAGGGCAATAACTTTCACCCAATTTAAATTTAGTCAGCATATTTGAGAATTTCATACTTGCTTTGTATGTTTCGATACTTTTTGAAATTGATCCCAAAAATCAGTCAATCCAGTTGATCAATTGATTTGTGCTCAGTTGAAATTTATTTTCATTTCTCTTTTAATTTTCAGCAACCATGTGTGTATATCTGTGAGTCATTTAATATTTTTTATTCAGTTATTTTTAAAAAAAGGAACGGGTCGGGTTGGGTCTTGTTATGGTTTCAGGTCATAATAATTTTTTAAAAAACTTAAATATTAATTTTTCTTTATAATTAAAATTAACCAATAGAATAACATTCATAAATATTAAAATAGAACTAATTCATAAATATCAAAATCACTGTGCATCTTCTCATTCAGAACAGGGGATACAGGTCGATCGGAAAAGGACGAATAGTACATCACCGGAATTTAAACAGTGCCCAAACCAAATAAATTATAAACGAAAACTGCAACCCACCAACACACACTAAATACACATTCTGCAAAACCAGAGCCCAATTTACAGCAACCACACTCGATAATTTCCTTTGCCAAAAACTCCCATCGTTGGTCACGAGAAAATCCCCCTAGTCTCTCAGGTACACCTTAGCCCGATGCACCTTCGCTCACACTTCAATCACAGCCGTCGATTCCACCTTCTCCAGATCATCAACACACGCCCTCACGCCATCCTCAGCGCGGCGGATCTGGTTCATCGCCATAACCCGTTCCACATCCATCGCCCGCCGGATCTGGCTCGACCCGTCCAGCAGAGATCTCCGGCACGCCTTCAACGCGAATTGGGTGGTGGTATCGGCATCTGAGGGCGAGAATTTAAGGAGGATTGACGAAAGCTCTTCGGCAGCTATTTCGAGAAATTGAGCACGGAAATCTGAGATTCGGCATTGACGATGGGATAATCGAACGATTGACCTGAGAGATAATTGAGGTGGGTTCGAAGAAACTAATGCTGGAAATTGTTTGCGAAGGAGAAAATGATGATGAAGAAGAAGAAATGGTGGAGTTTGTTGAGCAGGAATGAGAATTTAGTTGTGGTGGTGAATAATAATTAGTATCTTGGTAGTTTAATAGGATTTTTATTTTTTGGGTTATTTGTGAGAAGATTTAATTTTGATTAAAAAAATTTATTGGGGACCCATTAAACCCGACCCGAATACCTGACCAATTGAACCCGACCCGAATACTCGAAACCCTAAACCCAACCCGCCTAAATAAGTGACCTAAAAAAACTATTAAATTAATTAACATATACACATGTGGCAAAGAAAAAATAAAAAAAAATGAAAATAATATCAATCCAACCCATGACTGATTACAGAATCCCAAGACCAACCGGACATTTTAACCGATTTCAAAAGTGTTGAAACATACAGGGCAAGTATGAGATTCTCAAATGTGCGGGACTAAATTCAAACCGGGTGAAAGTTATTGGGCCCTAAAAAACTTAATCCCATTTAGATATGATGATAATAAGGGTTGGGTGGGTAGTTGTTTATTACTCCCTCCGTCCCGTGATTACTACAACACTTGTTTTATTTAGACGTCCCAACATTACTGCAATACTCTACAAATGGAAACAAACATGTTGTGTTCGATACAATTACACAATTTAATCGAACACGCCGGGACACGCCAGATTATTCAACTATTAAAATAACTATGCCGATAGACAAGTGTGTTTCGCCGACTTGCCGACTAAACAAGTTTGTTTATAAATTACGCTTGCCGACCAAACAAATTTGTTCTCCAAATTACCGAAAGCAAACAGTATGTTCGCCACTTCGTCGAAAAAGCAAATATGCTCGCAATTTCGCCAAGTCCGGGCATGATGACTTGATGCTATCCCCGAGATGATCCTGAAGATATGTTGATCCGATCACCGAAAATGATCGACGCGCAGTTAAAAATCGATATAAATCGAAATAAGTAACTCCGAGGGTCGTGATGTCCAATTCCAAAGAAATTGAACTCAAGAAGTTCGAAAGAACTCGAAAGACTCGGATAACTCCGAAGCCAGATAATCAAGGTCGAAACTCGAAGGTCAGATAATCAAGGCCAGATAACCTAAAAGACTCAAATAACTAAAGAGGCGAATAGGAATCACGAGCAAAAGATGATTTGACGACTAAAAGAAAATGTCTTATAAACAAGAAATGCAAAGGCCAACCAGAAGACGAAATTAGAAATGCCAAGATCACATGAGTTCTTACCAAATTATCGACAAAGAACTAAATGGAGGGGGGCACGACAAGCCTCCCTTCTTCCTTTGATCGGCAATATTCAAAGTCTTCACCGATCGTTCCGAGTAAGGCTCGAGATCGATTTGCCGATCTTCTTTGAAATAACCGTCGTTGGTCTCTTTGTCCATTCTTTAATTCTCAAATTTAGAATAAGTTAAAATCGGTTCATGGTGAAGAGCAAAAACACAAAAAATACTTTACTTCGCAAATCCCAAAAATCGTGGGGATATCCAAGCGAGCATTTGGTTCACATCCGTAAGTCGGGCTTTTCCAATCGCCTCGATGAACCGTAACTTCTTTTCCAATCAAGAATCTTGTTCCCAAGACATCCTCAATGACCTTACACTTGCATTTGCCGCATGAACAACCATCCGTGTTCGCCTTCGGGTCGAAATCA
Source organism: Stenogyne calaminthoides (assembly GCA_037126765.1). Classification (NCBI taxonomy): domain Eukaryota; kingdom Viridiplantae; phylum Streptophyta; class Magnoliopsida; order Lamiales; family Lamiaceae; genus Stenogyne; species Stenogyne calaminthoides. The sequence continues at coordinate 22,650,337 of JBBCBC010000014.1, read as the reverse complement.
AATGTACTAATCGAGAGAGTTCTCAATCTTTGTTGGATAATATATGGGCTTCGTTTTGCCGAACAGAGTTAAAAAACTCATAATCATGTGCCACCCATTCGGCCAAATTGTATAATGGTGATGTTCCATTCTACGAGCAAACGAGTAATAGCCGGATGAAGTGGGAATCGAAAACCCGCTTACATCAGGTCTAAATTCACAAAGAACACAACCCCTGCGGAGGCCGATTCGTCATTTCATCGACCAGCGCCCGGTAAAAAACACATCTTTTGGGGTTTCATAATTCCTATACAACTGGCCGAGCATATCAACATCAATCACGCTCGCAATTTTGCTCGTCGGGTATTCATTCTCAACCCTGGTCCTATGAGGTTGTTCAGGCCAATCAAAATCATAACGAGCATTATACTTTCATATGTCACATGGGGAAGACCAATGGGATGTCGAGCTCCGTTCTCGCTTCGCCGTCGAATCCTCCTCGTTCGACTCAATAACGTTCTCAGCTACCAAAATCTCCTCCCTCGTATAGTCATCATCCCTATTTACATCGTGACTATATACAACCCTAGACCTAATTTGGGGTTGGGACAAAAAAAATTCACCCGAATCATCCAAAAAATCAGTACGGGCTAAATCCCTATCTAATTCATTTAGGGCATCATCGGAATCCAATGAAAGAACGACAAATGGCTTTCGAACTTGCCAACGAGATCTTGAACCCGAAGCATTCATCTCCGGCGCATTACCGTCGCTACGGGAGATTGGACAGAAAGAGGGAGAAGAGGAACTATGGTGGTTTGATTCTATTGAAGCAGAAGAACTTGAACGAGAAGCCATAATTGAAATTAAAGAGCGTACGAAATAGTTACCTGAATGAAATCCTTCGCCGAAATAAGAGTGCCCTTGTCGGAAGTTTCAGACGGGAAGGAATATGAAGAGAAAGAGGAGAAGATGAAAAGAAAGAAAAGAAACTGAGGCGGCAAAATAGGTATTTATAGATGCCGGATTTAAAAAATTTGAAAAATTCGCACGTAAGACATAAACGACATTCACGAGGGCCCACTAATATATCCGGACAAATGCCCCCATGATGAAAAAACAAATCGCCCCATCGGGGGTATTGTTGTGTTCGACATAATTACTCAATTTAATTGAACACGCCGGAGGACACGGTATTATTCAACTATTAAAATAACTATGCTCGATGGACAAGTGTGCTCGCCGGGCCACGACTAAACAAGTTTGTTCTCCAAATACCGCTGTCAGTAATTAAACAAATTTGTTCGCCACCACCGAAAGCAAACAGGTATGTTCGCCACTTGCCGACAAAGCAAATATGCTCGCAGCTCGCCAAGTCTGTCATGATGACTTGATGCTATCCTGAGATGATCCTGAAGATATGTTGATCTGATCAATGAAATGATCGATCAGCAAGAAAAATCGATAGCCGAGTCAAGTAACCTGAGGGTCAGGATGTCTGAATTCAGAAGAGTTGAACTCAGTAAGCCTGAGTAACCTGAAAGACTCAGATAACCTGAAGGCTCGGGTAACCTGAAGGCTCAGATAACCTGAAAGCTCAGATAACCTGAAGGCTCAGGTAACCTGAAGTCTTAGATAACCTGAAGACTCAGATAACTAAAGGGGTGAACAGGGAATCAGTTAAGCAAAAGATGATTTGGACGACCAAAAGAGTGTCTTATAAACAAGTAAATGCAAAGGTCAACCAGGAAGACGAAATTAGAAACGTGGCAGCATCACATGAGTTCTTACAAGACACGAAGTCCCCAGCTCATGCTTGCCAAACCAGCTCATGCTTGCCAAAGTACTATAAATAGAAGAAAAAAGAACAAGAGAGGGGTTCAGAAAAATTCCAGAGTTCACAAAATTTCCCAGAGTGGTTTAGTTCAGAAAAAATACCCAAGTACTCTCATATGTTGAGAAAAATCCCTAGCACTCACACACTTACTCTCTAAATCATCTTCTTTCATGGAAGTTCTCCCCATGAAAAGTATGGTGTACTGTGTATGTAAATCTCGCAATACAACATCCCTGGCTTGGAATGCCCCGGGAGTAGTCATTTACTGACAAACTGGGTCAACAATTTCCTATTATTTACCATATATCGTACATGTACTTATTTTGTTTGTGAGTTGTTATCAAATTAGCCACATAATATTCTCCATAACTCGCAACAAAACATAATATTAATACACTCACAATACCTTTATTTTTATTCCACTCAAGCCCACTTTATCCTACTTTACTTGGTTTGCGGTCCAATTTGTGTGTTGCAATCATCTTGAGACGGAGAGAGTATTATCAATGTTAAATGTAATTATAAAATTAAATGAAGGGTGACATTGGTAGTTTAAGTGAGTGAACAATTAATTGTGGCTGGTTGTAATGAGCCTCTAAAGTATGTAGGTAAATGTAATTATCCCCACAAATTAGAGTCCTGTAAATTGAGTGTTTGAGTCTTGACGATTATATTGTCTATCTAATAAAAAGTAATTACATTACACTATAAGTGTTAGCTTTATATCCAACAGATTTGTACTACTCATATGAGTTTTTGTCAAATAAGTTAGTAAACTTAAATGCATTTTCCAGAACTTTTTCTTCTTGACAAAAAATTGTATAGACGAACCTTATTTTTAATTCATGACATTTGAATCTATCCAGGGTATGATACAGATCAAGTTTAGTGGATTAATAAAATGTGTTGAAAATGAATGAAATTTGTCAAATAATCCAAGTTCATAGCATAGACTCGATTCATGAGAGACTAACTCTTTCTTTCTTTCCATTGTCTTCATTCAAGAGATTAGTTTTTACTGTCGGAGCTAAAATGGGGGAGCACGATTATTTGGCAAAGTCACTGTACAATTTCAGTGAATTTTTTAAACGTGCAATTTATTTCACTAAAATATTAAACTTATTTATAATGAAATATACTTGTTCAATGCAAAACAAGATGAATTTTTCAATGTAAACAAATTGCACGATTCAATAAAACACGTTACATGTTTCAAAAATACACTTGAGTTGCACGGTGCATAGAAATCTTACCCATCTTATTTTGTACAATGAGACATTTAAGCATATTTTAATTAATCTATTTATCACCGCTGCAATTTATCAAAAAAAATATATATTAATTTATGCAACAAAACACTCGGTGTCAATAGTTGTGCCCGAAATATAGTTGTCGGAATAAAGAGCATCCACCTCCAATACAAAAAGTAATGAGAGATTCTCGGTCAATGTTTGATCAACATATTTAAAATGGGTGATAAATCCTTAATGTGAGTTTCCTGCATATATGTAAGCAGCCTATTGTTGTACAGAATAATATGTAGGAATTGATGTATCCACTTTCACAGCAGCAGGTTGGCAACTTCCTCAAGAAACGTCAGGTTGGCGACTTCCTCATAATCCTCCTAAAAACCAGACAAAATTCAACCAAAAGTCATCAGAAGAATGATTATAGAACAAAATAAGCTACCCAAAAAGAGAGAAATGTTGATAATCCTCCTAAAAACCAGACAAAAATCAACCAAAATCAGAAGAATGATTATAGAACAAAATAAGCTACCCAAAAATAATAGATGCAAGTCTATATAGTATATGTGTTGCATTGCTAAGGATGTTTATGATTCAGGTTCTTCAGCTGTAACAACCAATTTATCCTGAATATTATGGTTTGTGAAGATCATCCATGAATTAAAATTCATTTTTGGTCCCACAGGTCACGACACCTCACTATTTTGGTCTTAATATTCACCACTTTGGTCCCGTAAGAATTTTTTCATGCAGTTTTGGTCATTCCGTTACGGAATGCATTAAGTTCAACTGCACTTTTGATCCAAGCCTTGTCCTGTGGGACCAAAACTGCAGTTGACTTTAACTGAAAACGAAACGATGGGACCAAAATTGCATGAAAAAATAGTTTTAGGACCAAAGTGGTGGGCATTAGGACCAAAATCGTGAGGTGTCACGTCTTGTGGGACCAAAAATGAATTTTACTCATCATCCATGGATCAATGATGATGGAGAGGCACCTGATACTCCACTTGACAATTCGTTTATGAATTAGTTCAACAAAGTAGCTTTCCGGGTATGGCATTTCGACTATGTCCACGTGAGTTGTCTAACATCAGACCTAGCAAATAAACCTAGTGAGCTAATCCATCTATCACTAATTGCTTTTAAGATACAACTTCATTTGGGTTGGCTAGTATTTTTCCTCATGCTTCAGAGTCATACCAAGCCCGTCCAATTTTATACCCTTACGGAAAACGTAACGGAATAATATAAAACTTACTTCTGCCAGATTCGTCTATTAGTTAGCAACTGAACATAGTCAGTCATTAAATCTGCAAGGTGTTCAATGCTCAATAGGCTATCGCAGGTTACTTGTCTAAGGAAGAAATTACGGGATTGAAATAAATGTTCCAAAGGATGGACTGGAATAAGAATGGAATGATAACTCTTGAAGAGCTGAAACAAGGATTAACCAAGCAAGCATAGTTGTTTTCACTAAACATCATTTATATATTAATATAACATATTTGACATGTATAGTCCTACAAAATAAAGTTATGTACCACATAAAAGAACATAATAATACACAAATGTCAACTAATGAGGATCAGAACATAATGTAAACATGAAATAAACACTATAGTTGTAAAGTTAGACTCCATTAACACACAAAAAACATCCAATGTAGCATACGCATTAAGTAATCAATAGTCTAGTTCTCATTCTCATCATAAGTAAAAAACGCAGCAATAAGATTCACAAAGAAAACAAGTGTAGAAAGAACCTAGAACCTAGCGTATAATGGCAGCAGTGCTGTTTCTCAGTTTGGTCTTTTTTACCAAATTTTTGCTTACACCCTAGGCCTAGATTCAACACCTTTTTTTAGTTTATGATTCGCCTTTGTCTTCTTTCGAGTAATTTTGTCAGAAATTGTATGTTATTTCAAATGTAGTACAGAAAAAGCATTCTGGGGTGTAAAAGGAGCACAGAGGCACATTGAAGCGCGCGCCACAAAAACTACACACGACTAAACACAAAAAGGCGCACAACCTATAGCCTCGAGCGCCTCGCGCCTGAGGGACACCTTTAACAACTATGCAAGCAAGTACAAATTGCAGAGGGAAGAAGGCTAATTGGTTTGCGCCTTTGCAGATTTGTTACAGAGGGAATTAAAATTTTCTAATAGAGAGATTAGATTGGTCAATTAATCCACATATATGAACACGAGCTGGAATCAATTTAAGGCTCTGTATCTTGAAAAGGAGGAACAGGAAGAGGGATAGGGGTCTTTATGTAAGTAGAATGAATGTACTATTAGTGATATAGATAGCTGAATAACTTCATCAAAGCAATTTCATAATACTTTTGAGAAACTGGTACATGTTTTAATAACAAATACACATGCCTCGCCCCTTTAAAAGTACAAGGGCAGTTAGAGATGCCCGGGGAAATTGCTTGATCCGATCCAGGAAACTCGCTTCATCAGAAATTGAAGAAAGACACGGTGCAATTACCATTTCTTCAAGCCCCGAAGCAGAAGCCAGCAGATATCTTAAAAGCTAAATTTCAGGCTCAGAACTGGAAAAATCTGCAATTTCCACCCTTCTAAGTTGATGCAAATAAGGGTCCGGTGTTTCTTGGGCTCTTATGAATTCTGTAACAGCTTCCTCAATTCTGTTGGCGTGTGACTTCACAAAACAGGACGGATGAAATCATATTACTAACTCTCCAATGGAGGTAAAATCGAAAAAGAAAAAAAAAACTAAGACAATTACTCACTATAACCCTTAGCATCTGCAAGTTTGGAGAAGTTCGTGCTAAGCAGATACACTAGCAACCTCCTCAATGCTATCCAGATACATTGTAAATTTAAGAACTTTGAGACTGTTTAAACTGTCATCAAAACGCCTTGGTACACCACCTGCACCCGGAAACTGTGCGACTAAAAACATAAGTGCCAACAAACCACGTGATATAAATGTAGTTCATTACGAGAATAGCAATAGGTATCTCACCTTCACTAGGCATTGATGAAGATGAAGTTTCTCCAGCATTGGTGGAAACTGAATACATTTGAAGCCAGTAGAGGCCGAATTCAGCAAGAACAGGAGATTTTTTTAAGCAAATATTCTTGAGAACACCATAGAACATGAAAAACCTGATTCTTGGACCCTGAACTACAAAGGCATCCAATTTGATGCACCATACAAGCCTCATCCTTTCAAGCAGAGGGCTCTGTGAGATGAACTGTTCAATGACTGCAGGGACATACTCTACTCCCTCAAAATCTAGTGTAGAAAGCTTGCTAAATCCTTTGAATTCTGGTGGGGGCTTGAATATACATCTATACAGACATAGGTGCTTTAGGTGTTGGAATGAAAAGAAAGGAGAAGTTATTCAATATTTATTTTCCGGGAATATACAAAGGGTGAAATCCTGGACTTGGGAACTCAATAGAAGTAGAATCCATTGATCAATATCCGGGCTAGTTGTACAACTAAGGGAAAACTTATCTATAGGTCCTCGGTGATGATGCTGAACTTGATAAACCACATTCTCAAGTTGATGGTTATCCAAGAAGTCGGGGCCGAATAGAAACACAAGGTTAGGAATAGATGTCCATTTATATCTCCATTTTCTGGATAATATGCTGGTCCTCACTGCTTCCTGCAATGGCAAGAGATTAAGAATACTATCTATGATACCACCATCCTACCCTATAAAATCTCATAAGAAACGTATATTTTAACTATTCATCAAAATTTTCAAATACTAGGATATCAAAGTCTGGGATTTCCCCAGCCACTCAATCCCATAAGAAAGACTCCTATGCTCAGTAGGCTATCATGAATTGCTTATCTGAGGAAGAAATCACAGGGTTGAGATAATTGTTCAAAGGGATGGATTGGAATAACAGTGGAATGATAACTCTTGAAGAGCTAAACTAAGGATTGTTCAAGCAAGTACAAATCTATATGAATATAAAATGCAGCAGTTGATGGAAGCTGTAAGCTGATGTGCATAGCAGCTGCTAGCACTAGCAGTGCTTTTACAACACAAACTATTAGCATTTTACAACATAATGTTTATGCACAACAGAGGATATGGTGCTTTTACAACACAAACTATTAGCATTTTACAATCCTTAGTGAAGATCCATATCCCTAAATGTCCTTCGTATTTCTAACATGTCCCAGAAGATTTAAGCATTTATTTATTTATTTCTCCATATTATTGGAGAAAATGGAGTTGATCATATAATTATTTTAATGTCTTGCAGGATGGACGGAACAACAATGATGAATTTGCAGCGATGGTGAAGAAAGGTAAGCCAGAGGCAGCTGCAAATCCCAAGAAACAGAGAAGTGGTGTATTCACTTCATAGTTATAAAAAGGGACAAGGTTCTTTTAAAACTATATATATGTGTTGGGGACTTCTAATTAAGAGATTATATTGGCCATATTAAACCCCGTGTGTGAACACAAGCTGGAATCAAGTTAAGGCTCTATTTATCTTGAAAATGAGGAATGGGACGAGGATTGTATGTAAAATGCATGTTCCCATGAGCTCTTGGGCATAGGTAGTGATGCTCTTACCACTTGGGCATATGTAAAATGTATGTACTATTAGTGATATAGATAACTGTATTTCATCTTGTAAAGTTGGCCCTTTTACAGAAGAACCAAATCCGTTTCTGGTTTAGATACATTCCTTCTACGATTAGCTAATGATTTTACCTGACACAATTCATATAAATACATAGCTCTTGAATTAGAGTCATGCATAGCCTCTTGTTCACAACCTAAGTAAGGCAACATCTACTTGAAGAAACATAGGTTATGGGAAGCAAGAATACTAATTCCAAGAAAAAAAAGGTATAGAATATGAAAGAGCACTCAGTAGCCTGATGTTAATAGACTGTTTCACTTAATCAAAGCAATTCCATAATACTTTTTATGAAACTGATGCAAGTTTTAAAAACAGATACACATACCTCCCCCCCTTTACAAATACAAGGGCAGTTGGAGATGCTCGGGAAAATTGCTTGAGTCGATTCATTAAACTTGCATCATCAAAAAGTGAAGAAGAATGAGATGAAATCATCATTTCCTTGAGTCCTGCAGTAGAAGCCAGCAGATATCTTAACTGCTCAATTTTAGGCTCATAACCGCAGGAAAGTGCAATCTCCACCCTTATAAGTTGATGTGAATAAGGGTCTGATGTTTCTTGGGCTCGTATGAATTCTATAACAGCTTCCTCAGTTCTGCTGGAGTATAACTTCACAAAACAGGATGGATAAAATCATTTAGTAACTCTCCAATAGAGGTAAATTTCAAAGAAGAATATAAACCAGAAGACAAGTACTCACAGTAACCTTTAGCATCTGTAAGTTTGAAGAAATTCATGCTAAGCAGAAGCACTGCAAAACTCCAATAGAAGTAGAATCCATTGATCAATATCCGAGCTAGTTCTACAACTAAGGGAAAACTTATTATAGGTCCTCGGTGATGATGCAGAACTTGATAAATTTCCCTACCTTAATGATACCAAACTGAATGACAAGCGAGTAAGAATACAATCTATGATACTGCCTGACAGCTCAATTTCTCACAACTTCTTCCCATTCGACAAATTCACAAGCAATCCTGGAGACCAAAATATCAATGTAACCAGTCAAGGCATTTAAAGAAAAAATTTACCAGGGATCTATAAATTATAGAACGAATGCTAGTGTTCCCTTAATTTAGCATTCCCTTTTAATCATTGATTGCACAAACATGAAATCAAATCCAATTTGGTATTCCCTCCCAAAACACAAAAGAGCTTTGCATTTCCGGGATACCACGCAAAACCACTGCAGTGACTAAAAGAAAACCATAGAGAAAACAAATTTCCCTTTCTGATCGCTAAAAAGTAAATACCTTAATTACAAATTTATTCCGCAACATAGAATTAGGAACTGGATATAAATCAAAGTTCTTAAAATAAGCAAACCGTGTGCAAAAAATTGATAATAAAAGAAAGCATTAATGCATGACAGAGCTAACGGGGAATAGGAGACTGTAAGCGCCACTTTGAATATCACTAGCCGTGGACTTTCAGTGAGTCGCCTCGAGGAGGGCAGAGAGAATATCAATGTCAACTTTCTTACCAGTGTTGTTTTCTCCTCTTTCTTTCTTTCGTCAAGAGTGTTTTCTTTTCTAGACAAGAAAAATAAAGATAACATTAATTGAGCTGGAAACAACCAACACTAATTGATAACAAGAAGTCAGCAGGGAGAGTTTCACGAGCTCTCGCCAACACTACCATTGTTTTTAACATGAAACACTAGCTCACGAGCAACAGTATTAAAAGCACGACTAACCCAACATATAGAAATTGAAGGCATACAAAGAAGAAGAAAAATAATATCTTCATAAATAAGTTGAGCCGCAACCCGGCAGTCCACTTCGTTGAGAACAATTAGTAGACTAGCACTAGCATCTCCAATAAGTTACACAAGATCTACTTAATTGGTGAAAGATTGATAGAAAGCGATAAGTGAATTTCTGAATTATGCATGATAGCTAGTAACACTCTAGGTGTTCCACCCTTTTTTTATGTTAATTAATGTAGTTAGAAATTAAAGGATCAGTTAATTTGTAATTAATAAAGAATTTTTTACATATGTATAAGATTAATTTAATGTGCACCCCAGAGATAATTTTTTTGTATTCAAGCTCCCACCACATTTCAAAGGATTACTACGCTGATTGTATTCGTTTGTGGTGTAGTTATTCAACTTTGGTGTTTCATTTCGTCTTGTATTTCTTTTAAATATCATCAATCATCATTTATGAAAACACACCGTGTGTAAAAAGCAATAGAACATAAAGTGGAATATGGAAACTTAACACGTGCTTTCAAGACTATATATGATTTAACATTTGCCGCGACTGCATATTAATTCGCTGCTAGAGTAGCTGTAAATTTTTAGGTTTAACTAATGTAAAAAGAAGTTGGGTCTTGTAGCTAACAAAAAAATCAAAACCTGTAATGAAATAACGATAACTATTTGAGTTAAAGAAAATTCAGTAACATAGGTGTACAAGTTCAAAATTTTTAATTCTTATGGAGTAAATCTTGGGGAAAGTAATAATATAATTAGTGCAACAAAAACAGAATCTATAGGCAACAATCTACAAATTCTCCAAGAAAGGCACCATTTTAATTTAATAACTGCAATTAATTAAATTAAAATATATTAATTAATTATTTCAGCAGTTGAATTTTCCCTCAATTTCCGTCAATTAACCGAAAGCAACTTTTGGTGAAAGCCTCCATCTTCTCCATCTTCATTAATGTGAACAATATAACTAACTATATATAATTTCCAACAGAACAAAATTTAATTTCTTGATTGAATTCTAAACACAGGCCTTTGGTGTCAAGAAAGTGTCTCATGTCATATGTCTAACTATATTCTTTTGATCTCTCTTTTTGTGATTGTTTACAACTTTTTTATTAGTCGAGAAAATGTGACATAATATATGGCGGATTACACGTTATACTATATATCAAATGCAGTATTCATTTCACCAGCGCGTAGTAAGGAAATAGCGAAGGTCAGCAAGGATCTGACAATTAGAAAATAATTATTATTTTGGGAAAAGAATTAAGTTATAATATATATTGTATCGTAACACGAGATATTACTAAATTGTATTACATATATAAGATTTGAAATCTAAAAAGATGGGAAACCAATCATGCAGAATATTTTTGTTGTTTCATACAAATATATTACTCCAAACCTAATATTTGTTGTCTGAAAAAACAAAATGAGAGTCCTCTTTTCCTTTAATCTTACACAAAAAGGACAATACTGACTTTACCACCAGAGTGTTTGCTTCTGATTACTGATTAGTAATCTGTTTTTCCCATTCCATGCATGATCCCTCAGTTGTCTCTCTCTCTCTTCTCTAACCGTGATTGCATGCATGAATTGCTTTCTCTCTCTAAAACAACATTATATATGTAGTCTCTTACACTTGAAATTCCCTATGAAGGTTTAGTTTGCTACAAATGGGAGGGAAAATCTACAAAGACATTGTAGGAAGTGCATATTACATTGCACCACAAGTCCTGGGTAGAAATTACGGGCCGTTTGGAGTATAGGGGTAATGTTGTACATCCTTCTATCTGGACCTCCTCCTTTCTGGGCAGGTATTTATCACTCTCCCTTTCTTCTCTGTTTGGTTTTAGGATGGAGCCTGATTTGGTTGGCTAGTATTCTTCCTCTACTACCACGTCCCCCCAATTTCGACATTTGTGAAAAACAAAATGGAGTACTATACAACTTACTCGTGTCAGATTGCTCTATTAGCTCCTTAAATCCATAAGGCTATGCTTATCTTGAAAATCACCCGGATAGATTTAGAATATTGTGATCCACTCCAAGGTAGTCAAAAGCGAAAAGTGCACTCAAAGCTCAAAGACTCTCTAGCACTTTAAGCGCAAAAGCGCAAAAAAATAAAAAAAAGCACGCTTGACCGAAGTGAAGCGCAACATTTAAAAAATTGCGTATATTTTTCTCATACAATAAAAACATGATAAAAGTTTTAAGAACATACCCTAGGCACCAATAACAAGTTAGCAACATAAATTAATATATATAATAGAAAAAAGACGAGACAAAGGTACATAAACTCATATTTTAAGCCCTAAAAAGACCTGTAGACCTCTTAGTATTCTTCCAACACATCCCACATTCATCTCACATTCCACACTTAAAAAGACTTATAAACCTATAAATATTATGCCCATTTCACAATATTCAACACAACACATTAAACATTACATAATCATACAATCATTAAACACATAATTCAATATAATTAAATAATACAAAATTAATCACTATTAACATTGATTTGAAATAAAGTAAAATTTCACCCTATCAAATCCTAAAACAGGCACATATTTTTACTATTTATAAGGATTTTTTTCAAATCCATAGGATTTCAAAATCCAAACTTCCCCTGCAACCCTAAATTCCAAAACAAACATAGTCTAAGGTTTTCTTTGATCTACAGGATGTTGCAGGTTGAGTGTCCTAGGAAGAAATCATGGGATTGAAGCAAATATTCAAAGGATGGATATGGATAACAGTGGAAAGATAACTTTTGAAGAGCTAAAACAAGGGTAGCCCAAACAAGGTACAAAGAATACGAAGTGCGGCAATAGATAGGATCTATTGAACAAAGTACTAATACTTTGCATTGAGATCGACTCCAGCCACAACAGAGGACCGTGTCCCTTAATATCCTTCGTATTCCTAACTTTTCCTAGGTAATTTAAGTATTTGTTTCTTTTTTCTTCATACAGTTTATCATTTATCTATCATAATGTCATGCAGGATGAACGGATTAACTATGATGAATATACAGCTATGAAGAAGAAAGGTAACCCAGAGGCAGCTGCAAATCCCAAGAAATGGAGAAGTGTTGTTTTCAACTACATAGTTAGCAAGAATGCCCAACATGAAAAGAGACGAAGTTCTGTTTAAACTATATACACGTGACAATTTCTTCACCAGATGGAAGAAGCCAACTAGTATGAGGATTTGTGACAGAGGGAAAATTACATGGGAGGAATTTGTGATTGGGAACGATTAATTGAGTGGCAAATTAGACTGGTCGTATTAAACCCAATTTACAAACACAAGCTGGACAAAGTGAAAGCTCCGTTTTTCAAGAAAAGGAGAAATACGAAGAGGGATAAGGGGCCTTATATAAGTAAACTGTATGTACTACTAGTGATATAGATAGCGGTATTTGGTCTTCTATAGTTTGGCCTTTTATAGAAGAGCCAAACTCTCTTCTGTTTTAGACAAAATTACATTTATTCTACGATTAGCTAATGGATACACCTGAGACAAGTCATATGAATACATAGCTCTTGAATTACAATCATGCAAAGCCTCTTGTACATAACCTATGTAAGCCAACATGTGCTTGGAGAAACATTGGTTTTGGGAAGCAAGAATCCGAATTCCAAAACAAAAAATGTATAGAATGTGAAAGAGCACTCAGTAGCCTAATGTTATTAGTTTGCTTCACTTCATCAAAGCAATTTCATTATACTCTAGTGAAACTGATACAAGTTTTAAAAACAGAAACACATACCTCCCCCCTTTAGAAATACATGGGCAGATGGAGATGCTCGGGGAATTTGCTTGAGTCGATTCATTAAACTCGCATCCTTAAAAAGTGAACAAGAATAAGGTGTAACCACCATTTCCTCGAGTTCCACAGCAGAAGCTAGCAGATATCTTAAAAGCTCAATTTCAAGCCTAGATCCGGAGAAAAGTGCAATCTCCACCCTTCTAAGTTGATGTAAATAAGGGTCTGGTGTTTCTTGGGCTTGTATGAATTCTACAACTGCTTCCTCATTTTTGTTGGTGTATAACTTCACAAAACAGGATGGATGAATTCATATTAGTAACTCTCTCAATGGAGGTAAATTAAACTAGAGGACAAGTACTCACAGTAACCCTTAGCATCTGTAAGTTTGGAGAACTTCGTGCTAAGCACAAAGCACAGGCAACCTCCTTAATGCTATCCAGATACATTGAAAGATTAAGAAATTTGAGACAGTCAAAACTGTCAGCAAAACGCGTTGGTACACCACCTGCACCCAAAAACTGTGCCAAAATAAAAAATAAGTGCCAACAAACAGCATGTTAAAAGTGCACATATATACAAGAATATCTATAGGTATCTAACCTCCAGTACGCATGGATGAAGATGCAGTTTCTCCAGCATAGGTGGAATATGAAAATATTTGAAGCCAGTAGAGGACCGATTTCCCAAGTTTTGAACTATGGGAATGGATAATGAAACTTCAGCAAGAACCGGAGATTTTTTGAAACGGATAGTTTTGAAAACCCCATAGAACGTGAAAAGCCTGAGACTTGGCCCCTGAATTTCAAATGCATCAAATTCGGTGCAGCCTACAAGCCTCAGTGTTTCCAACAGAGGGCTCTGGGAGATGAACCGTTCAATGATTGCAGGAACACAGTCTACGTCCTGAAAATCTAGTGTAACAAGCTTGCTAAATCCTTTGAATTCCGGTGGCGGCTTGAATATACATCTTTGTAGAGTTAGGTGCTTTATGTTTTGGAATGAAAAGAAACGAGAGGTTATTCCATGTTTATCTCCCCAGAATATACGAAGGGTGAAGTCTTGAACTTGGAAACTCGAAAGAAGTAGAATCCATTGATCAATATCAGGGCTAGTTGTACAACTAAGGGAAAACTTATTTATGGGTCCTCGATGATGATGAAGAACTTGATAAATTACATTTTCAAGCTTGGTGTTACGGATGATGTTGCGATCGACTAGGAAATCAAACACGAGCTTTGGAACAGATGTCCATTTATACCTCCACTCTTTTGATAATACGCTGGTCCTCACTGCTTGCCCCAATGTCAAGCGAGCAAGAATACTATCTATGATACTATCAGGCAGACTGCTTAGGCTTATGGCATCTTCACTCAATTTCTTACAATTTTTCCCCATTCCACAAATTCACAAGAAATCCTGGACATTCAAAATCGATGTTACCGGTCAAGGCACTTAAAAACAAAATTTACCAGAAATCTGTAAATAATAGAACGAATGGTAGTTCTCCCTAAATTTCGCTTCCACCTTTAATTCATTGTTAACTTCCATTGTCCTGTTTAATTTCCGTATTCGACTTGAATCAACATCACAGAGAAAACAAATTTCCCTTTATGATCGCTAAAAAATAAATGCCCTAATTACAAATTTAATCGGAAACATAGAATTAGGAACGTAAAATAAATCAAAGTTCTTACAATAATCAAAGCATGTGCAAAAATTGATGACAAAAAAAGAGTAGTTACCGGATAATGAGAGACTGTAAGCGCCGCTTTGAGCACGGCGGCCGTCGAGTTTCAGTGAGTCGACTCGACGAGGGGCGAGAGAGAGATTTTTTCTTCTTTTCCTTCTTTGGTCATTTCTTCTTTGGCAAATTCACTATGGCAAATTCTCTTGATTAGTACTTCATCCGTTCCAATTTTTTTGTCAGGTTTAATAATGTTCCTCGCGAATTAAAGAAAGTAATTAAATAACAATAATTGTTATATATAATGTGATATATTTACACTTATTATCTATGTTTTAAAAATCGGAACCGGAAGTTGAGTCGGACGACCCCAAAAAAGGTTAAACTGGGGTCGGATCGATAATAAATATTATATATATAGTATACATGATTTTTTTTAAAAATCAAAATATAGAGTATAATAAGTGAATATAAAGCAGCTAAAATCACTTCAAACTTAAATTTCTAAACATAATAGAAATGTTCATTAACATAAATAGTTCAAACTTTCAAGTTTCAATTAGAAATGTGTCAGCAAAGGACGGACGTGAGATGATTTTATAAAATAGAGCTAACAAATGCTTATCGATTCCGGAATACTACTTTTTTTAATTTATTGTACTAATTTATTGTCTCTAACTGCTATTGCTTTCGTTGTTCCCTATATTCACCAATATCAAACAAATTTTTCACAATCAATTTTCTCTCTCTATCTGCTTTCCCCTTCACAGTCTCATGTCAAATAATGATAATAATAGGGATACGGGGGTTTCTTATTTCTTACAGAATACCTTGCCCATGTGCGCAGCGTCGAGCGGCTGTGGGAGACGGCAGGCAGGGGGCGGCTTCGCATCAGCGAGCAGCTGGGAAGAAGGGACTGAAATGCTTGGATTGGATATTCCATTTAATATAGGTCTGAAAAGACAACTTCCAGAACTAAACCACCAAGAAGGGCCGCTGCTTCTTTCCATTTGAAATGGTCGAAATGCCTTTTTTTTTTTTTAAACCAGTGAAAACCGGCAGTTCACCGGTTCCGATTTTCACCCATTTTTCCGGTTTTTGGGGGCGGTTTAATAGCGGTTCTATGCACCGCTATTGAGCCGCTGACGGGCGGTTCTCCGGTCGGACCCGAATTTTAAAACATAGCTTATTATTTAGGTATATAATCATTTTAATGTATATTATTATAAAATTAATATAAGAGTAAAACTAAAATCTAATATTTCATTCTTTTAAATTGATACTAAATAATGATTATTTTCCATAAAAAAATGATTATTTTAGATAAAAATTATTCTCTAAAAAAATTAATAAAATGAGATGGAGTGAGTAATTCTCGATTGCACTTCCCAATTTAATATTGATATGTTTCCTTATAAGGTTGTGAGACGATTTGGGATAAGCTAAATTTATTTTATTTATCTATTCATTGATCTGTATTAAATTTATTTACTAATATATTTTTATATTAATAAAAACATTTATATGAGATGGTATTTTTAATGTTAATAAGTTTCCCTAAAAGTTCGTTAGACGATTTGGAATATAAAAAAAAAAGTAATTAAATTTATTTTGTTTATCTATTCATTGACTTGTGTTAAATTTATTCATTAGTACATTTTATTAATTAAAAATTTTATGTAAAATTATCTCATACATAAAATATATTTCACTTACCATATTATATTCCTTGTGAATTTATATAGCTTCAATACAAGGCAAAGTCTCATATGCACTTAGTGCACGAATTTTAGATCCGTACACTCACTTTGACCCTACCCATTTTTTATTGTGGATCCTCCTTTTCTCTTTTATGGAATTTCATTTGACCCATTCCATACCCAATTTTCACGCACAAAAAAATTAACTTAGAGCATTTGATGTTTTGCCTCCACAAGTTCTCAAAGCGGACACCACCACACCCCGCCACTGTCGAGCTCGAATCAAAAAGCAAGGGTGCTCTCCCTTCAACGCGCTTCCCTCGTTCATTTCATCCATCTCCGCCATCGATTCCTTCGACAAGTCCCCTCGCTACCACCTCCATCCACCATGGTCCGTTGCACTTGGCGCGACATGATTTCTCCGTCAGGTGTCGCCATCCTCCTCTCTTTCCCTTGCATCGAACTCCGAAGTTCTCCCCATTCGCCTCCATTTCTAAACCCTTGAGTCTAATTTAATTTCATTCCAGATTTCCATGTTTACGTATAGTGAAACTTGGTCAATTCATTCCATGTTTTAAATGGTTATAGTTAGTTTTGCACGCTTATGTTATAATTAGTTAAGTAGTTGCACGCTTTTTAAATTAGTAGTTGCACGCTTATAGGTTATAAATTGTAGTTGCACGGTAGTTGCTTTCCTTTAAGTAGTTGCACATTTTGGTTCTGAATAGTTGCACGATTCTATTACAAGTAGTTGCATGTTGTAGTGGTAGGTAGTTACATGTTTCAGTGAGAGTAAGTTGCACGTTTCAGCTATAGGTAATTGCACGTTTTGTTATAATTGATTGCATGTTTTGGTAAAGGTAGTTGCACGTTTAAGATAAAGAAGAAAGCCCAATGTCAAAATTAAAAAAAAAAAAGTGGGTATTGAACCTTGCACCTTGTGTTGGAATAGAGGTGTATAACCACAGGAGCATCTTCTAAATCTTTTAAATTTAGGTACATTATGTTAGATAGTGATTGATAGTGTTCGACCCAAATTTAAAAAAAAAAAAAAAAAAAATTCTAATTTTTGGCTTACTTGGGAGTTGAACCTAGTATCTATTGGCTTAGGGAAAGGGAGCACGGCCACTAGGCCATGGGTTGTTATTAGAAAACATTTAACATAATAAATATTAGATTGAGATGCGCGCGACCCATTTTTAATGAATCCAAGTGTATTGTGCATCTTTATGCGCAGGAGATCCACTCTCAATACAATCATAATTTAAATGTAAATATGATTGAAATATTAGAGTGGATCTCCATCTTATATCTGAAATATTTCATACAAATCGCCTTCATTATTAATGAATTTTGCAACATAATATATGCGTGGAGTATCTCATAATTATTTAACTAATTATAGTATCTTAGTTACGCATTAAATTCACCAAAAATACTAAATTTATAAATTCAATAAAACTTATATAATCAAAAAGTTAATAAAAACACTTTGAAATAATAATATTCTTCATTTTTAAATATATAGTACGATTATCAAATTGAATATTTTAAAAGTTTGTTTATTGGATACATGATGCGTTAAAATTAGATTTCAAATGATTGCGTAACCCTAACTCCACTTGCTCAAATATAATATTGAAAATCGTTAACATTATTTCTCTCTCATTTCTTTTAAATGAGTTTTTTCTCTATTTTAAAATGTCTTTTTTTAGATTTTTGTAATTGAGTTGGATTTGTGTAAAATATTGGATATGCAATATCTACTTAACATCGGAAGACAAAAGAACTTGTGTGTCCAGCTAGTTGCTCCATTAATATGATGAACGCCTGAGTTTGTTTTATATGTAAAAGTACTTCTTTCTATTAATTGAATGATGTGGTTTGGTGTTTTGGTGGCTTTGATGGTGGGTTGCAAAATTAAGTTGTATTGAGCAATACCTTTTTTTCTTTTGTTTTTTTTTTTTTTAAATTAGGTCGAATTGGGTCACAAATACAACATACAACATAGTGTGTTGTCCTGACTCGGAAGTCATGCTTACACCCAACAATGATGTTTGCTCAGATAATTCCAAATCATTTTGCCCTTAAATTTCATGCAGCCAACTTTAGTACAATACGTATACCTTACCGTATAATATTGTAATAATGCACACCGTATAAGAATTTCAATATTGCATGGGACATTATAAGAATTTTTTTTAAATATATTGTTAAACATAATATTGTAATAATGCACACTGTATAATGTAATATTGCATGTCTTGACGTATTCTTATATAAAATAATATAACTTTGATTCCTAAATAACTACATTAATGCATCTTATACGATAATATTGCACGCCTTATAAAGTTATAATACACACTAAATGTATCATAACGGATTACTGAATGAAATATGATGTAATGCAGTGTAATAATATAGAGCTAGAAGTATTACTCTTAAGATATTAATTTTTTTAACAGTTTAATGCATGCAGTATTTACAATTTTTTTTGTTCATGTAGTATTACTTTTTAACATAATAGTATAAACTTAAAAATTAAAACAAGTAATAATATTAAGATAAAATTATATCACTGTCTTTTTGACACAATTTTCACCCGCGAGTTTTTAAAATTAGTAAAAAAGAAAAAAATAAAAAATATCGTCAAACACACAATATTGTATTTCAGTGTATGTGAACCAATTCGACTTGATTTGTTGAAAATAAGTAGAAAACAAAAATTGTACTCAATGTAATTCGGTCTCGCAAGTCACTATCTTGAAGGAAAAAAAACTCAACCTACCAAACTACATCATTCAATTAGTAAGAATTACAATGATGCTTGTGGCTATGGGTGAAAGGCCAACCAATATTTGATATATTTGGTTTTCTGCAAAATCTATTTCAATAGAGTGTATGATGTTGATGGCCCGAGGTAGATCACTCAATTTGCTAGAGTGGCTTGCCTTACCAACTATGTTGCACGGATGCGGGGAAGCGAGTGCGGGTGCGATACGATACGAATATGAGGATACGTATTTTAAAAAAAATTAGGGTGCGATTCGGCAAAGGTACGTCTATTTATTTATAATTTATTATATATAACACCTAAAAATATATATAAATCAAAAATTCATAAAACAAAATGTATTCAATTCAAATTTTTATCTCCCTCAAAACTTAACAATATTCAATAATTTAATCTAATTAAGTAACAAAAGAACAATTCAAATACTATCAGCCCAATATATAAGTCATAAAGATGTCAATCTAAAACGAGTGTCATATTATCAATTTAAGTTGCATTACATAATAAAGTTCAATTAAATAACACATCTAATGCTTAATAACATGACCATATTTAATTATCTAGCATGGATTAGTGTATCTGATTCGTGTGTCCGTTAATTTATTTTATTTTATAATTTACCGATTCATCAAGTGGCACCCGGATACGCGGATTAGAGAATCGCACCCATTTTAGGGTGCGGGCGCGGGTGCGAATCCGATACTGCATTGTGATATTTTAAGAAGAATCCGTGCATCATAGCTTACCAATCACATTTATAAGTAAGGATTAATTCTATATTAATTCAATATCTTAAGATTCCGTATTAATTTACTCACAAATACTTTTAGGATTATTATAAAATGCATAATTTTTATATTGTTGTAATTTGATACCCTTTTTTTTTTTCGCTCGCGCCAGCCAATGATGTTGTGTCTCGCCGGAGCTTGTGTATTTTTGTCACCTAGGATGCCTCATCTCTTTTTCTTTTACTAATTCCAAACACACTAACATTTTCTATTATAAATTTATAACTAAAGACCAACCCAAATGCAGAAAATGTAACTGAAGGTTTTAGGCTACAACTCGAAACACACCATTGCATGAACTACCATTTTCAACGGATAATTGAATCTCCTCGAAATTGAATCAGACAAGACTCTGAATCGCCACCAAATCTGGATATTTGAATTCAGACTATAAACAAGAAAGACAATGAAATTATTTCGACGATCTGCGAAATGTCCATAATAACTTTTTTTTTTCCTAACAACGCCGTCTCCATGTATTTCTTGTTTCCACAGTAACCTCCTCTGACGTGATTACCCCCATTAGCCCCGCCTTCGTCCCATGAAAAAAATTCCTTTTCATCATTTCTTTGTTTTCAGTTTTTATCTTGAAATTTATGTGATTTCATAATTGATCGATTTGGAGTTTTTCTGGGTCCATGTGTTAAAGATTCAGAAAGTGAGATATATTTGAAACATGAAAAAATGACACATAAAAATGGAACTGATAAGAAGTGTAATTTTAATGTATAAAAGTGTTATTGTTTAAAGTGTTCATGTTATATAGAATTAGTAAAATATTATTTATTTGACATCATACATAACACACACAAAAGTTACAGCCTTGCACATCATAATTGGCTAGCTGAAGAAAAAACGTGTACTGAATTGCTACAACATAAAAAGTTGGACTTTGTATGATAATTCTGAAAATCGTGATTAACCATATAAAAAAAACATGATTATATTATTGGAGCAATTAGATTGATCAGCATATGAACCTCAAATGTTTTTATTTTCTCATATTTATAATCTCTATAATGCAAAACCTATAAAGATGATGTGTCAAATGATAAAATGACATGGCAGTTGATGTGGTAAAGTCACATTTCTCTATTTCAAATCTCTTTAATCTCATTCATTTGTAGTGTTGTTTTAATCTCAACCGTTGATTTTGTCTTCCATTTTCTATAAATTGTGACCTCCCTTATTCATTTTTTCTCCATTCTATTTCACTGTTTCTCCTTCTTCATCTCAAATTCTCAGCCAATTCTTTTTATCGTCTCTTAGGGTTTCATATCATATTTCTCATTTGTTAAAAATGAAAAAAAATATATTATTTGTTAGATCATATTTGTTGGTGTCGATTTCATTTGTTTCTATTTTTTTGCAGTAATTTAACTAATAATTGTTTTGTAATTTTCAGATTTAATTATTATTGTGGAGAAGATTAATTTTGAAGAACAAGGTGATTTCTTTATTTCTATTTTGTTCATATTTTATTCGTATTGTTTTTCATATTCTAACAAACGTGTTTTGATTTTCAGATTTATATATTTTCTTGAGAAGATTGTTTTTGGAGAACGAGAAGATTATACCTGGAAATGAATACATAAAGATGGGTTGATGTCTACAATGAAGTCGATGACATATTAACAAGTTTCGTTTAATGTTTACAGTTTTTGTATATTTTAATGTAACTGATATTCGTCACTTCAATATACTTT
This sequence comes from Stenogyne calaminthoides, assembly GCA_037126765.1. NCBI lineage: Eukaryota > Viridiplantae > Streptophyta > Magnoliopsida > Lamiales > Lamiaceae > Stenogyne > Stenogyne calaminthoides. The sequence continues at coordinate 22,628,450 of JBBCBC010000014.1, read as the reverse complement.
ATTCGAATATGATCTAATTTTCTTTTTAATGAGTAATGACTGTTCTTTACTTCAACTATAATTTCGTCGCATATGATTAGATTTTTGGCACAATCAATACATTTGTCCATGAATTTTTATTTTTCAATAAAGTCCACTATTCTATAGAGTCCCTTTGACTATCTAATTTTTTAATTGGCGCAGTCATAGATTTGTTCCAAAATTTTATGGAGATTTAGGTATATTTTTTTTTAAATCAATGCAATAATTAATAGATATAATTAACAATATTAGTTAATATTGCAAATTCAAAAATAGATCCAATCTCAAATTATTGATTTTATATTGAAACTCGATCAAGAATTATAGAAAGTATTTGACTAATATCTATATACATGGTTATCTTATTTTTGATAAACTATGAATTTTATTATTTATTTATTTCTTTCTCAAATATTATAAACATATCTATAAAAAGAAAAATATTGCAATATTATGGTTAATTTATTTCGTTGACTTAACAATTAATATATATAACTTATTACTTATTTATGTTATATGACAAGTATTTTTTAAATTATTTGATTCATTTTTTTTTCTAAATTCATAGTTAATCGATAATTCATATATGTATGCTTAATTAACATATATAAATTGTGTACTTAAAATAATTAATGTTATGCAATGCTAAACAAATTTTCAAAAGCGATTGACAAGGTACCATTAATAATTAATTGACAATACTATATTAACAATCCAAATTTCCAAATTGATTAATTGAACAATTTTTTATCTTAATTAAAAAATATTCAATAATTAAGAAAGATATTATGCAATTAATAATTAATAATTACAGATTAGTTAACAATATATAGGAGTCCAAATTTCAAAATTGATTAGTTGACCAAAGATATACTCAATATATAACAAAATTTGCGAAAATTGATTTAGTTGACCAAATTTCCAAGTAATTGCCAAGATATAATTAATAATTAATAAATATAAAAGCATAATATAATTTTTTTGTTATTGTAATAATTAATACTTAAATTAAAATAATATTAATAGTTGAATTACAATACGTTCAAAATTAAATTTTAAATATATCTTCAAGATAGCGAAATTATGATTATTTTTTTTTTAAATATGGACTGATATCTACGGACCCGAAATATTTCACGACAATAAATAGTGTTTAACTTACCTAATCAACATTTATTATTAATTTTAATCTTCTAATTTTTATAGAAGAATGATTTAAAATAAAGTCTAAATTAAAAATTAATCAATTTTTTTATCTAATATTTTTTATTGTTATCGCGATTTAGTTATTTTAGGAGATATTGTATTCAATTTTTATTGTTACAAAAATTCTACATTTTCGATTAAATATTTACTCTTTTAATTTTATAGGAAAATTATTTAAAATAAAAAGTATAAACTAAAAATTGATCAAGATACTATATTATCACTAAACTAATATTCTATGATTTGAAAGTTCTTTCTTTTTGGAAAAAAAAATCCCCAGCTATCTAATTCCAGAGAATTAAAAATATGATTTTATACAAAAACCCACACTTTATTATTTCCAAGATAATATTATAGGATGAATTTCAATTTATAACTTTAATCCAAACTTTCTACATTTCAAAATAATTTAAAATTAAATAAATATGTGTAACTCAGTTTTTTTTTTATATGGACAAATAAATTCTTGCAACTTCCAAGCATATCCAAACTTAAAAATTATAGTAACAACTAAACCTATAAATGTATATTTAATCAAATTTTAAGATTTTAGTTTTCATATCATTAAAAAGAAATATTAATCAAATATTATTTCTAAATTTATTTGCACATATGAATATTATTTTGAATTTTATTTCTTTATATAAGTTAATTTATATTTAATGTCCAATTAATGATAATTGATTATAAATAATTACTAATTATACAAAGTCAAACTATATATAATTAGATACAATATTTTTTTAATGGAAGATATGTAATAATTAATCAAACATAATTTTCTTGGTCTAATTTATTTAAATATTTTAAATAATGTACACGTGTCAAAATATTTGTAAATGTAAATCATCTGATTATTAGACCAATAACTGAATTATTTTTTGGATAAAGTATTTGAATGTACAAATATTTTGGGACAATTAAATCCACATTTCACATTACATGAAAACACTATGTCGAATGTCTTTTCATCACTATACATCAATATCAATGCAAAAGGTCGGTCATTTATTTATTTTATAATTTATTAATTACTTTTAAAATTGATTAGGTATAATAAGTTATATTAAATATTTTTTTAAACAATTGAAATCAGATACACACAAGTCTGTTTTTACAAACAAAGATTAACATTTGAAGAAGATGCAAATATTCCGACTCCATTAAATAGAGGATATCCTTTAAATACATTTAATATTGGTAAGATTTTTTTTACAAAAAAATTATGTAATATATTTCACTAGACGTAACACCGCGTACTACACGGGATTAAAAATAATTTTATATTATTAGTTTTAGATTAAATATTTCAAACATTAAATTAGTTTGATTAATTTAATTGTAGATGTAATTTTTATTTTCTAATATTATATGTGAACATTTAAATTTATTCCTTATTCTAAATTATAAATTATGGAGTATATATTTAATATTATGTATTTCTGCAAAGAAGAATGATGACGCGGAGTGTGAGAGAATCACTATAAATAACCTAAAAAATTAAATGGTTTAATTTTATTTTTTTACAGAAGCTCATTCTTCTCATGTCATTGTCATTATCCGACTTAACGAATAGTAAGTACTCAACTACTATCACAATTCAACGAATAATTAATAATTAAGCTAATTAACTATTTAATTTTTTTTATCTTATAATCAATAGCAATATTTAATCAGTATCGAGTTGTGCGTTCAAAGGTTAAATCTACTACATCATTATCTCAGAGTATAACAATGAACTCAAATTGTTATATAGATATGTCATTGTCATTATCTAACTTAAAGAATAGTAAGTATTCAACTACTATATCATAATTCAATGAATAATTAATAATTATGCTAATAAACTATTTAAATTTTTTTGTCTTATAATCAATAACAATATTTAACCAGTATCGAGTTGTGCGTCTAAAGGTTACATCTACTACGTCATTATCTCAGAGTATAAAAATGAACTCAAATAGACTTTTTTTCTTCTTAATTATTAATTAAAAAATTTTAAAATTATAACTTGCTTTAAGTAAATTGATATTTCCTACATATCTTATACGTAGATAAAGGAAAAGTTGTACTAAATTAAGCTAAAAGAAAAAGCAGTTTGAGTAAAAAATATAAATCGAGGAGATCATCATTGGGAACACGAACATTCACATTTAAGCACTCAAGTGAATGAAGTAATTTCTTCTAAGCACTTCAGGAATTGGTAATATACCATTTTATAATTTATTTATTATCTATTGTCATGTATGTTCATTACTTATGTATCTGCACAGTTAATTTATTTCAAAATTTCTAAATACGTGAATTTAAACATATTTTTTATTGTGAAATACGAAAAAGAGGTCTAGGTCCACGTGATAGAAGCGATATCGGGAATTTACAAAGTAATTATACAAATCAATGGATAATATTTTTAATTATGGATTTTTCTTCTGACTGTAACAATACTTAAAAAAAATTCATGTTTTTTTCAAACTATCTCGAATTTGGTGATGCTACATACATGTGTATTTATTGTAACATAAATATGGGGTTGAAGAACGAAGTAAGAAGAATGAGAACCCTCCAAAGTTTCCATTATGTTGTTCAAATGGAAAAAAATCAACTACAAATGGTGAAAGCATCATCTGAAACTATTAGGGTATGTTTGTTTTGGGCTTATAGTGGGCGGGAGAAATCCTGAACTTTGAAATCTTGAGATTTTAAAATTTTGATGAATAGTTAAAATGTATTTTTGTTTTGAGATTTTATAGGGTTGGATAATGGAAAAGTTGATTGGTGTGGTATTATTATATTATCATGAGTGTGTTGGAAAAATAAAAAGGTAGATGGCGTGAGTGTATTGAAAAAATAAAAAAAAGAGTAGTGATAGGTGATAAAGTAGAGTAGGATTAATGAGGATTTTAAATCCTGAGGATATTTATCATTTTATCTCTAACTAATGCATACATTCTACTCTCCATTAATCGTGGGAACAAGATTCCTAATCCTGGGGATATTTATCGTATTATATCTATTGAAATACCAACTAAAGATGATGATTTAATATTACACGATTTGATTAGAAATAATATGATGCATGATCCGAGCGAACTTTCAAATATAAACTCTCATTGCATGGTTGAAAATTATTGTTCTAAACGTTTTCCAAAATATATAAAATGAAGAAACTACAGTGGACAACGAAGGGTATCCTCTTTACAGAAGAAGAAGTAATTGTTCTGCCGTGATAAAAGGTGAAATTACTATTGATAATTCTTTTGTGGTACCTTATAGTTCAATTTTGTTGAGAAGATATCAAGAATATATTAAAGTTGAGTGGTGCAATTGACAAAAATTCATTAAGTATTTGTTCAAGTATATTAACAAGGGTCCCGACAGAGTAACAACAAGCGTTGTCGAAGGTGGGGAAGAAGAAAACGATTCCATAAAATTTATTTTGACAATTATATCAATTGTAGATATGTTTCTCCATGTGAAGCCGTTTAGAGAACACTATACACTGCAGATACCCAACAATGCAAAGGTTGAACTTTCATATTCCAGATGAGCAAACGATTTTTTGTGATGATGATTACATTGATAATATACTTGACGAACCAACTGTAAAAAATCAATCTTTTTAGCATGGATGGAACACAACAAGAATGATGAGAAGGCTAGAGATCTCACTTACATTGAATTCACTTCGAAGTATGTTTGGGATAGAAAAAAATTGAAAGTGAAAAGGGAGAAAAGACTATAAGTTTTCAGTGGGAATGTTGTGTTATGTTCCACCAGGAGCTGGAGAACAACATTATTTGAGCATTCTATTACCTCACAACAAAGGTTCAATGTCGCAGCGATGAGGGATTTCTGAATTCTCCAGATGGATTCTAAAAATTGATAACATTAAATTTGGAGACAGTAGGTATGTGTTAGTAGATATTGAGTCTACCGAAGAAAATTTAATTTATGATGAAATTGATCATGTTGCTTCTATGATACAAAGTATTTAGCAGGACGTAGCTGATAATTTAAGTTCAGATAATACATTCAGAATAGATCAATACTTGCACAAACACATAGTGATATGAAATCCATTAATGAGAAGCTTCTACATATGATTTCTGGTGATAATAAGGTATATTTTAGTTCCGATAGTGTCTGCATAACGGAGTGTCAATCAGACTCTAATGCATAGATGTTCTCTGTCGATTTTTTAAACTTCATTAAGTGTTCAGGATTACCAAACCACGACTTGATCTTGAACGAAAGAGTGTCGATAATGCTTCTAAAAAATATTGATAAAAAATCAGGTTTGTGCAATGGAACAAGTTGATTGTTATAAAGCTTGGAAATAATATTATTGAAGCATATATAATTTCTGGAAGAAATATTGACAATAAGGTGTTCATCCCAAGAATGACATTAAGCAATTGGGACCAAACAATGTCTTTAATGTTTAAGAGGAGACAATTTTCAATTCTAATATGTTTTGGGATGATGGTAAATAAAAGTCAGGGTCAATCGTTGTCTATTGTGGGTTTGTATCTTCCAAAGTCGGTATCCATACACGAACAATTATATGTCGCAATTTCTAGAGTCAAAGGCAAAAAGACGATTGAAAATCCCGTGTCTTAATTCTGATGTGAAATCTTGCAAGTATACAACAAATGTTGTTTATAAAGAAATTTTTTCAAAATTTGTAATTATATGTGATATATTTTGATTTTGAAATATAATATTCTGAACTCTTATGTGTTTATAGAAAAATAAAGTACAATGATATGTAAAATCTCATTTCAAATATTTAGATTACATTTTCATTTTTCACAATAGAAAATAATAACTAACTAAATAAATTTTTAATTTTAATTTAACTAAATGCAAAAAAAATGTTTCAGCCCGCATAGTACGCGGGTCTAACACTAGTTAGTAAATATTTCACATAGTGGTTAGATCACCAATACCTATGCCGTGAGGTCATGGGTTCGAGTCACTATTTGCCCCGATCAAAATAAAATATGCGACAAAACCCTGAGTATCAATAGCCGCACCCCAAGTACATTTGTTGGAATAAAGAGAACCCACCTTCAATTCAATAAAAATAACCGACAATTTTCGGGCAGGGCTTGATCATTCAAAATCAGTGATAAATCTTTAATACTAGGAGTTTCCAGCATCTATAAATCAGCCTTTTATTCTACAGAAAAATGGAAGAACGTGGTGTCTCAGCATGTAGGAATACATGCACCCAGTTTCACAGCTATTGGTGAATTTCTCCAGAGACATTGAATGCCCTCCTAAACACCTGACAATGATGATTATGAACAAAATAAGTGAATAGAATATTCGGAAGAGTAGATGCAAGTATGTATAACTATTACATTACTAAGGATGATAATGATTCAGTTTCTTCAGTTGTAACAAGCAATTTATCCTGAATGTTATGGTTTCTGAAGACCATCCATCGATGAAGATGGATGGATAATCCACTTGACAAATCTGTTCTGAATAAACACAAACAATTCACAGATATGAATAAGTTTCACAAAGTCGCTTAGTAGGATTGCGTTTACTTCTAATTTTCCGTTGAGTTAACGCCTGTTCGTGGGCCTTGTTTTAATTAATTAGCCGAACTATTTATACTATGGGTTTAACCCTAATTATGGTATCGAGATTATTATTTTTCAGCAGCCTTTGGCTTGTGGCAGAGTTTCTCTGTGGATCCTCATCTCGAGTGTGTTTCTCTTTGGTTTGTGTGTTTGTTACGTGTTATTGTGCTCAGTGATTTGGGCGTGTTCTATCATGATGTTCATAGCTGCTGCTATGGTGCTTTTACAACAAAAAGTATTAAACTCACCTCTACTGCACCCTATAAAAATCTATGTTATCACCTACCCCCACTCTTTATATTATTCTCACTATACTCACATCATCTACCTTATTGGCTTCCCAATATATATATACACACGCACACATATAAATTATAATCACTTTTACACAATTTTCAACACAACACATAATCATACAATCATTACAATACAATTAACAACAATATAATAATACAACATCAATCAACTTCTCCACCATTAGCCTACCCCAATTTTTGGGATTAAAGAGTCGGATTGTTTGATTGTTATTCAACTTTTCCACCATCATAGCCTATAAAATCTAACAAACATACTCCCTATGTCCTCTATTTAAGCTACCCATTTCGCCAAAACGGGCGTCCCAACATAAGTTACCCCTTTTCATATTTCTCAACGTTTGCCCCCACCTTCTCTCTCTCTCTACCTTTTCTTTCTGTCTCTCTCTCAACCTTTTTTCTTTCTTACCACATTTCAACACCCAACTACACATTTAATACTATATTTCTTAAAACTTGTGCAAAAAGGGGTAGCTAAATAGTTGATGGAGGGAGTACAATATACTACCTCCGTCCCAAACTCGATTGTCACATTACTGTGTGCTCGGGTTTTAAGAAAAAGTGATAAAGCGCTGGGGTAGAAAGAGTTGTTTATTAGTATTTTATGTGATAAAGTGATGGGTAGTTGGGGTTAAAAAGAGTTGTTTATTAGTATTTTATGTGATAAAGTGATAAAATGAGTATTTCCATTTAAGGAAAGTGGTAATCAAGTATGGGATGACCGAAACGGAAATGTGGCAATCGAGTTTGGGATGGAGAGAGTACCTATTTATCAAGATTTTCAAATACTAGGACTTAAAAGCCCGGACTCCCAAATACTATAATCCCAAAACAAACATACCCCTAGGGATATAGATAGTTGTATTTGGTTCCAAGCTTGGCCAACAATTTTGCCTAACACAAGTCATATGAATATATTATTCTTGAATCAGGATCTTGCAAAGCCTCTAATTCACAACCTATGTACGCTAAAATCTACTAGAAGAAGCACAGAATTTAGGAAGCAAGAATCCAAATTCCATGACAAAAAAGGTATATAATGTGAAAGAGCACTCAGTAGCCTGACATTATAGTTTGCTTAACTTCATTAAAGCAATTTTATACTTTTGTGAAATTGTTACAAGTTTTAAAAACTGATACGCATACCTTCCTCGTTTGCCTTTCATATAAATATAAGGGCAGTTGGAGATGCCCGTGGAAATTGCTTGATCCGATCCATTAACCTCGCATCATCTAAAAGTGTAAAATGATGTGGTGTAATCACCATTTCCTCAAGCCCCGCAGCAGAAGCCAACAGATATCTTAAAAGCTCAGTTTCAGTCTCATAACCAGAAAAATTTGCAATTTCCACCCTTCTAAGTTGACGCAAATAATGGTCTGGTGTTTCTTGGGCTCGTATGAATTCTACAACAGTTCCCTCAGTTCTGTGGGCATGCAACTTCACAAAACAGGATGGATGAAATTGTATTAGTAATCTCCAGTGGAGGTAAATTCGAAAAAGAAATTAAACTAGAAGAACAATTACTCACAGTAACCCTTAGCATATGTAAGTTTGGAGAACTTCGTGCTAAGGAGAGAGCACAAGCAATGATGGTCCCGTTTTGAAAACCCATTTGCACGTGCGGAAGCAAAACGTTTCAGTTCGGTGCATATAAAAACAGGGGTGAGGGCAGAGTGATTCAATTTTTTTTTTTTTTTTTAAGCTCATGTGTGTGTTATGCTTTATAAACGAATGCATATGACAAGTAATAACATAAAGCAAAAAAAACAACACAATTTTTATAGTGGTTCGGACAACTCGTCCCCTACATCCACTCTTCCTTCATGGGGGCACCGACTTAACCAACCGGACTTAGTTTACCGTGTTAGTCCAACACCCAACAGATGTTTACCGAGTTCACACTCAAACGGGACTTATCACCCTCACGGGATTGCCTACCCTCCCTTTCGGGATTGCTAGATGTTTACCGAGTTCACACTCACCTACAAACTTAACCGACTCTTGAGTTTGGGTATAAGATTGTTTGGTTTCCAACTAGGTTGAGATTTTCCCTTACATTTGTTTAGCCTCAATGCTAAGGATGGGAAAATCTCTCTAAGCTTAGGATAGAGCATTTGTGCTTAGATCTAGGGTAGAACACTTTTGAATATATGTGTGTATTTCTTGCTCTCGTTCTATGGTGGGAATGCTTGATGATTTGGCTTGATGGATGTTTCAATTTTTCCACACACGATAATGAGGAAGAACTTGTATTTATAGTGTGGATTTGAATGTTACCAAGGAAGGTTACATTCAAATCCATACTATTCTCTTGTCTTTTTTTTGTTTTCCAGTCTCGTGTTTTAATCTAACGGCTATATTCTTGAGTTATCGATCCTCGGCTTCTTCAAACTCGAGCTTGTCGACTCGGGATTCTTGATTGGCCGGACTTCTCTTGATTGGACCTTGTCGTATCGGTATCGACACTTTCGGAGTTGATTGAGTTGATTCTTCTTTTCTTGAACAATCGACCCTCGGTTCTGGCGATTACTCGTTTCTCGGTTACATGATGACTTCTCTTCGATGACTTCTCTTCCGATCCGGTATCACAGATTTAGGTTTTCGATATCCGATTTCTTCTCGATTTGATCTTCACCTCACCGATCGAATCGATATAGCAAAGATATCGGTTTATCTGGATGATTAGTACATCTTAGTATATTAGGGTTAGCATATCATTTAGTACTTGATCGATCTCAATCACGATCTCGATCTTGATCATCTGATCATCTCATCCTCCTTACGATCTCCTTCTCTTACGATCTTACTTTCGATCTTGATCATCGAATTAAATGCAGTGCAATCACCGATCGATCGGTTCATTAACCTTTTCTTCACCCCATCCGATTTCGATTTCCGATCTTCCGATCAGGCCCGCTTCTTCCGATCGATCACCAGATCATCGCCGATTAATCATCCGACAGAACTTATCCGATCTTACTCATCACCGATCTTGAACTCATCGCAAACTCCGAATTCATCTTGATCGACTTGATCAAATGTCCTTCGCCCGATCTCGATCATCTTAAATGCGATTTCGTGAGTTCCCCCTCAATTTGTTATCTCGTTCCCCCTCAACTTGTTATCTGTAAATCAACTTCAATAACACAAGTTGATAATGTTTTGGCATAATTAATCAAAACTAAAATATCCCAACAAGCAACCTCCTTGATGCTATCCAGATACATTGAAAGATTAAGAACTTTGAGACTGTTTAAACTGTCAGCATAACGACTTGGTACACCACCAAGACCAAAAACCTGTACCACACTAAAGAATAAGTGCCAACAAACCACATGTTAAAAAGTGTACTTCATTACGGGTACATTTGATTTTGGATTACAAAACTGGATATGAGATTTCAAAATCTTAAATCTCGTAAAATAAAAGTTTTTAAATACACAACACATCTTACCCTAATATACCTATAAACCCTACATATACTATTTTTTCTCCATCACACTCTCCCTTATGACCCATTAATGCAAATATAATTTTTTTTTATCACCACTCATCTTCTATTTATCACTTTTCACACATTTTTTTCAGTTTACAACTTTCAATAAAGCTAACTAATCAATGCACAATCATTCACATTATAATTACAACCAACAATAATTATATAATAACAATACATCTTCACAAAAAGTTAAAATCCTACCCTAGTTAAATCTCACACCATTACTATTTATCAAGACTTATAATCCACATTTCAATCCACTAAATCTCAAACCAAACATACCCCACGAGAATAGAAATAGGTATCTCACCTCCAGTATGCATGGACGAAGATCCAGTTTCTCCAGCATAGGTGGAATATTAGAATACTTGAACTTGAAGCCAGTAGAGGACCGAATTCTCCTATTTTGAACTATGGGAATGGAATCATGGATAACGAAACTTCGGCAAGAACCGGAGATTTTCTGAAGCAAATAGTCTTGAGAACACCATGGAATGTGAAAAACCTGATACTTGGCCCTTGAACTTCAAATGCATCCAGTTCAATGCAGCCTACAAGCCTCACCCTTTCCAGAAGTGGGCTTTGAGAGATGAACTGTTCAAATGTTGCAGGGACATATTCTACTTCCTGAAAATCAAGCGTAATAAGCTTGCTAAATCCTTTGAATTCTGGTGGCGGCTTGAATATACATCGATAAAGATTTAGGTGTTTTAGGTTTTGGAATGCAAAGAAATGAGATGTTATTTGATGTTTATCCACCAAATGAAGGGTGAAGTCCTGAACTTGGGAACATGATAGAAGTAGAATCCATTGATCAATATCTGGGCTAATTCTAAACTTAAGGGAAAACTTGCTTATAGGTCCTTAATGATGATGCAGAACTTGATAAACAATATTTTCAACATAGTTATCCAAGAAGATGTGGTCATAAAGGAAATCAAACACAAGCTTCGGAATAGATGTCCATTTATACCTCCATTGTTTGGATAATATACTGGTCCTCACTGCTTCCTTCAATGGCAAGCGAGCAAGAATACTATCTATGATACTACTAGGCAGACTGCTTATGGCATCTTCACTCAATTTCATGCAACTTCCCATTTGACAAATTCACAAGCAATCCTGGACATCCAAAAATGATACTGGTCCCAAAATAATGATACTGGTCCCAAAATAATAAACCGTAGAATACGAGTTATCAAAAAAAAAAACTGTAGAATCATGAAATTAAATCCAATTTTGATAGCCTCCAAGGCTCTAATGATATAATTCACCTCCCAAAATAGATAATAGAGCTCTGTTTTTCTCAACTACCACACACCACGGCAACACCCCCTCCACCACTGAAAGAAAAGCACAGGATAGACCATTTTTCATTTCTGATTACAAAAATTAAGTGCCTTAATTACAAATTTCAAGAAACATAGAATTAGGTGCGGAATTAAACCCTAGTTCTTCCAAGAAGCAAAGCAAGAAAACAAAAGCATAAAATCATGACGGAAGTTAGCAGGAAGAGAAGGTACCGGATAGTGGGAGACTGTCACCGCCGGTTTGTGGTTCGACGCCGTCGAGTTTCAGTGAGGTATGCCCTCCCGAAAACGGGTACGTTTTATTTGGTTTTAATTAATGGATTTTGAAATTTGGTTTTAATTAATGAATTTTGAAATTGAGACACACTTGTATCTCATTGTGAGATGGGACATAAGTTGAATATTGATGATTTAATATTTTAAAAAGAATAGATGTAGTTTGTGCTAGTTTATACTCGTCTTATGCATGAGACATTGAGACCGTCTCATATGAATTTTTATCTTTAAAATTTGGTTTTAATTAACGGATTTTGAAATTGGAAATTGTGGAATGTCTTTTTCATGTAAAAAATGGCGGTATAAACCTTTTTAATTTTGATAAAAACTCATGGCTAGGCATTCGGGTGCATCGTCCATTCATAATGTATTTTAAAAGCGTGCAATTTGTTATGTTAAAAAGTGCGACTTATTTACACAGAAAAGTACAATTGTTAATATGAGAACATAGTTGCATGTTTCTATTTGGAATAGTTACACGTTTCTGTTTTGTATAGTTACACGCTTCTAAAATGCACTATAAGTGCACGGTGCACCCGGGTACACATGAGACCCACTCAAAACTCATATGAAACGGTGTACAACTAAGCACAAATTACATTCACCCCTCCTAAAGTGTTAAAGTATCAACGTCCAATTTATACTTCGTATCACAATGAGACGATCTCATACAAATGTATCTCTTTTATTTTAATTTTTTTTTAAGTATCAACTTCTACTATTAATCAATCTTTCTATAATCATTAAGTTTAATCAATTATTTAAAAGGATATTTTTTTGCAAACACCCCCGTATTCACTCTGTCTCCAGATAATTTTCATAGAGATAAGTACGCGTGTTAAGAAAGCGGAATAATGAGTAGAGTTTTGAGGAGTAATTTTTAAACTTTTCACTTATAAAGTAAAAAGATAAATTAAATTGTGTATAAACTTTCACACAATCTTTTTTCTCGTATTTTAGCAAACGAATCGTTTATTAGTATTTGAAAGGATAAAGTGACTTTTAAGGAATGATATGATAGATCTATCTCCCATCTATTATATGTCTCCTTAAAAATTATTTTATCATTTCAAATACTAATAAAAAACTCGTTCGCTAAAACACGAGAAAACAGTAAATGTGAAAATAATCTTGGAACGGAAGGACTATCATTTTATGTAAATTTGTAAATATTATAAGAGTAGAGTTTATGAGTGATTTTTTTTTTTTTTGGGATGTGAAAATAATCTTGAGACACTTCAATAAAGAAAGTGGGAAAATAATCACAAATAAAAGAGAGTATATATATATATACTAGCATGTAACCCCGGCAGCGAATTTTTTAGCGGGATTGAACAGAAAGTTTATAATACTATTTAAGATTAAATATTTTAAATAATTATATAGATTTTTCAGAGATATATTCTTTGAACAAAAATAATTAATAATTTTATAGTAAATTTTTTGAAAAAATATATATACAAACCTTGCGTAGATATGATTAGCTATAACTCTTTAAAATCCTTTAAACAATCCGATTTTCAAAGATTTTGTATAATAAATATTTGGCTGAAATTAGATGTTTTTTCAAACAAAGATAATTAATAAATTTTATAGTAAATTTTTTAAAATAAAATATTTAGCAAATTCGGAGTAAATAAATGATTTTTTTATAGATTTTTGTAAAAAATATGTTTAAATAATTAGATTTTTTAGAAATATTGTAAAATATATATTTGGCTTAAATTAAATATTATTTTGAACAATAAAAAGGCAAAGTATAGTGTGAACAAGTTTTACGGTGAAACTGGTTAAGGAGTGTGACTTTTATTACTAAAGAGTGTGATTTTTTACTGTAAATGGTGTGACGTTTTACTATAAAGAGTATTACTCATAAAAGTGAAGGGTGTGACTTATATTACTAAAGGGTGTGACTTATATTACTAAAGAGTATGTCTATAAAAAAAAAAACTCAATTTCACGGTAAACAAGTTTCACAGTATACCAACTCCAATAAAAATTGATTACTTGCTTATACTTGACACTTTGGCACATATTGAATTGAGCTCATTGCAAATCAAATCTGCTAATAATTTAAAATTCAATAGAAGATTTTTTTTCTAATTTAAAAATAATATTAAAATCTTTTAATAATTTAAAATTCATTAAAAGAAAACACAATATTTTTTCTAATAATAAAACAATATTATCATATATTCTCTGGTTTTTTAAGCTTTCTTAGAACAAAAGAACAACAACAATTATTTTAGCAAGTACGCATATTATTCTATACTGACCAATATTCCGTTGGAAATTTTTTACTACCACCATTAAGTTTGACCTCCTTCTCGAAGCTTTCACCTATAAATTGCATATACTTACTACTTAGGAGTTCATTATTAGAAAAGTATTTAAATTATATCAACTTCATTGATCTTTAGTTGGCATGACACTCCTCATCGCCACAATTGCAATAAACATTCATAACCCATGTATAACTCAATTTATTTACTTTAATACTCTCTGCAATATTCAAAACAAAATCATTAATTTAATTGCACAATTGCAATAAATATTCATAACCAATTTGTTGGTCCCGTTTGAAAACCCATGAATGCGTTAAATATCATGTAAAGTATATAAAATAGGGGTGAGGGAATGGTGATTCCAATTTTTTGTTTTTAAATCTATGTGTTTTGCTTATAATCAAATGCATATGACAAATAAGAACATAAAGCAGTAAAGAACACACGATCTTATAGTGGTTCGGAGTCCAACTCCTGCATCCACTCTTCCCTTATCAGCAGGGGCACCAACTTAACCAACTGGACTTAGTTTAACGTGTTAGTCCAACACAGTACAGGTGTTTAACGAGTTCTCACTCTCACGGGATTTATCTCCCTGACGGGATTGCCTACCCTCCCTTTCGGGATTGCTCAGATGTTTTAACGAGTTCTCACTCGCACCCAGAAAGTAAGCTAGTCCAACTAACTTACAATCATTGCTTAACAAAACTTAACCTAACTTTGTGGGTTTTTGGGTATAAGATTGTTTGGTGTCCAACTAGATTGAGATTTTTCCTTACATTTATTTAGCCTCAATGCTAAGGTTGGGAAAATCTCTCCAAGCTTAGGATATTACATTTGTGCTTAGATCTAGGGTAGAACACTCTTGAATATATGCAGTGTATTTCTTGCTCAGTGTTCTATGGTGGAAATGCTGGATGATTTTGCTTTGAAGCTCAATGGTGTTTTTCACGCATTTCACACTCTTCACACACTTAATTTGATGGAAGATCTTGTATTTATAGTGTGGATTTGAATGTTACCGTTGGAGATAATCACATTCAAATCCATACTATTCTATGGTCTACTTGACTTTTTCAGCCATTGGTTGTCTTCCCTCTCGTTGGTCCACGTCGGTGAATCTAATCTGGCTTATATTCTTGGGATCTTCCGAGTCTTGAGGGTTCTCTGAGTCCTCGAAATTCTTAGAATCTCGGGGATACTTTTACTCGAGGATTCTTGATTCGTGGACTTCTCTTGGCGGACCTTATCGATTTATCTCGACACTTTCGTTAACGCGAGTTCGACTCTTCGACTCGGACATCCCGACCTCGCCAGTCACTAAGACTGCCTATCGATCATCGTTAAGACACTAGGTTAAGATCGCCGTTAGTTGCATCGAGTCGTCTTATCCGATCTCGATCACGCCCCGATCTCGTCGATCTCCATCTGCTCCTCTTCGATCAACAACATCCTCTTCCGACCTGCACCTTCTCTTCGACTGGTCATCCGATCCGGTCTCCCCGATCATCCGATCGGTGATCTCGAGTCCATCCGATCGGTAACCGATTCTTCCGATCGGTGGCTTAGCTTTTCTTTTCTTCCGATTTTGCTTTCACCATCAAGAACTCGAACTCATCTTATTTATCCGATCTCGACCCGGTCTAAATCTGCAAAACCTCGTCTAATCTCGATCATCTACTTACGATTTAAGTGAGTTCCTCAACTTGTTCTCTCGTTCCCCCTCAACTTGTTATTTGTAAGTTAGCTTGAATAACACAAGTTGATAATGTTTTGACATAATTTATCAAAACTAAAATAATTTCCTCAATATCCACTGCAATATACAAACAAAACCAAATTAAAAAATTCATCAAATAGAAGAATTCCTATGAGCAGGAAAGAAGAAACCCTGCAATATACCAAAAAAAAAAATTAACAAATTTCTTGCTATGAACAGAAAAGAAGAAATCATTCATAACTAATTCAAAACTCAAATTATTTACCCCAATAATAATCCCTACAATATATAAAACAAAAAAATGAGAGTGATCCCAATGAACAAAAAAAAAACTCTAAATTTTAATTTAATTACACAATTGCAACAATCATTCATAACTAATTCAAAATTTCTTATATATATATATATATATATGTATATATAGTAGTGATATAAAACTCATTATCTGATTTTTTATGGAACCACATTAATGAAGTGTCATGTCAACTCATCATCCACATAATTAATTCTACTTAAATAAATTATAGAATATTTTATAATATACTATACCCTAAATCATGAACCATAAACCTTAAATCATGAATCATTCGGGTCGAGTGAACCATGAATCACTCAGGCAGGATTCGGTCTAGTCGTTAGGTTTTTTCAGTTCAATTCAATTTCTTTTATCCTGCCCAGACCCAACCCGACCAGACCCGAACCCGACCCGAGTGGTTCATGGTTCACCCTACCCAAATGGTTCATGGTTTAGGGTTCATGGTATACTTCCTCAGTCCCAACATTACTGCAACACTTGCCTTATTGGGACGTCCCAACATTACTGACTGCAACACTCCTAAAAATGAAATAAATATAATATTAATACACTCACAACAGTCTTATTTTATTCCACTCAAACCCACTTTTCTTGGTTTGCGGTACGATTTCTATGTTGCAATAATCATGGGACGGAGGGAGTAATATATTATAAAACATTCTATAATTTATTTAAGTAGAATTAATTAGGTAGATGATAAGTCTGACCGGTTGAACCGCTGACCGGTGGTCTGTCAGGTTCGATCACCTGTTCTGTTATCACTGATACATAATAAGAGTTTCCTGCATCTACAAATCAGAATATTATTCTACAGAATAATGGGAGAGCAGGGGGTGACATGGGTGAACAATCTCAATATGTAGGAATTGATGGATCCACTTTCACAGCGTATTGGTTAATTCCTCCAGCGACATTAATTATCCTCCTAAAACCCTAACAAAATTTTAAACCAAATTAATTAGAAGGATGACTACAAAACAAAATAAGCTGCAGAAATAGAAATGGATGTATAGGATATTTTGACAGAATAAATGCAAAGCACAAACCTGTGTTTGCAACCATTGGGCCATAGTTATTAAAGGCGCGCGCCAGGCACTCGGGGCGCCAGCCATAGCGCCTGCCATAGGCCCAGGCGGTTGGGATTTTCTGGGCGCTCGCCTGGGGGCGCCTTTCGGCGCCTTTCGGCTCCTTGACTCGGCAAAAGGCGCGCCTAAGGCGTACCTTGCGTACATCTAGGGTTTGAAATAAAAAAACATTTTTTTATTTGTCAAATAACATCAGAATAATAAAAAATACTATCTCTTAAGTCTTAATATTTAAGTGAATCACATCTAGGGTTTCAAGATTCACTTTTTATCAAGTATAATCGTGGGTATCTCTTTGAGGGATATAGATGAAAGCAATGAGTGGGTGGTTGGTCTAATGGAAGATGAAGATGAGTTGGTTCACCAAGGTGAAAATTTGACTTGGGGTATTGCTACAGAAGCCATGGTTAGGTTTACTAAGAAATTATCAAGGTCTTATGTTGTTTTTTCCAGGGATGCAAGGCGAGCGCCTTAGGCGCTGCTTCTCGCCTTGTGGCGCCTTGCGCCATTAATAACTATACATTGGGCAACTTGCATCGACCGCATACCATGATGGCACTGCATTAAACACAAAAATATGTAACTTTCGGAAGAATGGGGAAAAAAGGAAAAATAATTCTTTTAGTCTTGTCGACTTTCGCAGCTTGAAAATAGTGTTGTAAGTTTCAATTGTTCGACATTTTAGTCAAATGGCCGACTATAGGAGGTGAGACATCGAATTGACATTGACGTGCCAGAGTCTGATTTGCCCACTGACAGAGTCTGGTTTGTTAACTTAACAGGATGTTTCACTTCCTATAGTTGGCCATCAAACTAAAATGTCGAACAATTGAAAGTTATAGAACTATTTTCAATTCTTGAATGTCGAATGGACTGAAATCGAAATAGAGATAACTCATAGGACTAAGAAACTACTATCCCACAAAAAAATTATCCAAACTGCTACGTGGGACAAACATGTGAATGGTTAAAAGGAAGATGTAAGCAATCTGTTGGTGACGTTCAATAGCATATAGACATCCATGAACCTTAAAAAATTTCCATTTAGTCCCAGAAACTGAGTTCAGTAGCTTATATAAAAGTCAAAGTGAACCACTCAAATCAACACTAGATGTTGCATAAGGAGCAGCAAAATGAAGAAGCATTAGCAGGCAACAAATTCAGGTCCAGGAACCAAGCAACCATTCATTTTATGTAGTTTGAGGGCAGTACCAAAAGTAAGCAACAGTATCTTAGGCCAAGATTAAGTTTCATGACGTATGTGAAATGCAGTTACAATTATGGACTACAGTTATGTACATACCATAACATATGTATCCTTTTGTGGATCAAATTTTGTCGTAATTTCTGGTCCCCAATTTCCAAACTGGCGAAGAGGAAGAACTTCAAAATCTGGCAATGAGGCTATGGCCCTGTTTTAAATAGACACAATCAAATTAGGAAAACATATTTACCCAATGTACTAATGAAGGTTTTCAATAGTCATATCATCCCAACCATACTGCCTAATTTAATGATTTAGCTGAATTGCATCTTAATGAAGGAGGATGAAACTTACATTCTTGATAGTTTTAACGGTTCTTTAGATCATTTAACATTTTTCCGAACCGAACAGACCATGCATGTATTTGTATACTTCTTTTTGCTTCAAATATTTTCTACAACTTAAAAGGTAAGAGGACAGAAAATCATGCACGTACACTTCGTCTGGTTCTCTAACATCAATTAGTTGTGCCTCTTCAAGAAAAGATGGATTTTGCATTTTCTCATGGAGCTCATTAGGCTGAATCTGTCCGAGTACCGACTCCTCTCTGTATATTAAGAAAGAGAAGAATTAAAAAAAGGCAATCCACTTCTTTCGAGGACATATTCCAATTACATTTCGAAATTCAAATTGTACCTTTCTGATAGGACTTGCAGCAAATGCCACCCAAATTTAGTCTTGCACCTTACAACTTTGTTTAATGGAGAACTAAATGCAGCCTCCTCAAATTCTGGCACCTGGTAATTTTCACCATGACATGAGAGATTTGTCTACATTAAAGCTGTTACTAAATAACAAATTACAAGTCAATATATTGAGGTCATATGCTCTTGTTACAAATCATTGTCTATCCTTCTATCAGATGCTTCCAATGATTTCTAACCATATACATTATTTTAGTTTTATAACTCAACTTCTAATTTCTGTTGTTTACAAGCCAATCTTTATGAATAGCAAATATTTTGGCTCATAGGCATGAAACTAAGCTGCATGGTAATCTTCACTGCACAATATCAGAAGGCTAGAATTGACTGATTGCATACGTCAAAATATCCAAGGTAAAACAATTATTTAAGGTGTCATCCATAAAGGTAACTAGTAAGTGATTATTCTGCTTCCAAGTAGTTCAATATAAGACAAACATAAATGACATACCATCTGCCCCTTTATCACCCAACCAAGTATGCCCCCTTCCTCTTTCGATGGGCAGATCGAGTATTCCACTGCCAAGTCACTCAAATCCTCTCCTGAATGAGACAAGTAATTACTTACATCACCAAAACGATAAGCAGGAAGAATGAAACAACTTAAGCATTTGAAATAGCTGTAATCACAAAGAAAAGCAAAATGATGACATGATGTGATATGGTTGCTTAACGAACGTTCCCCAGATTCTACAAATACCGTCCTTGTACGTATATCCACCCGTGTAGCTGTAATGACAAAGAAAAGCAAAATGATGACATGATGTGATATGCTTGCTTAACGAACGTTCCCCAGATTCTACAAATACCATCCTTGTACGTATATCCACCCGTGTATGCTTGTTTTTCTAAAATTGCCAGCAATATATAGAACTCCTATATACCTATTCTATAGGGTGTTGCAATAATGTGTTTCCCATTTTCTGATCATCCTAGGTAGTATACAAAGAAAGAAATCTTGTACTGATTAAAGATAAAAGATACAGATACTAACCATTAGAAGCTCTTTTCTGCAGTTCAAGCAAAAGCTTCTGATCATCTTCTTTGACAAGCAAATGCTGCACTAACACTTCTCTTCCAGCTTCAGAGCTGCTCCCAGAGCTGAATGAAGCTGAAGAGAATACATCATTTGAACCATATCTACTTAAATCAAACAGAAATTGTTATTAATTAAAGAGAAAATGAAGCAGAAACTAGCATTTTGTACATTATTTCAACATTCACAAAAAGAAACTGAATCTCATGACTCATGGAAGCAGGGGTTTGACAGGGTTTTTTCTAACAATCACACTCAAAAACTCAAAATGCAAACTCTTTTAATCAGTACACTGCAAACCTAGAAATATATACATCG
Organism: Stenogyne calaminthoides; assembly: GCA_037126765.1. Classification (NCBI taxonomy): domain Eukaryota; kingdom Viridiplantae; phylum Streptophyta; class Magnoliopsida; order Lamiales; family Lamiaceae; genus Stenogyne; species Stenogyne calaminthoides. The sequence continues at coordinate 22,607,498 of JBBCBC010000014.1, read as the reverse complement.
AAAACCGCCACCAATTAATCAAGTTTCGGTTCAAATTAAAACAACCTGTTAAAGTTAAACAACACATAAAAACGCAACAATAATAATTAACGACGTAATTATCAATATCAGGGCAGTACTGAAAGCAGAGAAATGAAATTCACAAGGGAACATCAAAAAGATCAGATTGGAATATCAAAAATGGCATCGGGATCTGAAAGAGGGCATTGACAGACACAGACCTGCGGCTTTGAAGGTGCGAGGTTGAGCGGCCATGGGATTGAATTTCGAGCTGAAGAGATAATAGCTATGGCGATAAATAGAAAAAGAGTGTGTGGCTCTGTGATGAAAGAGGGGCTGAGGTATCCGCTGCAACGAGGAGGGGAAGTGTTGGCGAAGAATGAGGGAAGGTAGAAGAGCAGAGATAGGCGAATGAGAACGAGAAACAAGGGGGGAAAGGTGAAGCGACGAAGCTCGTAACATTGCTTAACGAGGATTTGCGATTTGCAGAGGGTAGAAGAAATGAAGATGATGATGGTCTGAGTTTGTTCGCCATTTGGGATTCTCCGTTTTATCCGGTAGAGCATAGTAAAAACTGGTATTACTTAACTCTCAGTAATTAAAAATATTTTATATTTTTAAATAGTGATAGTTTTTATATATAATAGTGATAGAGTTAATGTGTAAATTTAATTTACATGAATGTTACTATTTATTTGATAAAAAATTGTGTTATGTGTCATGTGTTATGTATAAAAATGATCACTGTTATATATAAAAAATATTATTATTGTGTACAAAAACTCTCACTATTTAAAAAATATTTTATATTTTTAAATAGTAATTTTTTTTTATGTATAACTGTTGGTAGTTATCTTATGTGGAAAATATATTGTGGCTGTGTTGATTGACAACTAAACAAAATAAAATACACGTGTGACGAGCACAAGTGCAATGTGGCGAGCACAAGTGTATGTTTGAAATGGAGAACACGTATGTGAGATATAACGACAACAAGGATTTGGTGGCCTGGTTAAATCGGGAATATTACGTGCAGAAGCGTCTTGCCGGGGTTATTTTATTAGTGATTTGGGTATGTGGCGAGCACAAGTATGATGTGGAATGGAGAGTGAATATCAAAGCAACATGTCGGAAAAAAAATCCCTTTCTCTGGCCCTCTGAGGACCTATTTATACTATTCTGCCAAGCTGGTGCTGGCACGGTGAGCAGGAGCTGACCTTTCTTACTCAACAAGATTGCAAGAGGTGTCGACACTTATCTTGTTTGTGCTCTCCGGGTCGACATCTGTCTTTGCATACTTTTGAAGACTTTGTCTTGTCGTCCAGGTGGCTTGGTCTTGTGTTCGCCCAGTGAGGTGAGCACCCTTACCTTTTGATTGGTTTCATGGTATCAGCCACGTGTTCGCCAATGTGGTTTGGTGTACACGGGCCTTGCCTTTGTTGGGTCTCCTGTCTTCTCTCCTCGTGCTCGCCATGTGGGCGAGCACGCGCTATTGTTATGGTTGACTTCGTGGTTGCTTGGATGAACCATCTAACAAGGTGGATAAACGATGGACCTTCTGGGGCTCTTCGAATGTCTAAAGTAAGTTCAATTCGGTAACTCGGATTTACTCTTGTTTTTACCCCCTGTTAGCCCGGCTTTTAACAGAGTACTTGTCTGTGCTGCGCCAGCGGTGACGTATCAGTCAGTCTGGCGACATATATAGTTTAGATAGGCGATGTTACCTTTGATATGTTGTGGTGCATACTGGCGGCGGCGCGTGGTGGTGATTAATTCGTGTTCACCCGTACTTTCGGTGGTCATCGTTAGGCTCGGGGCTGTTGTATTCTTGTCGTTGTGCTCTCCCGTCGAAGCGGGTTGAATTATGTCGGCGAAACTCTTTGCTAAGCGTCGGTTGATGGTGCTTGTTCGGTGGTATGACCCCGTGCTTTCCACCTATGCTGCGATCCCGTGTGCGTCACGGTTTGGTGTGGCGTTCTGCGTCCACTTGTAACCGTCGAGGCGGGTGTGGCCCGTGTTAAGTCCCGTTCATTTGGTGGACCGTGGCGGATGTGGTCTTTGGCCGATGGTGATCGGTTACAACAATAACATGTAACAGTGATAAAGTTCATGTGTAGACCTGATTCATAGGAGTGTTACTCTATTTATTTATGTTATTTATTTTATGGGATTATTAAGTAGGGAACTATACTCTTCTTGCATGGTTAATAGATGTTCAAAATATTTTCCTAAACCCCACAAGGAAAAAAACCACTGTGGACGAGGATGGTTACCCGTTGTACAAGAGAATAAATAATGAAATTACTGTTAGTAAAGGTGATATTGATTTGGATAATAGTTTTGTTGTACCATACAATCCGACTTTATTATGCCGATATCAAGCATATATAAATGTTGAGTGGTGCAATAAAAACCAGTCTATCAAATATCTTTTCAAGTACATTAACAAGGGTCCTGATAGAATGACGACGAATATTGATCATACTGGAGATGGGGTTTTTAAAGAAAAATCTATAGATGAGATAAAAGATTTTATTACGTGCCGATATATCTCATCATGTGAAGCCGTTTGGAGAACCATGGGGTATGAAATACACTACAGGTTCCCTGTTGTCCAAAGGCTTTCCTTCCATCTCTAATGAACAAGGTGGTGTTGTTTATGATAATGATTGTATTGATGATGTGCTTGATAGACCAACATCAAAACAGTGAATGTTTCTCGCATGGATGGAATGCAACAAAGATGAAAGATATAAATGGGGGAAAAAACTTACTTATGTGGAATTTTCATCAAAGTTTGTATGGGACAATAAAGAGCGTAAATGACATCCAAGGCAAAAAGGATTCTCACTAGGAAGATTGCATTATGTTCCTCCAGGTGCAGAAGAACGTCACTACTTGGGATTGCTCATTCCACACACTAGAGGAGCAACATGTCATGATGATATACGAACAATTTTTGGAGTTTTGTATCATAATTTCAGCGATGCTTGCTATTCACTTGGATTGTTAAATGATGATAGATAATATGTGGATGGAATATTGGAGGCAAGTTATTGGGCATCAACGCATTAAATGCAAAATTTATTTGCCATACTTCTTACTTCGTGGAGTATGTCTTCTCCAGAAGTTGTCTTCAATAAAACTTGAGAGTGTCTATTTGATGATATATTACAAAGACAAATGAAATATTTAAACATGCCAGGTATCTACTCAAAATTAAATACTTTAGTAATTGTTGGGATAACTTATGCTAGGATCTATCGGGATGACCTCATAAACACAAATTTAAATTAGCAATTATTACTAGCATGAATTAACCTAAGTGAATTCAAATAATAATTAATCCAACAACGACATGCAAATAATATTTCACGTAAAAGATCCAAGCATGCAGAATTTCTAGGAGTTTACGTAAACGTACCCGTTGGAGAGACGGTTTGAGACAGACAAGATCAAGTATCTGGATACCCACCAAAAGTCCTTGAGAGAATTCTGTCTCATCTAAAAGCTCGAGCTTGTAGAGAGGGTCGGGAATAATCTATTTATTTAATTTCCCTCAACACTCCCCCTCACTCGTAGGCCGAATCATTACCTCTGCTCTCTGGAGAGGAGGCCCAACAGAGTGGACAATTTAAATGGGTGGAGTGCTTCCACGGGAATCGAACCCACAACCTAGGCTCTGATACCATGAGAGAATTTCGTCTCATCTAAAAGCTCGAGCTTGTAGAGAGGGCCGGTAATAATCTATTTATTTAATTTCCCTCAACAGTCCTTCTCAAGTATTCCCAAGTCCTCGTTCAATAACCCCGGTGGAAGGTTCTCCAATGAACAATTTATAAAACAAAGGAAAAATAAATAATTGTTGCACCACCTTTGTGGATTTCTAATATTTCCAACACATAGGACACTAGTTGGGGATGAAAAATTCATCCCCTATTTATAAGTGAGGGAGGGACGAAAATTTGAAGTCAATTAGGGCTAGAAAAGATCTTTTCTTGATCTCCAAGAAATCTTGAATATATCCAATATATTCTTCTTTCTATGTGTATTTTTCCACAAAAATCTCACACCCTTATTTAGCCTTAAATTTAAAAAATTACAAGAAGATTTGCAAGATTGGATCTTTCTTGAATTTATGAGATATTCTTGTATTCCAAGAATACATATATTTCTCCATAAAATATTTTCAAGAAAATCAAGAAAATCTTTCTTACCATTCTGTTTATATTATTTTTGAAAATTATCACTTAAAGAAGCCAAGTGAGAGTTTTCTTGAATTTATGGGATAATCTTGTATTCCAAGAATACTTATCTCCTTTCCATAAAATATTTCCAATAAAATCTTATCCCTCTATTTCTTCAAAATTTCGAAAGTTTCAAGGAAAATAATGCAACAAATATTTAATTTATTTTAAGCACCTTTTATTTAATGGACTTTAATGGGGTTACTTGAGGGGCCTTTAGGAGAATTAAGATGGACCTTCCAATGGGCTTCTGAATCCAATATTGAGTCACAATATAATTCAGCCCATTAATATTAATTAATGCCACTATATAATTAATATTGCACTATCCAACTTAACCCATATTACGGTAATATGGCTCCCGATTATTATTTCCCATGTTTAAGATTATTTAGTCCATTAATTAATTAAGCCACTGAAAAGCTTTATATTAATTAATATCTTTATCCTTGGAGTAAGGACAACCCAACTTTATTATCCATACCGAAAAATTAATTCCACTTGCAAGATTTGGTATGATAAAGGTTCCGGGCCCACCAAGAAGACCAATCACGCAAGACATTGCAAGAATACGATTCTCTGTATTAATTTAGCAACTGTTGTGCAATTAATATTATTGCCCAAGATATAAGGTATCGAGGTCACAATAATTCTCTTCCCATTTATAAGTCAAAACAATAACTACTAATCGCACACAATCTTTATTAAGTGACAGAGATTAAGAAATCAACAAACATTGAGGTCTAACTCTTCATCCCTTAAGTCAGTGCGAATGAGTTTATCCTCTCTGCAGGTCCGCTTCAGCACATCAAATGCACTAGTGTAATCTTTTGGTCAAGACAAATCAATCTGAGCCTTACATATCAACCTCTACCAATAGATTGTTCGGATCTATCTAAGTTGTGAAACACGCACTCGTTTACAAGGCACTGTTAACGTGATCTTCTGTGATCTGGCATCACCACGTTAACTACAATGTAACGCGTGCTATGAATGGCTTGTAATAAATATATGTAACATTCAATCATATTTAAAGCAACAATGATAAATAATTTATTTCAGTAAATAAGTGTTTAATACATAGGTTATACAAAGTAAAAACATACTTTCACGTATAACCCCAACAATCTCCCACTTATACTCAAAGTCTGCTTTTAAGTATACTACAACATGTCTGATGTATTATACGGTGACATCTAATGTCACCTACATCAACCTAATAACATTTCTCCCAGTTATAGTCAAAGCAGATTGACAACGCTCTTGACACCCATTCCTTCCACATGTCTCTCGAATGTTAACTGAGGCAGACCCTTTGTGAATGGATCGGCTAGGTTGTCTTCCGACGCAATCTTTGCCACCTCTATATCTCCTCCCTTAACGATTTCTCGTATAAGATGGTATTTCCTTTCAATGTGTTTGCTGGCCTTGTGGGCTCTCGGTTCCCTTGAATTTACAACTGCTCCGGCATTATCACAGAAGATCGTGATAGTGCTGGGCAAATTCGGAACAACGTCCAAGTTCACTAGGAAGTTCTTGAGCCACACCGCTTCTTTCACTACTTCACAAACAGCTACATATTCGTCTTCCATGGTAGAATCGGCGATGCATTTCTGCTTAACGCTTCTCCATGTTACAGCTCCCCCCAGACAAAACACACTACCCGAGGTAGATTTTGAATCTAGGTTTGATTGGAAATCCGAGTCCGTGTATCCCACTGAAAATAAACTGTCTGACTGATAAACCAACATTCTATTTTGAGTTCTTTTCAAATACTTTAGAATGTTCTTAACAGTAGTCCAATGTTGATTTCCTGGGTTACTTTGATATTTTGCTACCATGCCTACGGCGTAGCAGATATCTGGTCTCGTACACAACATTGCATACATGAGGCTTCCTACTGCCGACACATAATGAATTCCTTTCATGTCATCTATCTCCCTTTGTGTCTTGGGACACATGTCTTTCGATAGATGGATTCCGTGCCTGAAAGGTACAAATCCCTTCTTGGAATCTTGCATGTTGAAGCTTGCGATAAGCCAATCATTCTTTTCTTTCGATCTCGAGTGATCTTGATCCCAAGAATATGACCAGCTTCCCCTAAGTCCTTCATATCAAACTGTTTTGATAGCCATACCCTTACATCTGACAAAACCTTTACATCGTTTTCGATGAGCAGAATATCGTCTACGTATAGTACTAGGAATACCAAGGCAGCTCCGTCACACTTCTTATAAACACAACTCTCGAAATTGTTTTGATCAAACCCATAAGATTTGATTACATGATCAAAACATTGGTTCCAAGCTCGAGATGCTTGCTTCAGTCCATAAATGGACTTCCTCAGCTTGCACACAAGGTATTCTTGGCCTTTTTCGATGAAACCTTCGGGCTGTTGCATATAAATTTCCTCGTCAAGACCCCCGTTAAGGAAAGCTGTCTTGACATCCATTTGCCATATCTCAAAATCTAGATGAGCAGCTACTGCCAAGAGAATACAGATGGACTTAAGCATGGCTACATGTGAAAATGTTTCTTCATAATCGATACCCTCTTTCTAAGTGTATCCCTTTTGCCACAAACCTAGCTTTAAAGGTTTCCACCTTCCCGTCCGGCCCTTTTTTCCTCTTGTAGACCCACTTGCATCCAATGGGTTTTACCCCACTGGGTGGTTCAACTAGCTTCCACACTTGATTATGATCCATTGAGTCCATCTCGACTTCCATCGCAGTTTGCCAGGATTCTGAATCCTTATCTTGGACCGCCTCCTTATAGGACCAGGGGTCTGATTCACTTTCTCCGGGGATCAAATCCGAAGATTCTCCTATCCCCATGAATCTCTCAGGTTGTCGGACAACCCTCCCACTACGACGAGGTTTCGATTGTGTCGGTGTGAAGCTTGGTATATCAACCTGTACAGTTGGTATAGGAGTTTGCCTTCTTATTTCTTTTAAGGTAATCTCACTTTTGGGCTTTCGATTGTTCATAAAGTCTTCTTCCAAAAATCTAAAGTGCATACTTAATACCACCTTTTGATCTTCGGGACCATAGAACATGCACCCTTTCATTCCCATGGGATATCCTATAAACATCCTTAGTTCCGAATGTGCATCCAGCTTACCGGCTTCCTTGTCTAGCACGTATGCCGGATACCCCCAAATTCTGAGGTGTCTCAGACTGGGCTTGCGCCCGGTCCACAGCTCTTTAGGGGTTTTGGGAATCGATTTGGATGGCACCAGATTCAGAACGTAAGCCGCCGTTTCCAAGGCATGACCGACTTTGGTAGATCTGAATAACTCATCATGGATCTAACCATTTCTAAGAGTGTTATGTTTCTTCGTTCTGCGACCTCGTTTTGTTGAGGGGTTCCGGGTGCAGTCAACTGAGAAACAATGCCGCCCTTATCTGACAGGTAGTTCAAAAACTTATCGCTGAGGTATTCGCCTCCATGATCAGATCGTAGAAACTTGATACTCTTTTCCCTATGATTCTCCACTTTGGCTTTGAACTCCTTGAATTTATCAAAGGTTTTCGATTTGTGTTTCATGAGGAAAATGTACCCGAACCTTGATTAATCATTGATGAAGGTCATGAAATACTCATAGCCACCTCTAGCTTTGGTTGACATTGGACCACACACGTCAGTGTGAACGATTTGCAACACTTCTATGGCTCTATTCCCCTTGGCTCCAAATGCCCTCTTGGTTTCGCAGGTTGGAAGTGGTTCTAACTGTAGGTCCGACAGCAAACCATCTTTCACCAACCTTTGGATCCTATTTAGATTAATATGACCTAATCTTAGATGTCATAGAAGTGTCTCATTCACGTTTTCTGAACATTTTCTCTTATTGCATGAAACAGTCGATGTGTTATAAGATGTATTTTGTAAGTGGTGTGCACAGTTGATAGTATAGAGATTGTTCCGTAAAGTTACATGACAAATAAACACATCGTTACGGTAAACAGTAACTTTCTTAGAAAAACAAACATAATATCCATCATTAAATAGTTTAGAAATTGAAATAAAGTTTTTACGAAAAACTGGAACGTAAAGAACATCTCTTAAAACTAAAATCTTGTCTTCAAAAGACAGGTGCACGTCTCCCACTGCTTCAGCTGCTACTCTCATAGCATCGCCCAGTGTGATGAGGATCTCACTTCCACTAAGTTGCCAGGTCAATTTGAACCCCTGTAATGTGAAACAAACATGATCAGTGGATCCCGTATCCATTACCCACGAGTGTGTAGCATACGCCGCTAAACAAGTTTCAACAACTAGCTGAGTAGTTAAGTTCTGATAAGGTTTGCAGCGGGGAAGACAAATCTGGTAAAGATTTAAGAATTATATTCCATTGATTATTTAAATTCTATTAGGGTTTCTGGATTACCTAACCACCGTTTGGTTCTGAAGATAGGCGTCCCAATAATCTCCTTATAAACATTGATCAGAAAGCTGGATTGTGCAACAGAACAAGATTGATTTCAACAAAGCTTGGAAAACATATAATAGAGGCCAAAATTATATCTGGAAGAAAAATATTGAGACCAAAATTATGAGATGTCGTGTTCTATGAGACCAAAATTGCATTAAACTCTATCGAAAAGTCTTGCATGGATGGAGACCAGGTGTTTTGTCATGTCTATAGGAGTGCCCTTTCCGCCAAGGTGCCAACCTTGACCTCAAGTCAATGGAGGAGGATAACATGCCCAACTTATTAATTAGGGCAATTAGAAAAACATATCATACAGTCATACTCATGGTTTCATGGTGGCACATGAGGCGCATACAAGTCGTCAAGGGGTGGTATATATTATCCAAAAAAAATCTGATATGGGTGACATTTTTCCAAAATTTTGAAATTAATTATCATCCTTGCAAACATATTTACATACAGAAGGCGCATATATAATATCGGTTTCTTAGTGGCCAAAACCTGGCAAACCATAACCCAAAAAAGGTATTAGGAAAAAGTTTGTTGTAAAATATGGGATAAATGCTTTAAGATACAAATAAATTTGTCTATGAAAATATAAATTGTCTAGGGAATTTTATGTCTAGGTAAGTTTGTTTAGGGAAAGTGCAAATATGTAAACACTTTGTTCGTAAGTAATTTGTTTGTTTACTAAAAAATTCGTAGGCAAGTTAGGCAATTCTCATTATTTAAAGATCGAATTATTTTTGTTGAAAAATTTTATAGCCATTTGAAAAATTTCGTTGATAATTTTTTTTTTTTGAAAACAAAAAATTATGTGCTCAATAAAAATTAAACTAAACCAGCGACCAAATACACTTTATTTTCTTATAATGTAAAATTTTTAAAATAAAAATAGAAAATTGATACAAGAATTGTGTAGTGCAGGGTTCGCATAGTAAAATAAAGTATTTTGGTGTTGAAAAGTAGATTTGGGAGATCTGATTCAAGAAAATGAATTAAATAAATAAATGTCCAACGGATAAGCATTTTTCTGGTGATAGCATCAGCTTTAATCCAACACACTGTAATGCTTCATGACTTTTTTTTTTTTGACAGGGTCATGCTTCATGACTTGATTATTGTCTAAGGGGCATTTGGTTCAATTTGTAATATTGCATTTGGAATATGTTCTATCTCACATTTTACATGGGATTGATATATCTCTCCATGAAGGGATTTAATCCATTTTCTATCCAAACTTGAAATATATCATGGACCCCTATCCTACAAACCAAACGGTGGATTAGTTGGGATTAAAATCATAATCCTAACATATCCCGCGAACCAAACGGGACCTAAGGGGACTTCAATCAATGTTACCATTAAATTAGTTTAAAGCTTCTCTAATTCTAGAAGACTATTTAATTAACTTCAGCTCGAACAAGCGTTTCTATCGCCTCATTCACTACCTCTCCACTGTCGAAGCCTTCATAACTCGGTCAAGATATGAAGTACATCTGCGTAAGACAGAACATAATTTGGACATTGATTCTTTAACACTTGGGGGGGGGAGGGGAGGTGGAGAAGGATATTATTTTGTGTTGAATTATACTCCGTCTCATGTATAAAATCGCCTCATATAAATTTTTGTCTCAAGATATTATAATATGTAGGTTTGGGACCTACTAATGTGTTTCTAAGCAGCAATGCTTCCCGGGAATAGACAAACAGTAGCTCTTGAGTATAAAGTGGCCGATCCAGTTTCCATCAGTTTTGTATTTGCGTTTTGCCTTTTTAATACCCATTGGACGTTAAGAACCTCCAGATGCTGGACCATCATTATGTAGGTTCAGGGGAAATTCAGACAATCCTGGAGAATTTGACATCGACGACTTTTGGGTTAGTAATCAGATTGTGATGAGTCATAATTGTTGGAATTTACTTGCACGTAAAACAGTTACATATGCGCAACGGATAAACAGATTCACCAACAACGAATAACAATCACATAATTTAAATAATGGAATACGTATAAAAGAATTCTTACAGTGTTTCGTAAGCAATCTCCTCTACTATGGTATTCACGTAACCCTCGTTCACAAACTTGCATAGATCTGTCAGTGTTGAATCTCCAGATGAACTTGATAGGAAAATTCTATACTAAAGATTTTATGGAGAAAATAGTTTCTTGTGTATTTTCTTGGATCCCCAATGACTCATATATATATAAGTGTTACTTTGCTTAAAACCTAAGCAATTTCCCAATAAGAAATAAAAGCCAAAATCCATCTTGAATTAAATTCCATAGATTTGTTACCTTTTATATATTTTCCTACAATAATATTCCTTATATTATTTTGGGTTTTCTATTTAATTAAATAATAATAATAATTCCATATAATTATTATTATATTTCTCCATAAATTAAATATTAAAATCAAATTTAATATTTAATCAACCAACTATAATTTGTAAACGAGAGTTACTTGTTGTGTGACCCATAGACTCTCACATATCGAGCGGTTAATAAAACTAACAGTCTTAATTAAATCATAGACAATAAATCTAACAGTCTCAATATATAGAGGAATTGTAACAACCTGTAAAATGTGGGCAATTATGATAATTTCCTTTCATTCACGAATACCCGATTAAGTTTAGAACATGATGAAGTGTCTATTCAAATAACTTAATCATATTATCTCATTTTACTAACTGATCACGTATGTCACATTTGGACACCATTCCAAATGTGACTTGCATTAGCCAATGACTAACGATCAAATTAGAATGAGAAGACAAGCATTCTCTCTAAATCTACTTTGAGAAATGAATCATTTTCTTGGATCAACTACCACACACATGCATTTCGTGATGAACCCAATTCATGTCATATCTACCCAAGAAAGGTGCAAGCGTCAGTCATGGTCAAAGTTCATCATTCCGCACATGTCGTGCGTATTGACCTCAAGTCAGATGAATTTTACACACCTCCCACTAACCGATACACCAGTAGACACTGAAGTAGAATTACATTAAACGGTTTCTCGGATGGGTATATCAATACCCTCTAAGGTATCTGTGCATCCATCATGAGATACCTAGTATCTCGTAGTAAGTGAGAACTACAACACCCTTTAAGGGTATGATGCAGATCGCACAACAATCTCAAATGTATCATCAATATCTCATTCTTGATGATTCTCGATTGAGGCTAATTGAGAACCATGTCTAAGTCATCTAAGGATGACATAGGTTCATGGGAACACATACATGAATATTTGCAAACAACCAAATGCTATATTCAAGTGAGTATAGTGCCAGATTTTAATATTAAATAAAGAAATAATATTAATGACTGAATATCACCAAGTATTATGTCCTTATAAATGATTGTCTCTAGGACATCAATACTAACAATAATTTCCACTGCATGGCATAAGCGAAGGTAAGGTGACACTGGACGGTTTAAGCTTGTCAAGGTCTTTTAGTTTTGACCAGACCTGATCAAACCTCCAAGGTCCCCCAGTAGATAACTTGAACAATTCTTTTGCTTCATCCATCTCCAAATAAGGGTACGTATCACATTTTAGAATGAAAAATGAGGATTAAAATTTATATAAACCAACTACTTACAATGTCTTTCTTTGAAGCACCGCTCGGGTTTCTTTGTTCCACTTGATTAATGCATCCGCTAAATTTATTCGCTTCTTTTCTTATGTTTTCCCATCGGCATTGAAGGGCCTTTGTGATACAAGGCTCTGTTGGTGGACTGATTATTTGCCTGTTGTAGCTTGAAGTTACTCGAGACTACAAAGTATCATTGGATTGATTTTTGCCAATTATAGAATTCTGAGAAAATTTAATATAACAATCCACTATGAGGTTGTCCTCCGAATTTATGAAAGAAGCACCACATTTAGATGAATTCATTTTTTCAATGTTGAAGATATATAGTTTTGTGTTTGTATATTGTTTGTAAAATTTTATGAATTAGAGCTTGTATATTGTTTTATGAACCGGGTTTTGTTGAGATTCATACACTTTCTCTCTCTACTCTCTAGGAAGAAGATGATGAAAGTTTTGCTGAAAATTTTTGTTGTGTTTGATTTTTGTGCATAGGTTCATGTATTCTTGCATATGTTCATGTATTTTTGTGCATATGTGCATGTCGAAGATATGTAATTTTTTGTTTTTAAATATGTAAATTTTTGTAATTTTTTATTATAAATATGCAATTTTTTAAGTATAAATGAAATAGAGTCTCTCACTATAAGGTGCAAAACATCGTTAATGAAATATTATACATAACACACTATAAAGTTCATGTATTTTTGAATATGTGGATGTCAAAGATATGTCAATTTTTTGAAAATGAACCTTTTCTTCACTCCCCCTTCCTCTCCTATTTTTTGAAAAACTCCAAACCCCCTATTGTAAAGTTTTCACCCGGAAAAGAAAGAGGAGGAAGAAAGGTATAGTGATTTGATGGGTGTGGCAGATTTTGTTGGGAGGAGCTGAAAAATGGTTCAAAAATGGGCTCATTAAGGGCATTAAAGACATCACAACCATCCATTTGCACCTATTAGTAATGTTTTAAAAAGGTTTCACTTATTTGTAATAAATCACTTATGGTATGATTGGTATGATTGAATAAAATTGCAGCTGAATGGAATGAATTCATGAATGGAATGAAGGTCTGAATGGAATGAAATTGGAATGATCATTCTTATGATTGGTATGATTCAGAAATGAAATATAGGTATTGGTGAATCTACTTTTTAATTATATTTAATAATTATTAAAATTATACTTTAATATTATTATTAACTATTGAAAATATTTTACACATATATATATTTAATATATTATTATTGTTAAATTTTTATTTATTATTTAAATTTTTTTAAAATAATATTTTTTATAATTGCAAAAATAATATTTTTTATTGTAATAAATATATAACTTTAGTATTATATGTTTTAAATTATTTTGGAAAGTTTGAGTTAATAATAACTTTATATATTTTTTAATATTTTTATTAAATAACAATATTTGTTATTATTAATACTCCCTCCGTCCCATAAAAGCGTGCACACCTACTTTATTATCGAGTTTTTGTGAGCGAGTTATTTATTAGTATTTCAAATGATAAATTGATTTTTAAAGAGGGGTATTATAGATCTACCTCTCATCTATTGCACGCATCTTTAAAAATTATTTTATCATTTCAAATACTAATAAAAAACTCGCTCGCAAAAACACGTGAAAACAGTAAACGTGCACGTTTCTTTGGAACGGAGGTAGTACCATATTACTAAATAATACTAATATTTATATTTTTATTAATATATTATTGAGAATTGCTAAAATTTACATTTTTTGAGATATAGTATTAATATTGAAAGTTTTATATTATTTATATATTTGAATATTATTATATTTATTATTATTATTGTTGGAGTTTGTTATTATTTTTATTAAATACTATATTTTTTTAATAAAATAATATTATTAACTTAGTATTATTATTGTTGTTGTTGGTAGAAGATAATATTATGAAAATAAAAAATAAAGGATAATATTATTTATGGAAAAAAAATTCATTCCTCAAGATGTGGAATACATAAACCCATGAGGTATGTAAGGAATCACAATTTCTTTATTTTTGGGAATGACCATTCCTAATGGAATGATGATTCATTCCAAAAAATTATACCAATCATTGTATTTGGAATAGATTAAGGAATGATCATTCCATTCTCAATCTATTCCAACATACCAATCATACCCTTAGGATTACACCTATTAGTAGCTCATTCTTAAGGGAAGATGCACACACATTATATAGACCATGAAAAAAGTGAGAAGTAAACTTGATAAGACAATTTATTGTAGAAAATAATAGACATTGGAAAGTGAACCCCAATGTGTTGGCTTTATAATACAATTGGAAATTGAATGTGTAGGAAATGTGAGCCCCAATGTCTTGACTTATTATAGTAATGAATGTGCATGAAATGAACCCGTGAACCCACTTGATAACTTATCAGAGTAATAGTAAATGCATATTTTGAAAAATGGGCCCTGAACCCCAACTTATCATAATAGGTAGAAAATAAAATTATTGGAAAGTGAACCCCTGACCAATCATGATTTGATCGTGATAATTCAATTCAGAATTCTATAACTAGGGACACGAATAACTTGATCAATGATTCATATTTAAAGAGCTGAATTTTGATTGTGATAATTCAATTCATATACGAATAAGTTGATCAACGATCCATATTTAAAGAGCTGATTTTGATTGTGACAATTCAATCCAGAATTCTGTCACTAGGGATACAATAATTGGGGTAATTACATGGGGTACAAAAAAACCAACCCCTCTAGCTAATATATACAAATTGTAAAAGTAGGTTTGTAAAATATCAAATGTGCCCTTCCACACTCTTTTTCTTCCCATCTATCATATCCTTATCAGACACATATGTATACACATATCTTATCAATAATCTCTCTCTATCTAAATAATTTAGCCTACTACACTCTTGATAAGTCGAGTTTAATGAGTTTTTATTGAGTTAATTATAATCATTTTGTGGTTATTAATTTACTATTATTTTACTTTTGCTTGACTTATTATATTTTGGTCTCGATACTTTGATTTTGTGTTTTCTGTGGATTTCAGGTTGTTTTTAGAGTCCTTTTTAGCAGGAGAAAATTTGGAAAATTGGATGCAAGTTGTTGGGGTTATACTGGAAAGTATGCTTTTTACTTTGTATAACCAAAACCTGAATTTCTTATTTATTCTTGAAATAAATTATTTATCAACATTGCATTAAATATGATTGAATGTTATATATATTTACTGCATACCTATTCAATAAAAAGTACGTGTTACATTGTAGTTAATTTGGTGATACCAGATCACAGAAGATCAAATTAACAGTTCCTCGTAATTAAGTACAAATTCATATAATATTTTGGCTTAATATTAAAAATTCATAGCCCATTGGAGGTCCAATCTTAATTCCCCTAAAGGCCCGTCAAATAGCCCAAATTAAAGTCCAAGGAGAAGAAAATATTATTGCCTAATTTTTCCTAGAAATTTTTGAAAATTGTAGGAAAAAGAAGAGGAAAGATTTTCTTGATTTTCTTAAAAAGATTTTATGGAAAAAGATAAGTATTCTTGGAATACAAGATTATCCCATAAATTCAAGAAATCAAATCTTGATTCTTGTTTCGTTGTATTTTTCGAAAATCTTGTAATAAAGGGAAATGGGATTTTGTGGAAAATTTTAATTATGGAGAAAAGAATATATGAGATATATTTAAGATTTCTTGGAGACCAAGAAAAATATTTTCTCCTTATTTTTCTACACCAAAAAATCGGCCACCCCTTATGTTATAAATAGGGGATGAACTTTTCATCCCCAAGGTAATTCCATGTGTTGGAAAAATTAGAAATCCACAAAGGTGGTGGCAAATATTTTTAGTTTTCTCCTTTATTAAAACCGTTAGTGAGAATCCTCCCACCGGATTACGTTCGTGGACGTGAGACATATTTGAGAAGGTACTTTGGGTTGATCCATCGTCTCAACGGTTGTCTCTACAAGAGGTATGTAATTACGTAACTCCTAGATTCCGCATGCTTAGGATTTACGTGAATTACGTGTACGCATGTTGTTGTTGCTTATTTAATTATTATGTTGAATTAATTTAGGATTGATTAATGTTAGTAATTAATTGAATAATTTAAATATGTATTTAAATACACCTCGAAAAGATCCGGGCACCCCATATTTCCCAACACAAGTTACATGTAGACCGGAACCATAGAAACATGCAAACAATGGACAAATCGATCGAGAAATCGAGCACAAATATCGCCCCATTCATTATCATTCATTGCCATCATCAATACCAATGGCCAAAGAATACGCCATGTGAACAAGTATCAAGGAGGCCATGAATGAGGGTCTTTATTCTTGCAAGATTTAAGGCCCCTTGGAGCACTATATAAAGTCTCACCTATTGGGCATTTCATATGAAATCAAGGGAGAAAGGAGAAAACAATTGGAGAGAATTGAGAGATGCAAGTGTTTGTTTATTTTTATTTTATTTCATTAGCCACGTTTAGTGGTTAATTTTATATTCTAGCTTGAGGTGAGCCGAACCTTGAATGTTTTGATGTTTTAATTAATTAAGTATCGTCTTTCTTGCTTAACTCATTTTCTTCGTTATTTAATCTTATGCTATGCATGTGTAATTAATTGAATTATTATGTTTGGCCATCCAAATATTTCTTTTGATTATTTCTAGCTAGATTACACTTTATAAATTCATAATTGTTATAATTGTGTAATTGGAGTAGCAAAGAGGGCAACCTTGGGATAACGAAGTCTAGATTGTATGAAATGAGCATCTCGTATTCATAGTCTAGTTTGTCCTATTATTTTGAATCTTTAATGCATTCTAAGAGTTGAATCTCGAATACATGTTTTGAGGCTATTCTTGGAATAGATTAATAAGAAATCGTATTTCTTTATGAATTAAACTTAAGAAATAATTCGAACTAGTTTGGTCGTACCACTGGTTTAGGGGCAAGATTCGAGTAAAGTTAAGGATTTCGTATATTGTTTAATTAAAATAATCGTTTCATTCAGGGGGAAAGCAATTCGAGAGCTAGAAATTCAATTCCATTGTATTTTTTCTTTTCATTAGCTAAGTATAAATCAATCATCCAAACCCCCCTCCCCATTTAATTACTGTTTTAATACACGAATTATAAATTGAATTTCTCTATTCCCTATGGGATCAACCCTTACTTATCCTACTACACATTAGTGGATTAGTCAAGGTATTAATTTATTTTTGGGTGTCGGCGACAACACACCAAATTTTGGCGCCGCTGCCGGGGAGTAGTTGAAATTTCTTTTATTTTTCGTGTTTTTTTTTCTGTTTAAAAATTTTTTTAAAAAAAATCTCGCTTATCTCTATTCTTTTTTTGCAATGTATGATCTATGGTATAATAATCATCAAAGCTCTTATTTCTATGATAATTATTGGCAACGAGACCATGATCAAAGGCCTCAACTATTTAAAAATTATGAGAGGAATTATGATTATGGTGGGTGGGTCAACCCTGGGCAAAACTCTGAACCGTCATTGGAAGATTTGTTGAAAATTATGGAGTTGAACATGTTAAATTTTCAACAAACAAACCAATTGGCACTTAGGAGTTTGGAGGATGAACAAGATAGTGGTGAGAGAAGCTTAGAGCCGTCGTTGGTAGAATTGGTGAAAATCTTAGAAACAAATACTAAGAAATTCCAACAATATGTACGAGCAACCACGAAGAACCTAGAATATGGGCAAAAGAACTTAGTGTTTCAGGTGAGTGAAAATCAATCAAAAAATGTTCCAGAACCTAACCAAGATAGGATGATTGAGAAGGAGATTGAAATAGAAGAGGAACAATATTATGGAGAGTTTGATAATAAGACTGACATAGGAGTTGAATATGTTGATCTGGAAAAATCTGTGCAAGAAAATCAGTCTGCAGATACAGACACTGAACCTATCAGTGTTAAGGAACCTCCAGTGGAAATTGAGGTAAGTTCATGTGAATCGATTCTTATTATTTCTAATCCCTTCTTATTTCCTTTTAGGGTCCAGGAAGATGAAAACAAGGTTAAGGAACATGCTTTTGATGTATATCGGATGGACGCAATTCATATACCTTTCTTTGATCTGATAAAGTTAATTCCAAGATACACCAAATTCTTGAGCGTACTTTGCACCAACAAAAGATGGTTATCTTGGAATGGAAAAAAATTGATGGGAGAGAGCACTCATTCTCAAAGGAAGATGCCACTTGATGTAAAGGATTATTTTACTCCTATTACGTGAAAGAAAGAATTCCTAAGTCAAGCCAATGACAATACACAAAGGCACTGATTGGGAGGCAACCCAATATATATATATATATATATATATCTTTTTATTTTTGTTTTTCTGTCTTGTTTCTAATTCTCTCTCCAGTGTTCTTATTTTTGTTCCCAGGTTTATGTGCTGTAGTAGAATTTTAAAGTGTGGGCTTGGAACTTAATTGGAAAGATCATTTTTTTGTTCACCCACACAATGAGACCCACACGGTTGCTCAAGGAACAACGACCCTTCCCTAGTTCTTAACATTCGGTAAACCTGCTCCCTTTTATTCATTCCTTATGCTTATTTGTTGTATATTTAGGCTAGGGACTAGCACGTGTTTAAGTGTGGGTGGGGGGGGTGAATTATACTTTGAAGGGGTTGTTTGATGTGAGTTGATATTTTAGTGTGTTCTATGCATGATAGTTGGATACTTATTTATGTTTTTAGTGGCTAAATTTTTTTGTTAAATATGCTGAATTTGTAAGTTATTTGTCTTTATTGATAATGAGATTTAGGTTCACGTATTAGTCACAAAGTTGAGTTAATTTTTTGTTTACTTAGCTCTGAAGTAACCCTAAGATGCTTGCACTATTGGTGATGTTGTCTTAATTTTCTTGATGAGTTAAACAACTTGAGTTGGTGTCTTGAGTCGAAAATAAGTTTTTGAGGGTTGGAGAAAAAGAAAAGGTGTTTAGTCGAAAAGAATTTTGAAAAAATAACGAGAAGCCGATACAGCTGCCTACTTTCAGGGGTTCAAGTGAAAAATAAATAAATAAATCAATAAGAACTGAACTAAAACCTGAAAAGTAGAGTGGAGCTGCGAGACCTCGTTAAAAAAAAGAGCAAGAATAAAAGCCGAAAAATTCCAAGACAGGAATAAAGGCTAAAAAAAAAAAAAAGAATTTGGAGAAAGACCCTACTCAGACTGTTAACTTTGAAGGAAAAAAAAATCAATTGAAACCATGGTTGAGTGTTTAGGGTTTATAGAGGTAGCATGAGTAGCTAATGATTGATGATACTTTGTGTTTGATTGTGGACATGAGTCTTGGTTATCATTGAAGAACATACAGTTTATAAATTTGGCTCAGAAATTCGGTTACGAGGAATATAGATGAGTGTTTTAACTATCTTTGGTTTGAACTCTCGAATGTGCAGCGGTGGATGTGTGGGTAGTCTTTTCTTTTTGTGGAGTAATTTTTGGGCTTGAGGACAAGCAATTGTCTAAGTGTGGGGGTATTTCTTTCTAAAATCATTTCAATTTAATTCCTCTATCAACTGAAATTAGGCAACCCACCGAGGACTGCTTCCTCCTCCCCTCTCAAACTAGTTTTCAGGCAAGGTTCATCGTTGAAGCCGACGGAAAAAGAGACAACGGATCTGGAGGATGGTGGTGGCAGAAGGCGGATATGTGAGGATGAGTCTGTGGAGGCAGTGGTGCTTCGTCTTCCACGTCTGCGATTTGTTTTCTAATCTGGTAGTGGTGAACGATTTTGAGAGCCAGAGATGGAGGGGGCAGGGAGGGTGGTGGAGTGGATCTGTACAAATCCATTTTGGTGGTGTAGATGGTGTTTGACGGAAACGGTGATGAATTTGTATAGATTCGCCATGGTGGAAGGTGAATGATGGTTACGGTGGCGGAAATGCGATGCATGACGACAGTGGGGTTTTCGGGAGGGGATGGCGGTGGATATAGGGATCTGTTAGAGATGGTGGCGATGGAGGTGTCGGCAGAGATGGAAGGGATGGCTGTGATGGCGGTGTTGGGGAGAGTGGTGCAGGGGATGGAGGTTGTGGAATGTACAAGACTGTAAAATTTATCATTTTAAATTTAAGTCTGCCTCAACTCAATTGTTTTTTTTCGAAAATCCAAGAACTTGTAATTATTAATTACTCAAATTGGGATTTAGTTAATATATATACTATTGTTCTTTTAATTTGGAAGTAGAAGAAAAACATTTGTTCTTTGATTTATGATATTTAAGGAAATGTTTTTGTATTAGCGATATGAGTTTATTAATTTAAGCTAGGATTATATCTGTTTTATAGGTTGGTGGTTGTGGTTGGTCAGCGAAAATGGATGTTGAGTATTGTTGGTCCCGGTGCAAACGAGTCTCACACGCGTGTATATAAAGGAGGAATACGTGTTCGATGATTTTTAAAACTTTTTTTTTTGAGGTCGATGATGGTCGTTATCATGATAATTTTGCCACGAGAAACACAAATCATACTGAAATCGAAAGTCTCTTGAGACAATGATCTGGCGACTTTTCGAAGCTTGTTAGCCCCGATCCACAATTTATCAGAGATCCTGAGGAGCTTAGATCAGATAATTATCTTACTGAACACTCAGAAAAGTTAGTTAAGTTTGGTAACTATCTGTTCTAGCTACTCAAGTGTGTGGAATGGTTGGCCCCAAGTTTATACTCGTTTTAGCTTTCCTGAAAAATCTTTTTCCTTTAATAAAACAGTGATTAAGGCCGTGATCAATTTGATGCATGTTCGATGGATTGGTTCCAATCAATATCGAAGAAAATCAACTTCGATTGAAAAACATGAAACAGATATAATGCAGTACAAAAAGCAAACAATACACCAATTATAGTGGTTCAGAGGCTCAAGCTCCTATGCCCACTCTCTCTGATCTTCAGAGAAATTCCTTAACCACTTCCTAAAGCTTTCTGGCTAACTCACTGTAGCTTACTCACTTTTCTATCTCGAAGGTTTTACGGGTGACTCACTTTGCAGACTTACTAACTCAAACATACACAAGTGTTGAGACTACCACAAGTAGCTTACTAACTTCTTTCTCTAGAGTTTTTCGAATCGACTCAACGCAACTTACTCACTCTTTACAACTCTAACTCACCAACAAATCACACGCAAACTACCTTAACAAAGGGTTTGGGTTTTGGGTTGGTTTCCAACTAGGGTGAGATATCCTTTAAAATGAACACAGATGCAAAGGATATGATATCTCTCTAAGATTAGTATATAACTTATCAAATCTAGGCTTAGTGAATGAGCTCTCTCCAATGTGAAACACTTGAGAAATTCTAGGGTTTTCGAGTGCTTCAATTTGCAAGAATACGAAAGAGCTCTTGAGTTGCTTGAAATTTCCTGTAACCTTTCAATGTAGAAGGTCACTGGTATTTATAGGCAACTTCTCCAAAGGTTACTCTTGAAAAACTATCCATTGGAAGAGATAGCATCAAGGGTTTCCTCTTCTGGTTATTGATGAACGACTATTTTTGGGTTTGTTGGTCCCGATTGGAAAACCCATTTTGCGCGTGCGGAAGCGAAAACATTAAGTTCGATGCATATAAAAACAAAAGGGTGAGGCGGAGTGATTCTGATTTTTTTTTTTCATTTTAAGCTCATGTGTTGTGTTTTGCTTATAATAAAATGCATATGACAAGTATAAACATAAAGCGAAGAAAGAACACCTGCGATTTTATAGTGGTTGGGGAGTTCAACTCCTACATCCACTCTTCCTTATCATCGGGGGCACCTACTAAAACCAAGCTGGACTTAGTTTAACGTGTTAGTCCAACACCCAACAGATGTTTACCGAGTTCACACTCAAATGGGACTTATCACCCTCACGGGATTGCCTAACAACTACCTCACTTCACCATGGGGTTTGGTTTTGGTGTTGTCTCCAACTATGGTGAGATTTTCCCTTACAATGATTTAGCCTCAATCTTGGGTTGGGAAAATCTCTCTAAACTAGATACATCGTGGGTTGCTTAGGTTGGGTTCTAGAACACTCTTTGAATATATTTGTATATCTATAGACTTGTGTTCTAGGGTGGGAAAGCTTAACTCTCTTTGGCTCTGTAGCATCGTTGCTATCTTCTCATTTCCGCTTTCCACTCCTTGATAATTAAGGAAGAACTTGTATTTATAGTGTGGATTTGAATGTTACCGTTATTCAAATCCATACTATTCTCTGTAAGTTCTGTAGCTTTTCCAGGCTGGTTGTCTTCCTCTCATTGGTCCACGTCAGCTGATTCTAACGGCTATATTCCTCAGATTCCTCGCCTTGGAATCATTCAGATTCTCTTAGTCTTGAGATCTACTCGAGCCTTGGTATTGACTTCTCTTGATCGGACCTTATGTCGTCGGTATCTTGACACTCGGTGACGAGTTCGATTCTTCTTGTCTTCGAACAATCGACCCTCAGTCACTTAAAGATTTCGAGCTAACTGATCATCAGTAGTGTTCTGATTCTCAGTGCTCATGACTTCAGATGGCTTTTCTTCTGATGACTTCTCTTCTGATCTGGTATGCAGATTTCTGGTTTTCTAATATCTGGTTTCTTCTACTTTGATCGATCGACTCACATGATCGGATCGAAGATATAGCATCAGTCACATATCAATTTATCATGTCGATTAGTTCATCGATTAGCATATTAGGTTAGCATATCGAGGTTAACACATCGGTCTCAATCCGTCCCGATCTTGACCATCTGCTCATCTTCATATCGATCTCGATCACGTCGATCTCGTCGATCTCATCTAACTCCTCTTCCGATCGCAACCTTCTCTTCTAATCCGGTCATCCGTGCGGTCTCTGATCGATTCGGTTTTAATTCATCGATCATTTGACCTTGATTCTTCGATCGGTGGCTTAGCTTTTCTTTTCTTCTGATTTTGCACAGCTCATCAGTTAACTCGAAACTCATCTAACTCATCTGATCTCGATCAGTATCGTCTGCAGCCTCTTCTGATCTCGATCATCTTCTTCTGATTCCGTGAGTTCCCCCTCAATTTGTTCTCTCGTTCCCCCTCAACTTGTTATCTGTAAATTAGCTTCAATAACACAAGTTGATAATGTTTTGGCATAATTCATCAAAACTAAAATATCCCAACAATTTCCCCCTTTTTGATAATGACGCCAAAACATTATAATATATGCATTTTTAAAGAAATGGGTTTTTGTTTTAAAAGATCAGTTCAGGTGGTTACTTTGAAATCAGTGAACCGTTTGAACACCAGCTCTGATACCAATTGTTGGTCCCGATTGGAAAACCCATTTTGCGCGTGCGGAAGCGAAAACATTAAGTTCGATGCATATAAAAACAGGGGTGAGGGCAGAGTGATTACAGATTTTTTTTTCATTTTAAGCTCATGTGTTGTGTTTTACTTATAATAAAATGCATATGACAAGTATAAACATAAAGCAGTAAAGAACACACGATTTTATAGTGGTTCGGAGTTCAACTCCTACATCCACTCTTCCCTATCATCAGGGGCACCTACTAAACCAACTGGACTTAGTTTAACGTGTTAGTCCAACACCCAACAGATGTTTACCGAGTTCACACTCAAACGGGACTTATCACCCTCACGGGATTGCTAACAACTACCTCACTTCACCATGGGGTTTGGTTTTTGGTGTTGTCTCCAACTATGGTGAGATTTTCCCTTACAATGATTTAGCCTCAATGCTAAGGTTGGGAAAATCTCTCTAAGCTTAAGATACATCGTGGGTTGCTTAGGTTGGGTTCTAGAACACTCTTTGAATATATTTGTATATCTATAGACTTGTGTTCTAGGGTGGGAAAGCTTAACTCTCTTTGGCTCTGTAGCATCGTTGCTATCTTCTCATTTCCGCTTTCCACTCCTTGATAATTAAGGAAGAACTTGTATTTATAGTGTGGATTTGAATGTTACCGTTGGAGAGAATCACATTCAAATCCATACTATTCTCTGTAAGTTCTGCGACTTTTCGGTTTGGTTGTCTTCCTCTCATTGGTCCACGTCGTCGGTGATTCTAATCTGGCTATATTCCTCGATTCCTCGCCTTGGAATCATTCAGGATTCTCTTAGTCTTCAGATCTATCTGAGCCTGCAGCTGACTTCTCTTCAATCGGACCTTATGTCGTCGGTATCTTGACACTTTCGGTGGTGAGTTCAGTTCTTCTTGTCTTCAGACAATCTGACCCTCAGGTCACTAAGACTTTTCGAGCTAACCAGTCATCGATGGCGTTCGATTCTCAGTGCTCATGACTTGAGATGACTTTTCTTCTGATGACTTCTCTTCGATCCGGTATCGCAGATTTACGGTTTCGATATCCGGTTTCTTCTCGATTTGATCGATCGACTCTCATGATCGATCGATTATAAAGATCAGTCACATATCGGTTTATCTCAGACGATTAGTTCATCAGATTAGCATATTAGGTTAGCATATCAGGTTAACACATCTGGTCTCAATCACGTCTGATCTTGACCATCTGCTCATCTTCATATCTGATCTCGATCACGTCTGATCTCGATCAGTCTCATCTGCTCATCTTCTGATCTGCAACCTTCTCTTCTAATCCGGTCATCCGTGCGGTCTCCCCGATCGATTCGGTTTTAGTCATCGATCATTTGACCTTCTGATTCTTCTGATCAGCTGGCTTAGCTTTTCTTTTCTTCTGATTTTCCACAGCTCATCAGTTAACTCGGAACTCATCTAACTCATCTGATCTCGATCATCTTCTTCTGATTCCGTGAGTTCCCCCTCAATTTGTTCTCTCGTTCCCCTTCAACTTGTTATCTGTAAATTAGCTTCAATAACACAAATTGATAATGTTTTGGCATAATTCATCAAAACTAAAATATCCCAACAGGGTTTGAACACTCCCTTGCATGTTTTGGGAAATATGCAGCCAAGTAGCCAATCACCAATTTCTGTGAACTGGAAGATATCAGACCTGACATTCTTCAGAGAGATGTCATTTTACGTGTCGATCTGATCTGATCTTTGTTGCCTCCTCATTGGTTGAAATATTTGTTTGAGTAGAGACAAACAAACGACTCTTTGTTCTTGATCTGATATGTTCCTTAATGTCCACAAATGTCTAAACATTCTGTTTGTTTGTACTAGGAATGAACATAACACTATTTCATAAAAAAAATAGCTTGTTCAGGAACCTTTTGATCAGTACACAAACAGTCTTCAGGATCTTTGGGTCTTCAGGATACTTTCAATCTTCAGGATACCTCTGAGTCTTCAGAGTCTTCTATTCTGGTTCATTTGATCAGTTCTTCTGATATGTATTTCTGATCAGTCTTTTGGGTCTTTAGTAAACTAAAATCCTGATCTACATCTGCTGACTATACATGGTGCAGATAATCCTGATCCCTAGTATCCATTTGAAACCTGATCCTGATTCTATTCTATCAAAATGTCCTGATACATGTCATACTCAGGGGTTTTGGGATCTAATCAAAATCTTTATTAAATTCATCTCCCAACAATTTCCCCCTTTTTGATGATGCCAAAACCATCTTGTTACAAATATGCGAACACAATAGAAATAAACCTATCACCTAATCAGGTTTCAATTCCTATACAAGATAAGATATTAAAGGCAACCATCAATCATGAATCAGTAAGATAATGAAATATTATATTTTCAGAAAAAAAACATCAGTAGAGTTTTCATTAATCAGAAAGTTTAAGTACAGGATACAAAGTTGATCCCACTCTACTGGAAACAAAACACACAAACAAAAGATACATCATTCTTCATCACATTCAATCTCATCAGCTGGAGGGTCGAGATTGAACATTCCATAGTATCTTTTCTTCAGCTCCTCTCTCTCCTGAATGGTCCTTGCATCATTTCTGTCAGCTCCAAATAGTTGGCTTGATCCACAAAGTCTGCGTGGATGAAATCGAAGTTGATCATCCCATTCTTGAACTTGGGTGGAGGGTACTTCATCTGTCCTGGAGCTTTTAACTGATATCCCAATGTGTCAAACAGATTGAACCATTTTTGACATATATCAGTGAAATTTATCAGAAGATATGCAATAAATGCATCATCTCTGTCAGCAATAGAACGAGGCCAAACTTGCAGCACATCATAGTTGAACACAAATTCTCTCTTGGCAAGCTCCCATCTATCATTCATCTCAATAGGCATCCACTTATCAGTATGGGGCCATTGCCTCTTCCTTTGTTTTGTGCCTCTCCTCCTTAGGACAAATCTCTGGAATCCTCTCCTTATCCTCTTCGCATCCTCCTTGGCTTTTCTGGTCATTTCTGATCCTGACACAGAAACCGCAGCTTTCCTCTTCTTCTCAGCTTCAATCATCTTCACTGAGTTGTGCCAATCCCAATTTAGTCTCTTGGAGGCCACATCATATTCACCAAATCCCTCATTGAAGAGTTCATCGGTTTCAGATTCTTCACTTCTATGTGCCTTAGCCTCAGAGAACTCTCCTGACAATCTCCTTCTGATTGGTTTATCAGCAGCAAGTACCACCTGAGATTTTTCAGGAATAGGATTTAGGACACCATGAGCTTCACCCATTTTACTTGACTCATGAGCCCTTTGCCTCTTTGCTCGTTCCTGAATAACTTCAGTAGTAGCCTCAGGATGTATGGATATTTCAGGCTGCTTCCTTTTTCCCTTGGATATAACAACTTTTTCAGCAGTCAGTAATCTCCCTTCAATTGCTGGCAGTTGTGTGAGCATATCATAACTTTCCCCCTTTTTGGCATCATAGTTAGCCAATATCTGAGAAAATGTTCTGTACATGTGTAGCTGCTCACGTCCAACTGACCGAAGTTTGGCAGCAATGTGTAGATTCTCATCCTGAAGTCTCTGCAGCACATTCAGCCCTGTTGCTGTATTCTCAGCAAGACCACCATAAGTAGCTTGTACCTTGGTCATGAGTGATGAACTCACTTCCTCAACAACTGTTGGGGAATAAGTTGCACAGATCTATTCGGGGTGAATATTTAAATACAAATTTAATTCTTATAATTATTACTAGCATGAATTAATCCTATATTAATTCAAATAATAATCCAACAACAAATCATGCATATAATTAATTCACATAAATCCTACGCATGTGGAATTCTACGAGTTTACGTGAATGTACCTCTTGGGATGGCAACGGTCTGGCTGATTAGACTAACCAAAAGAACTTCCCAAGTATTCCCTTAATCCTTGTTCGACTATCCGGTGGTAGGATACTTGTGAACAATTAACAAAAGGAAAATAAATTATGTTGCACCACCTTTGTGGATTTACTAATTTTTCCAGCACATGGAATTGTACTTGG
Organism: Stenogyne calaminthoides; assembly: GCA_037126765.1. Classification (NCBI taxonomy): domain Eukaryota; kingdom Viridiplantae; phylum Streptophyta; class Magnoliopsida; order Lamiales; family Lamiaceae; genus Stenogyne; species Stenogyne calaminthoides. Next base: position 22,579,823 of record JBBCBC010000014.1, on the reverse strand, counting down.
GAATGAAAGAGTCATCCCCTATTTATAGAGCATAGGTGGTCGAAATTTTGGGTACAAAATAATGTGGGAAAATCTTTTCTTGATCTCCAAGAAATCTTGAATATATCTCCTATATTCTTTTTCCCATAATTATAATATTCCACAAAATTCTACATACTCTTTGTTATGGAGTAATTTTTGAAAATTATGGGCAAGATTCCAAGATTTGGATCTTCTTGAATTTTTGAGATATTCTTGTATTTCAAGAAGTACATATCTTCCATAATAGTTTTTCAAGAAAATCTTTCTTGCCCTTAATTATCCAAAAAATTTTGAAATTATCTTCATGAATAACCAAGTGGGAGATTTCTTGAATTTAATGAGATAATCTTGTATTCCAAGAATACATATCTTCATTCCATAACAAAATTCAAAGAAAATATTTCTCCCCTTTTATCCATAAATTTCGAATTTAATGAGGAAAAATAAGCACCAATATTTATTTTATTTTAAACACCTTTTTCAGTTATTGGACTATATGTTGGGCTACTCAGGGGGCCTTTAGGAGAATTAAGATTGGGCCTTCCAATGGATCTTGAATTATCAATATTGAGCCACAATAATATTCAAGCCCATAAATATTAATTAATCCCACTACATAATTAATATTGCACTATCCATCTTAACCCATATTACAGTCAATATGACTCCCGGTTATTATTTCTCGTGTTTAAGATTATCTAGCCCATTAATTAATTCAAGCCACTGAAATAACTTTCCATTAATTAATATCTTTTGTCCTTGGTCAAGGAACGGTTCAACATTATTATCCATACCGGAAACTAATTCCACTTGCAAGATTTGTTATGATAAAGTTTATGAACCTCCCAAGGGGGAAAATCGAACAAGCGTGCTTGCACACGATTCTTCGTATTAAATCTTAGCAATCACATGTGACCAATAATATTGACCAAGATAAAAAGTATTGAATCTCGTTGATTCTCTACCCATGATAAGTCAAAGCAATAGTTACCAACCACACATGATCCTGTTGGGATATTTTAGTTTTGATTAATTATGCCAAAACATTATCAACTTGTGTTTTTTGAAGCTAATTTACAGATAACAAGTTGAGGGGGAACGGAAGAACAAGTTGAGGGGAACTCATGAAATCGGATTTAAGATGATCGAGATCGACGAGGTCATAGACGAGGCGATCAAGATCGGATAGAAGGATGAGTTCGAAATTAAGCGGGCGTCTGAAACCGACCTACCTGCGGTTTTTCTAATGCGATTTTCTTTAAGCGATCTTCAGAGTAATGATCATCAGAATGCGATTCTTGTAGCGCTTGGTCATCAGATGGGACATCAGAAGAATCGACATCAGAAAGAAGACGCACGCTTTGCTCATGCGATCCCGATGCAAAGGTCAGAGACTGATCCGATCGATCAGTGAGCCGATCGATCAGCGACTGTAAATCGACCGATGAACAGTAAAAATCGGGCCGGAAATCGACCGATGAACAATCTCTTCGCATCGATGAACAAAGAAAAATCGTTCGATGAACAAAGGATTCGCAAATCGATGAACAAAGGATTCGCAAATCGATGAACAAAGGATTTCAAGAATCGGCGAACAAGTGATTTCAAAGATGATGAACAGTGATTTCAAAGATCGATGAACAAGGATTTCAAAGACGCCGTAAATCTACGTATCGATTTCAAATGACCGCATCGTGACGTAATCGAAGCAATGAACAAGATCCGGCGAAATGATCGGATCCGTAGACACACAAAAGCAATTGATCAATAAGAAGATAACAAATATATATGGATGTGACATAAAAGCGCAAACAACAAAGGTCAAAAAGGACAAAGAAAAAAGTGGAAGATTATTAGTATGAATTTGAATATTACTCTCAACGGTAATATTCAAATCCACACTATAAATACATTGCACTATCTTCAAAAGAAGAGAATGGAGGATCTGCAAAGTGAAATTAAAAGCCAAATATTCAAGCAACTCCATTCAAGAACACAGAGCATTACATATCCAAATTTACCCAAGAGTGTTCTTCATTGTATCTAAGCAAAAATGTCATATCCTAAGCTTAGAGAGATTTTCTCATCCTTAGCATTGAGGCTAAACAAATGTAAGGGAAAATCTCACCCTAGTTGGAAACAAAACAAACCTTACCCAAATCAGTTTGATAGGATAAGTTTGTAGGTGAGTGGGAACTCGATAAACATCTAAGCAATCCCGAAAGGGAGGGTCGGCAATCCCGTGAGGGAGATAAGTCCCGTTTGAGTGTGAACTCGGTAAACATCTATCGGCAATCCCGAGGGTGATAAGTCCCGTTGGTTAAGTTGGTTTAGTTGGTGCCCCATGAAGGGAAGAGTGGATGTAGGACGAGTTGTCCGAACCACTATAAAATTGTGTGTTCTTTACTGCTTTATGTTATTACTTGCCTTATGCATTCGTTTATAAGCAAAACACACACATCGTTCTTAAAAGCAAAAAAAAAATTCTGAATCACTCTGCCCTCACCCCTGTTTTTATATGCACTTGGTCAAAGCGTTTTGCTTCCTTGGCGTGCAAATGGGTTTTCAAAAAGCGGGACCATCAATTGGTATCGAGGCGGGTTGTTCAAAAGGTCACTTGTTTTTCAATGTGGATTTAACCGATACCATCAATTGGTATCGAGCGAGGAGTTCAAACGTTCACAACTTTTCAAAGTGACCACCGAATCGATCTTTTAAATCAAAACCCGATCTCTGTAAAAAAGTGCATATATTTTAAAGTTCGATGAGCATGATTACTTAAATCGATGAGCGATGATTTCAAGTACAGAATGATGAACAATGATTTCAAAGATCGATGAACAATGATTTCAAAGATCGATGAACAATGATTTCAAAGACACCGAAATCTCTGGATCGATTTCAAATGACGGATCGAAGACGAAATCGAAGCAATGAACGATGTCCGGTGAAATTTGATCGATCCGTTAGACACACAAAAGCAGCTGATCAATAAGAAGATAACAACATATATGGATGTGACATAAAGCTGCAAACAACAGTGCAAAAGGACAAAGAAAAGCTGGAAGATTATTAGTATGGATTTGAATATTACTCTCCAACGGTAATATTCAAATCCACACTATAAATACATTGCACTATCTTCAAAAGAAGAGAATGGAGGATCTGCAAAGTGAAATTAAAAGCCAAATATTCAAGCAACTCCATTCAAGAACACAGAGCATTACATATCCAAATTTACCCAAGAGTGTTCTTCATTGTATCTAAGCAAAAAATGCCATATCTAAGCTTAGAGATTTTTTCCATCCTTAGCATTGAAATTTAAACAAATGTAAGGGAAAATCTCACCCTGAAGTTGAAACAAAACAAACCTTACCCAAATCGGTTTGATAGGATAAGTTTGTAGGTGAGTGAAACTTCGATAAACATCTAAGCAATCCCGAAAGGGAGGGTCGGCAATCCCGTGAGGGAGATAAGTCCCGTTTGAGTGTGAACTCGGTAAACATCTATCGGCAATCCCGTGAGGGTGATAAGTCCCGTTGGTTAAGTTGGTTTAGTTGGTGCCCCATGAAGGGAAGAGTGGATGTAGGGCGAGTTGTCCAACCACTATAAAATTGTGTGTTCTTCTTTCGCTTTATGTTATTACTTGCCTTATGCATTCGTTTATAAGCAAAACACACACATCGTTCTTAAAAGCAAAAAAAAAAAATACGAATCACTCGCCCTCACCCTTTTTTTTATATGCACCGAATCAAAACGTTTTTGCTTCCGCTGCGTGCAAATGGGTTTTCAAAAGCGGGACCATCAATTGGTATCGAGGCGGGTTGTTCAAAAGGTCACTTTGTTTTTTTCAATGTGGATTTACGGTGATACCATCAATTGGTATCGAGCGCGGGAGTTCAAACGTTCACAACTTTTCAAAGTGACCACAGAGAATGATCTTTTAAATCAAAAACCCGATCTCGTAAAAGTGCATATATTTTAAAGTTCGATGAAACAGTGATTACTTAGCCGATGAGCGATGATTTATGGAATCGATGAGCAGTGATTTCAAAGATGATGAACAATGATTTCAAAGATCGATGAACGATGATTTCAAAGACACGTAAATCTACGAGATCGATTTTCAATGGACCGATCGGTGACGAAATCGAAGCAATGAACGATGTCCGTGAAATGATCGGATCCGTTAGACACACAAAAGCGGTGATCAATAAGAAGATAACAACATATATGGATGTGACATAAAGTTGCAAACAACAAAGGCAAAAAGACAAAAGAAAAGGCGGAAGATTATTAGTATGGATTTGAATATTACTCTCCAACGGTAATATTCAAATCCACACTATAAATACATTGCACTATCTTCAAAAAGAAGAGAATGGAGGATCTGCAAAGTGAAATTAAAAGCCAAATATTCAAGCAACTCCATTCAAGAACACGAGCATTACATATCCAAATTTACCCAAGAGTGTTCTTCATTGTATCTAAGCAAAAATGCCATATCCTAAGCTTAGAGAGATTTTCCCATCCTTAGCATTGAAATTTAAACAAATGTAAGGAAAATCTCACCCTGGTTGAAACAAAACAAACCTTACCCAAATCGGTTTGATAGGATAAGTTTGTAGGTGAGTGGGAACTCGATAAACATCTAAGCAATCCCGGGAGGAGGGTCGGCAATCCCGTGAGGAGATAAGTCCCGTTTGAGTGTGAACTCGGTAAACATCTATCGGCAATCCCGTGAGGGTGATAAGTCCCGCTGGTTAAGTTGGTTTAGTTGGTGCCCCATGAAGGAAGAGTGGATGTAGGGACGAGTTGTCCGAACCACTATAAAATTGTGTGTTCTTTACTGCTTTATGTTATTACTTGCCTTATGCATTCGTTTATAAGCAAAACACACACATCGTTCTTAAAAGCAAAAAAAAAATTCTGAATCACTCTGCCCTCACCCCTGTTTTTATATGCACCGAACTGAAACGTTTTGCTTCCGCACGTGCAAATGGGTTTTCAAAACGGGACCATCAGATCCTATTTAAGGAACGAAGATTAAGAAATAACGAACCACTGAGGTCTAATTCTCCCATGTTCAGTTCTGAAGAATTTGTCCTCCTGTAGGTCCTATTCAGTGCATCAGTCATGCACTAGTGTAATCTCTTGGTCAAGACAAGCCAATCCGAGCCTTACACTTCAACCTTTCACGATGGATTGTTCATTTCCATTTAGGTCGTGAATGACGTACTTTTAGTTACAAGGGACTGTTAATTTAATCTTCTGTGATCTGGTATCACTAAATTAACTACAATGTAACACACACGATTTATTAAACAGTTATGCAGTAAATATATGTAACACTCGATAAAATTTAAAGCATCAGTGATAAACAATTTATTTCAGTAAATAAGTCAGAAATTCAGTTTTGATTATACAAAGTAAAAGTATACTTTCCAGTATAATCCCAACAATCTCCCACTTATACTCAAAGTCTGCTTTTAAGTATACTACAACATGTCTCGTGTAGTTCTGCTTGCTGACATCAAATGTCACCTACGAACCTAATAATTTCTCCAACTTAACCCGGAAGCAGTTAGCGGCGGTCTTGACACCCATTCCTTCCACATGTCTCTCGAATGTATTCAGAGGCAGATCCTTTGTGAATGGATCTGCTAGGTTATCTTCAGACGCTATCTTTGCCACATCTATATCTCCTCTATTAACGATATCTCGTATAAGATGGTATTTCCTTTCAATGTGTTTGTTGGCTTTGTGGGCTCTTGGTTCCCTTGAATTTTACAAATTGCTTCCGGCATTGTCACAATAAAATGATGATTCTCTTTGGGCAAATTCGGAAAAACATTCAAGTCCACTAGGAAGTTCTTGAGCCAAACCGCTTTTCGCCCCTGCAAACATCTACATATTAAACACATGGTAGAATCTGCGATTTCGCTTACGCTTCTCCATGTCACGGCTCCTCCCCCATGCAAAACACACTACCGGAGAGGTAGATTTTTACGAGTCTATGTCCGATTGGAAATCCGAGTCCGTGTGGCCGATGGGGATTGGACTATCTGACTGATAAACTAACATTCTATCCCGAGTTCTTTTCAGATACTTGAGAATGTTTTTAACTACCGTCCAATGTTTTTTCACGGGTTACTTTGATATCTTACCACCATGCCAACGCAAGCGGATATCCTGGTCTCGTGTACGGCATTGCATACATAAGGCTTCCCGGTAGAAAGCATAAGGAATGCCTCTCATGTCATCTATCTCCTTTTTAGCGTCTTAGGGCACATTTTCTTGGATAGATGGATTCCATGTCCGAAAGGTCACAAGCCTTTCTTGGAATCTTGCATCTTTGAATCGTTTCAAGACAGTGTCTATGTATGAAGCTTGCGATAAGCCTATCATCCTTTTCTTGCGATCTCAAGTGATCTTGATCCCAAGGATGTGTGCGGCTTCCCCTAAGTCCTTCATATCAAACTGTTTTGAAAGCCATGCCCTTAAGTCTGATAACACCATCACATCGTTCCCGATGATCAGAATGTCGTCTACGTATAGTACTAAGAATACCAATGCAGTTCCGACACGCCTTTTGTACACACAACTTTCGAACTCGTTTTGATCGAACCCATAAGACTTTATATTATGATCAAAACATTGGTTCCAAGCTCTGGATACCTGTTTGAGTCCGTAAATGGACTTCATGAGCTTACAAACTAGGTGTTCTTGGCCTTTTTCAATGAAGCCTTGGGGTTGTTGCATATAGATCTCTTTATCAAAACTTCCGTTAAGGAAAGCTGTCTTGACATCCATTTGCCAGATTTCAAAGTCGAGATGCGCAACAATCGATAAGAGAATACGGATGGACTTGAGCATGGCTACGGGCGAAAAAGTTTCCTCATAATCGATCGCTTCTTTCTGAGTATAACTTTTCGCCACTAGTCTTGCTTTGAAGGTTTTCACCTTCCCTTCCGGTCCTCTTTTTCTCTTATACACCCACTTGCAACCAATGGGTTTGACAAAATTAAGTGGTTCGGCTAGCTCCCACACTCTGTTATGAAACATAGAACCCATTTCGGCTTTCATTGCTGTTTGCCAAGAATCTGCATCCTTGTCTTGGATTGCCTCGTCATATGTCCATGGGTCCGATTAAATCTTGCCCGAAATCAAGTCAGGGACTCTCCTATTCCCATGAATCTCTCGAAATTGTTTCACAACCCTCCCACTCTGACGAGGTTCCGGTTGTGTAAGTGTGTCATTTGGTATATCATCTTATGCAGTTGGCATTGAGGTTAGCCCTTAGCTCATTTAAGGTAATCTCACTTCTGGGTCTTCTTTCGTTCATATAGTCTTCTTCCAAAAATCTAAAGTGGGTGCTTATGACCACCTTTTGATCTTCGGGACCATAGAACATACACCCTTTTGTTCCCTCGGGGTATCCCACAAACAACCTTAGTTATGATCGAGGATCCAATTTTCCGGCTTCCTTGTCCAACACGTAGGCCGGACACCCCAAAATCCTCATGTGTCTCATACTAGGCTTGCGCCCGATCCACAATTCTTTAGGAGTTTTGGGAACCGATTTGGATGGCACCAAGTTGAAATGTAAGGCTTTTTTCCAAGGCATGACCCCAGAACGACTTGGGAAGATCCGCATAACTCATCATAGATCTAACCATTTCCTAAAGAGTTCTGTTTCTTCGCTCTGCAACCCCATTTTGTTGAGGGTTCCGGGTGTAGTAAGCTGGGATGTAGTTCAAAACTCATCGTTGAGGTATTCGCCTCCACGATCAGATCGTAGAGACTTGATACGTTTTTCCCTATGATTCTCTGCTTGAGCCTTAAATTCTTTGAATTTCTCAAAGGTCTCAGATTTATGCTTCATAAGGAAAATATAACCGTACCTTGAGTAATAATCAATAAAAGTGACAAGATACTCATAACCTCCTCGTGCTTTGGTTGACATTGGACCACATACATCTGTGTGAACGATTTCTAACACTTCTTTGGCTCTATTCCCCTTGGCTCCAAATGCCCTCTTGGTCATTTTACCCTCCAAACATGATTCGCAGGTTAGAGTTGGTTCAACTTGGAGAAACTCCAGTGAACCGTCTTTCACCAACCTTTGGATCCTCTTTGGATTTATATGACCTAATCTTAGATGCCATAGAAGTGTCTCGTTCACGTCTGATGAATGTTTTCTTTTCTCGAAAATAGTTGATGTGTTATAGGATGCATTTCGTGAGTGGTGTGCACAGTTAATTGTATAGAGATTATTCGACAACGTTCCATGACAGATAAATTTATCAAAAAGAGAAATGGTAACAACTTTATTAAAAGTAACCGAATATCCATCATGAAAAAGTTTAGAAACTGAAATTAAATTCTTTCTAAAACTCGGAACGTAAAGAACATCTCTTAAAATTAAAACTCTGTCTTCAAAAGACAGGTGCACTTCTCCCACTGCTTCAGCTGCCACTCTCGTAGCATCGCCCAGTGTGATGAGGATCTCACTCCCACTAAGTTGCCGGGTCCGCTTGAACCCCTGTAATGTGAAACAAACATGATCAGTGGATCCCGTATCCACCACCCATAAATGGGAGGCATACGCCGCTAAACAAGTTTCAACAACTAGTGCGTGAGAATTACCTTTCTTTCCATTCCTTTTGGGTCTGGAACAGGCTAACCTCCAATGTCCTTTCTCACCGCAATTAAAACATTTTCCTTTTGGTCCTTTCTTGACACCCAACCAGCTAACTGTCTTTTTCTCACTTTTCTTAGTGATGAGTTTGCTTTGGTTCTGACCACTTTCATTTTCTTGAGACTTGCCTTCCACTGGCCCTAGATCTCGAGAAAAAACTTTTGGTCACCAACGCTTCGTCTTTCTTTCCTAAATGCTTCTCTATTTTCTCCAAGGCTTCTTGTAGGATATCCATAGTAAACATGTGATCACTCATCACAAAACTACAGTAAAATCCATTGAAGCTTCTTGGTAGAGTTAGCAATAGAAATTCGATTTGAGCCTCATCATAATACTTAGTTCCGAGATAAGCCAGTTTTTCAAAATGGTGTTTAATCCTGAGAACATGCTCCCTTACGGGTGTTCCCTCAACCATCTTTAGCCTGGCCAAGACTTCATTTTTAAACTGATTGATCATGCGGTCTTTTGTTAAAAACATTTCTTCAAGACTTTGCATAATTTCTGCAGCAAACTCAACACCTTCATGAATGTGTCTCAAATCATTAGACAGTGAAGTCAAGATTACACGTTTCATGGGTTCATTGGCCTGCTCCCAAATATTATACTCATGTCTTTCCGCATTAGGTGATTCAACAGTAGGCTTACGTGGCTTGGGTACATCAAGAACCCAATAATGTTCTTGTGCAGGTAGGACAAAACTCATATTTCGTTTTCAAACATTATAGTTTTCGCCAGTTAATTGGTGTTCTTTGAGTGTATATAACAGTGGATTAAAAGGTTGCGACATGATGAACTGAAATAAACAATAATATGCATAAGCACAAATATATCACAAGGTTCGATCACATGCATCATATTAAAATCTCAAAAAATATGAACATCATCGGCCAACATCTCAAAAGCAGTTTAAATAAGCCCGCGTGGGGTGGGTCATTATTTAAACACATTCAAATAGGTTACAAACAAGAACGATTACAAACCTTTAATATCCAGTTAATAGTTGGCTCCCTTGACCAATATAAAATTGGCCCGGGACTTGAGGGGAAGTATATGCATATCAATTTTATACCTAAGTAATAACCATGATTAAATACAAGATTATTATTTTGTATTGAGCGAGCCTCGTGGGGAGGGTCATAAATAAGCCACTAGTAATAATCCACAATCATCCATTTGGAATTCATTCATGTGAAAAAGCAAACTTTTGACCATCCCGGTAGAGGAATTTCTCCAAAAGAATTCACAAATAAATAAATCAAGGAGGTCAAAATTAATTCAATTTTATTATCCAGGAATAAAATTGTCAATTAATTATTTAAACATACTTAGTAATTTTTTGATTGTGAGATTTTTCATTGGGCAACTATCATGCAAACACATTTAAACAAATTAAATAAAGCATAAGATAGCCTGATAATAAATCAAGCAAAAGCGAAAAAAACAAACATATTGGGCACAAATTATCCAATTGTCATGGTTTGATTTTTTTCTTGGCTTGATCTTCAAGCAACTTTCTTGAATTTCTCCCCCTCGTCGTCTCGAAAAAATCTCGTCTCGAAATGCCACGCCAAGTAGCTCGCGGCCCGGGATGCACCCGCGATCCGATCCCACTTGTAAATCGACCTCAGCGGCCTCGGCGAGCCAACATACCCTTCAGCGAGGGCTCAGCGGTACCTCGGCGAAGAAGTACCCGCAGCGCCGCGCCACTAAGCCTCGCCATCTGACCTCGCCTTGCCTCGCCAGCGAACTTCAGCGATTACAGCGCGTCCTCCCGCCAGTCGTGTTTGTCTCCTCCCGCCCGGTTAAGCTCCACAAGATGTGGTGCGCGTCGCGCCCTAAGCGCCCCCGTCTTGTTGCCGATCCTCCGCTCTCGGCCCTCGGCCTCGCCACAATGCCCGTGCATACTGCTGCGGCGTCTGCGTTCTTGGCGTGCCTCCCTCCCTTAGCACGTTTTTCTTGCGACGCCGCCGCTTCTGATTTTACGGATTTTATCCTTTAATTCTTAAATCTCCGTCCTCGTTTAAGATCCGGTTACAATTTATTTACAAAAAATAAATAAACCTAGATCTAGACTAGTCTATTACATTGATCAAATCAAACAAATCCTAATCTCTTTCGTGGATTTTCTCCACGAGGCAAAACGAATCCGAAACGAATCGAATTAAAAACCACAATTTATATGCATGCATAAATAAACACATTAAATTCCATGACAATTTGATACCGCAAAAAGATCTAGCAATTCTACTATCGAATTTCAAATTTAATGTCGTTGAATTAAATTACAATTTAAAATTGAGCTAAAACCGTGGCTCGATACCCACCGGTTGTTGGGGAATAAGTTGCCGCAGATCTATTAAGGTGAATAATTAAAAACAAATTTAATTCTTATAATTATTACTAGCATGAGTTAATCCTATATTAATTCAAATAATAATCCAACAACAAATCATGCATATAATTAATTCACGTAAATCCTACGCGTGCGAATTCTCTGAGTTTACGTTGACGTCTTACCTCTTGGGATGACAAGCTATGCATTTGATTCGACTAACCAAAAGAACTTCCCAAGTATTCCCTTAATCCTTGTTACGACTATCCGGTGGTAGGACACTTGTGAACAATTAACAAAAGGAAAATAAATTATGTTGCACCACCTTTGTGGATTTACTTAATTTTTCCGCCATGAAATTGTACTTGGGAATGAAAAGAAATCGTCCTATTTATAGAGAATAGGTGGTGAAATTTTGGGTAGAAAATAATGTGGGAAAATCTTTTCTTGATCTCCAAGAAATCTTGAATATATCTCCTATATTATTTTTCTCATAATTATAATATTCCACAAAATCTACATACTCTTTGTTATGGAGTATTTTTCAAAAATTATGGGCAAGATTCCAAGATTTGGATCTTCTTGAATTTATGAGATATTCTTGTATTTCAAGAAATACATATCTTCCATAATAGATTTTCAAGAAAATCAAGAAAATCTTTCTTGCCCTTAATTATCCAAAAAATTTCAAAATTATCTTCATGAATAACCAAGTGGGAGATTTCTTGAATTTAATGAGATAATCTTGTATTCTAAGAATACATATCTTCATTCCAAAACAAAATTCAAAAGAAAATCATCTCTCCCTTTTATCCATAAATTTGAATTTAATGAGGAAAAATATGCAACAATATTTATTTTATTTTAAACACATTTTTCAGTTATTGGACTATATGTTGGGCTATTCAGGGGGCCTTTAGGAGAATTAAGATTGGGCCTTCCAATGGATCTTGAATTATCAATACTGTGCCACAATATTATTCAAGCCCATAAATATTAATTAATCCCACTACATAATTAATATTGCACTATCCATCTTAACCCATATTACAGTCAATATTGCTCCCGATTATTATTTCCCCGTGTTTAAGATTATCTAGCCCACTAATTAATTCAAGCCACTGAAATAGCTTTCCATTACTTAATATCTTTTGTCCTTGGTAAAGGAACGGTTCAACATTATTATCCATACCGTAAACTAATTCCACTTGTAAGATTTGGTATGATAAAGCTTATGAACCTCCCAAGGGGGCAAATCGAACAAGCTTGCTTGCACACGATTCTTCGTATTAAATCTTAGCAATCACATGTGACCAATAATATTGACCAAGATAAAAAGTATTGAATCTCGTTGATTCTCTACCCATGATAAGTCAAAGCAATAGTTACTAACCACACGTGATCCTATTTAAGGAACGAAGATTAAGAAATAACGAACCACTGAGGTCTAAATCTTCCTTGTTCAGTTCTAAAGAATTTGTCCTCCTGTAGATCCTATTCAGTGCATCAGTCATACACTAGTGTAATCTCTTGGTCAAGACAAGCCAATCCGAGCCTTACACTTCAACCTTTCACGATGGATTGTTCATTTCCATCTAGGTAGTGAATGGCGTACTTTTAGTTACAAGGGACTGTTAATTTAATCTTTTGTGATCTGGTATCACTAAATTAACTACAATGTAACACGTACGATTTATTGAACAATTATGCAGTAAATATATGTAACATTCAATGATATTTAAAGCATCAGTGATAAACAATTTATTTCAGTAAATAAGTCCGAAATTTAGTTTTGATTATACAAATTAAAAGCATACTTTCCAGTATAATCCCAACAATCTCCCACTTATACTCAAAGTCTGCTTTTAAGTATACTACAACATGTCTCGTGTAGTTCCTACTTCGTGACATCAAATGTCACCTACACTAACCTAATAATTTCTCCCACTTATACTCAAAGCAGATTGGCAACGGTCTTGACACCCATTCCTTCCACATGTCTCTCTAATGTATTCAGAGACAGACCCTTTGTGAATGGATCTGCTAGGTTGTCTTCAGACGTTATCTTTGCCACATCTATATCTTCTCTCTTAACGATATCTCGTATAAGATGGTATTTCCTTTCAATGTGTTTGCTGGCTTTGTGGGCTCTTAGTTCCCTTGAATTTGCAACTGCTCCGGCATTGTCACAATAAACAGTGATTCTGCTGGGCAAATTCGGAACCACATTCAAGTCCACTAGGAAGTTCTTGAGCCAAACCGCTTCTTTCACTGCCTCGCAAGCAGCTACATATTCAGCTTCCATGGTAGAATCTGCGACGCATTTCTGCTTGACGCTTCTCCATGTCACGGCTCCTCCCCCCATGCAAAACGCACTACCGGAGGTAGATTTTATGGAGTCTATGTCTGATTGGAAATCCGAGTCCGTGTAGCCGATGGGGATTGGACTATCTGACTGATAAACCAACATTCTATCCCGAGTTCTTTTCAGATACTTCAGAATATTTTTAACTGACGTCCAATGTTCTTTCCCCGGGTTACTTTGATATCTTGACACCATGCCAACGGAAAAACAAATATCCGGTCTCGTACACAGCATTGCATACATAAGGCTTTCGACAGTCGAAGCATAAGGAATGCCTCTCATGTCATCTATCTCCTTTTGCGTCTTAGGGCACATTTTCTTGGATAGCTGGATTCCATGTCTGAAAGGTACAAAGCCTTTCTTGGAATCTTGCATGCTGAATCGTTTCAAGACAATGTCTATGTATGAAGCTTGCGATAAGCCTATCATCCTTTTCTTACGATCTCGAGTGATCTTGATCCCAAGGATGTGTGTGGCTTCCCCTAAGTCCTTCATATCAAACTGTTTTGAAAGCCATGCCCTTACGTCTGATAACACCTTCACATCGTTCCCGATGATCAAAATGTCGTCTACGTATAGTACTAAGAATACCAATGCAGTTCCGACACGCTTTTTGTACACACAACTTTCGAACTCGTTTTGATCAAACCCATAAGACTTTATAACATGATCAAAACATTGGTTCCAAGCTCTGGATGCCTGTTAGAGTCCGTAAATGGACTTCATGAGCTTACAAACTAGGTGTTCATGGCCCTTTTCAATGAAGCCTTGGGGTTGTTGCATATAGATCTCTTCATCAAGACTTCCGTTATGGAAAGCTGTCTTGACATCCATTTGCCAGATTTCAAAGTCGACATGCGCAGCAATTGATAAGAGAATACGGATGGACTTGAGGATGGCTACGGGTGAAAAAGTTTCCTCATAATCGATCCCTTCTTTCTGAGTATAACCTTTCGCCACGAGTCTTGCTTTGAAGGTTTCCACCTTCCTGTCCGGTCCTCTTTTTCTCTTTTACACCCTGTTGGGATATTTTAGTTTTGATTAATTATGCCAAAACATTATCAACTTGTGTTTTTTGAAGCTAATTTACAGATAACAAGTTGAGGGGGAAATCGGAAGAACAAGTTGAGGGGGACTCATGAAATCGGGCGAAGATGATCGAGATCGAGGCGAAATTGCGAGACGAGGCTGATCAAGATCGAATGAAAGGATGAGTTCGAGCTAAATCGCGTCTGGCCCGACACACAAAGCGGTTTTACGATCGCGATTTTTTTTATGCTTGATCTTGTAAGCAATCCGATCATTTATGCGATTCTTTATAGACGGTGATTCTTGTAACCGATTCTTTGATGGCGGTTTTATGTCGATTTGCTCATCTGATCGAATCACGGTCTGAACTGATCGATCGGAGGTGGTGTCGAATCGACCGACGAAATCGAACCGATGAATAAAGAAAAATCAGTTAAATGAAATCGAGACCGATGAAACGGTAAAAATCGATTCGATGAGCAGTGATTTATGGCCCGATGAGCAATTGATTTCGATGATGAGCGGTGATTTCACACACCGAAATCTCTGGTCGATTTATTGGACGGATCGGTCGGCGAATCGAAGCAATGAAGCGATAATCCGGAAATGATCGGATCCGTTAGACACCTGGCGGTGATCAATAAGAAGATAACAACATATATGGCTGTGACATAAAGCTGCAAACAACAGTGCAAAAGGACAAAGAAAAGCTGGAAGATTATTAGTATGGATTTGAATATTACTCTCCAACGGTAATATTCAAATCCACACTATAAATACATTGCACTATCTTCAAAAGAAGATAATGGAGAATCTGCAAAGTGAAATTAAAAGCCAAATATTCAAGCAACTCCATTCAAGAACACAGAGCAAGAAATACACGCATATATTCAAAGTGTTCTACCCTAGATCTAAGCAAAAATGCCATATCCTAAGCTTAGAGAGATTTTCCCAACCTTAGCATTGAGGCTAAACAAATGTAAGGGAAAATCTCACCCTAGTTGGAAACCAAACAACCTTATACCCAAACCAGTTGGTAGGTTAAGTTTGTAGGTTGAGTGTGAACTCGATAAACATCTAAGCAATCCCGAAAGGGAGGGTCGGCAATCCCGTGAGGGTGATAAGTCCCGTTTGAGTGGGAACTCGATAAACATCTAAGCAATCCCGAAAGGGAGGGTCGGCAATCCCGTGAGGGTGATAAGTCCCGTTTGAGTGTGAACTCGGTAAACATCTAGCAATCCCGAAAGGGAGGGTCGGCAATCCCGTGAGGGTGATAAGTCCCGTTGGTTAAGTTGGTTTAGTTGGTGCCCCATGAAGGGAAGAGTGGATGTAGGACGAGTTGTCCGAACCACTATAAAATCGTGTGTTCTTTACTGCTTTATATTCTTACTTGCCATATGCATTCAGTTATAAGCACAACACACATCGTTCTTAAAAGCAAAAAAAAAAAAAATTGAATCACTCTGCCCTCACCCCTGTTTTTATATGCACCGAACTGAAATGTTTTGCTTCCGCACGTGCAAATGGGTTTTCAAAACGGGACCATCACACCCACTTGCAACCAATGGGTTTGACCCCATTAAGTGGTTCGACTAGCTCCCACACTCTGTTATGAAACATAGAACCCATTTTGGCTTTCATTGCTATTTGCCAAGAATCTGCATCCTTGTTTTGGATTGTCTCGTCATATGTCCATGGGTCTGATTCATCTTGTCCGGGAATCAAGTCCGAGGACTCTCCTCATGAATCTCTCGGGTTGTTTCACAACCCTCCCTCTACGACGAGGTTCTGGTTTTGTAAGTGTGTCGTTTGGTATATCATCTTGTACAGTTGGCATTGAGGGTAGCCCCCTTAGCTCATTTAAGGTAATCTCACTTCTCGGTCTTCTTTCGTTCATATAGTCTTCTTCCAAAAATCTAAAGTGGGTGCTTATGACCACCTTTTGATCTTCGGGACCATAGAACATACACCCTTTTGTTCTCTCGTGGTATCCCACAAACAACCTTAATTCTAATAGAGGATCCAATTTTCCGGCTTCCTTGTCCAACACGTGGCCGGACACCCCCAAATCCTCATGTGTCTCATACTAGGCTTGCGCCCGGTGCACAATTCTTTGGGAGTTTTGGGAACCGATTTGGATGGCACCAAGTTCGAGAATGTAAGTTCTTTTTTCCAAGGCATGACCCGAATGACTTGGGAAGATCCGCGTAACTCTTCATAGATATAACCATTTCCAAAAGAGTTACATTTCTTTGCTTTATGCAACCCGTTTTTGTTGAGGGTTAAGTGCGATGGTTGGGATGCAATCCCTTCATCGGATAAGTAGTTCAAAAACTCATATTTGAGGTATTCGCCTCCACGATCGGATCATAGAGACTTGATCGTTTTTTCCTTTGATTCTCTGCTTGAGCCTTAAATTCTTTGAATTTCTCAAAGGTCTCAGTTATGCTTCATAAGGAAAATATAACCGTACCTTGAGTAATCATCAATAAAAGTGACAAAATACTCATAACCTCCTCTTGCTTTGGTTGACATTGGACCACATACATCTATGTGAGCGATTTCTAACACTTCTTTGGCTCTATTCCCTTGGCTCCAAATGCCCTCTTGGTCATTTTACCCTCCAAACATGATTCGCAGGTTGGAGTTGGTTCAACTTGGAGAAACTCCAGTGAACCGTCTTTCACCAACCTTTAGATCCTCTTTGGATTTATATGACCTAATCTTAGATGCCATAGAAGTGTCTGGTTCACGCGTCGATGAAACGTTTTCTTTTCTCGAAAATAGTTGATGTGTTATAGGATGCATTTAAGTGAGTGGTGTGCATGATTAATTGTATAGAGATTATTAAACAACATTCCATGACGAGATAAATTTATCAAAAAGAGAAATGGTAACAACTTTATTAAAAGTAACCGAATATCCATCATGAAAAAGTTTAGAAACTGAAATTAAATTCTTTCTAAAATTCGAAACGTAAAGAACATCTCTTAAAATTAAAACTCTGTCTTCAAAAGACAGGTGCACTGCTCCCACTGCTTCAGCTGCCACTCTCGTAGCATCGCCAAGTGTGATGAGAATCTCACTCCCACTAAGTTGCCGGGTCCGCTTGAACCCCTGTAATGTGAAACAAACATGATCAGTAGATCCCGTATCCACCACCCATAAATGAGAGGTATACGCCGCTAAACAAGTTTCAACAACTAGTGCATGAGAATTACCTTTCTTTCCATTCCTTTTGGGTCTGGAATAGGCTGACCTCCAATGTCCTTTTTCACCGCAGTTGAAGCACTTCCCTTTAGCTGGCTTGTTCACTCCACCACCCTTCTTCACCTTTTCTTTGCCATTGGCAACTCTTGAGTTCACTTACTTGTGGCCGTTGTCCCTTTTCTTTTTCTTACCACCCCTTGGCCTAGAAGAAGAAGAAGGTCCATTTGCCACCAAGGCTTGGCTCTTTTACCCCAATATCGCCTCCGCTGAGACTAAAGCTTGCAACAGATCAGGCATTGAGAACTTCTGATTATTCATCTGGTAGTTTAGCCTGAACTGTTCAAAACTTTTCGGCAGAGAGTGGAGCACGAAATCGATTTGGGTCTCGTTATCGTATTCAACGCCAAGTACCTCAAGTTTGTTAAGGTGAGCCATCATCTGGAGAACGTGCTCCCTTACGGGCGTTCCCTCCACCATTTTCATAGAGAGCAAGTCCCTCATGGTGATCTGATGAGCCACACGGTTCTGATGTTGAAACATCGCTTTAAGACTAGTCATGATGTCTGCAGCGGTCTCAACGTTCTGGTGTTGGTGTTGCAACACAT
This sequence comes from Stenogyne calaminthoides, assembly GCA_037126765.1. Lineage (NCBI taxonomy): Eukaryota > Viridiplantae > Streptophyta > Magnoliopsida > Lamiales > Lamiaceae > Stenogyne > Stenogyne calaminthoides. The sequence goes on along the minus strand of JBBCBC010000014.1, from coordinate 22,561,560 downwards.
CTGACATAAAAGCCAAGATGGTACACTTTGCCATTTCGTTAGAATGCCCCAGTCAACATTCTCTTTCTTAACCGTTTTAGTGGACTCATCTTTTGGCTTTTCTGGTTTAGGTGTGGTGAGAACCCAGTTATGGCTTTGTGCAGTAAGGACAATAGTAAGTTTACGACTCCAATCAACAAAGTTTTTACCAGTGAGCAAATTGTCTTTAAGTATATTGAATAGTGGATTAAAAGGTTGCGACATGATGAACTGAAATAAACAATAATATGCATAAGCACAAATATATCACAAGGTTCGATCACATGCATCATATTAAAATCTCAAAAAAAATATGAACATGCATCGACCAACATCTCAAAACAGTTTAAATAAGCCCGCGTGGGGTGGGTCATTATTTAAACACATTCAAGCAGGTTACAAACAAGAACATTTACAAACCTTTAATATCCAGTTAATAGTTGGCTCCCACTTGACCAATATAAAATTAGCCAGGGACTTGAGGAAGTATATACATATCAATTTTGTACCTAAGTAATAACCATGATTAAATCTGAGGATTATTATTTACGTATTGAGCGAGCCTCGTGGGGAGGGTCATAAATCGCCACTAGTAATAATCCACAATCATCCATTTGGAATTCATTCATGTGAAAGCTAACTTTTGACCGTCCGTCCGTGGGGAATTTCTCCAAAAGAATTCACAAATAAATAAATCATGGAGGTCAAAATTAATTCAATTTTATTATCCTAATAAAATTGTCAATTAATTATTTAAACATACTTAGTAATTTTTTCTTTGTGAGATTTTCATTGGGCAACTCTCATGCAAACACATTTAAACAAATTAAATAAAGCATAAGATAGCATAATAATAAATCAAGCAAAAGCGAGAAAAATAAACATATTGGGCACAAATTATCTAATTGTCATGGTTTGATTTTTCTTGGCTTGATCTTCAAGAAACGCCGTCTTGAATTTCTCCCCACTCGATCGTCTCGAAAAAAATACTCCGTCTCGAAATGCCAGCTGATACTCGCGTAAGCCCTTCCGCCGATACTTCTCGGCGCTCGCCCCGTCGGCCTCGGCGGTCGGCGGTACCTCAGCGGCGACCACTTCGTACCGCGTGCATCCGCTTCGTCTTGGCGTTTCACTAGCGCCGCCTCGCGGTGGAACTTCGGTGGCGCCAGCTTGCGCTACCGCGTTAGCCGACCAGCGACCTCACTTTGCCGTCCGCTCCGAAGTACGGTGCAGCGTCGCTAGCACCACGGTCGCCTTAACACATCTGCGTCGTCCGCATCGCGTGGCGTGCCTCCTTACGTTTCACGTGATGCACACGTCCGCAACCGGTTTTGGATTTTTATTCTTTAATTTTTTGTCTCCTCTTAGATTTCGTCGGGTTACAATTTATTTACAAAAATAAATAAACTGAATCTAGACTGATCTATTACATTGATCAAATCAAACAAATCCTAATCTACTGGTGGATTTTCTCCGCGAGGAAAATGAATCGAGCGAATCGAATTAAAAACCTCAATTTATATGCATGCATAAATAAACACATTAAATTCCATGACAATTGGATACACAAAATAGATCTAACAATTCTACTATCGATTTCAAATTTAATGTCGTAATTAAATTACAATTTAAAATTGAGCGAGCGTAAACCGTGGCTCGATACGATTTTGGGGGAATAAGTTGCGCAGATCTATTATTCGGGTGAATATTTAAATACAAATTTAATTCTTATAATTATTACTAGCATGAATTAATTCTATATTAATTCAAATAATAATTCAACAACAAATCATGCATATAATTAATTTACGTAAAATCCTACGCGTGCGAATTCTGAGTTTACGTGAACGTACCTCTTGGGATGACAACAGTCTGGCTGATTAGACTAACCAAAAGAACTTCCCAAGTATTCCCTTAATCCTTGTTCGACTATCCGGTGGTAGGACACTTGTGAACAATTAACAAAAGGAAAATAAATTATGTTGCACCACCTTTGTGGATTTACTAATTTTTCCAGCACATGGTGTACTTGGGAATGAAAGAGTCATCCCCTATTTATAGAGCATAAGTGGTCGAAATTTTGGGTAGAAAATAATGTGGGAAAATATTTTCTCGATCTCCAAGAAATCTTGAATATATCTCCTATATTCTTTTTCCCATAATTATAATATTCCACAAAATCCCACCTACTCTTTGTTATGGAGTAATTTTCAAAAATTATAGGCAAGATTCCAAGATTTGGATCTTCTTGAATTTATGAGATATTCTTGTATTTCAAGAAATACATATCTTCCATAATATATTTTCAAGAAAATCAAGAAAATCTTTCTTGCCCTTAATTATCCAAAAATTTACGAAATTATCTTCATGAATAACCAAGTGGGAGATTTCTTGAATTTAATGAGATAATCTTGTATTCCAAGAATACATATCTTCATTCCATAACAAAATTCAAAGAAAATCTTTCTTCCCTTTTATCCATAAATTTCAAATTTAATGAGGAAAAACAAGAAACAATATTTATTTTATTTTAAACACCTTTTTCAGTTATTGGACTATATGTTGGGGTACTCAGGGGGCCTTTAGGAGAATTAAGATTGGACCTTCCAATGGATCTTGAATTATCAATATTGAGCCACAATATTATTCAAGCCCATAAATATTAATTAATCCCAATACATAATTAATATTGCACTATCCATCTTAACCCATATTACAGTCAATATGGGTCCCGGTTATTATTTCCACTGTTCAAGATTATCTAGCCCACTAATTAATTCAAGCCACTGAAATAGCTTTCCATTAATTAATATCTTTTGTCCTTGGTCGAGAACGGTTCAACATTATTATCCATCTGAAAAACTAATTCCACTTGCAAGATTTAGTATGATAAAACTTATGAACCTCCCAAGGGGCCAAATCGAACAAGCATACTTGCACACGATTCTCCGTATTAAATCTTAGCAATCACATGTGACCAATAATATTGCCCAAGATAAAAAGTATTGAATCTCTTTGATTCTCTAACCATGATAAGTCAAAGCAATAGTTACCAATCACACGTGATCCTATTTAAGGAACGAAGATTAAGAAATAACGAACCACTGAGGTCTAATTCTTCCTTGTTCAGTTCTGAAGAATTTATCCTCCTGTGGAGTCCTATTCAATGCATCGATCATGCACTAGTGTAATCTCTTGGTCAAGACAAGCCATCAGAGCCTTACACTTCAACCTTTTCACGATGGATTATTCATTTCCATCTAGGTCGTGAATGGTGTACTTTTTAGTTACAAGGGATTGTTAATTTAATCTTCATGATCTGGTATCACTAAATTAACTACAATGTAACACGTCGATTTATTGAAACGATTATCAAGAAATATATGTAACATTCAATGATATTAAAAGCATCAGTGATAAACAATTTATTTCAGTAAATAAGTCCGAAATTCAATTTTGATTATACAAAGTAAAAGCACACTTTCCAGTATAATCCCAACAAATTCCAACACATAGAACACTAGTTGGGGATGAAAAATTCATCCCCTATTTATAAGTGAGGGAGGGAAAACAAATTTGAAGCCAATTAGGGCTAGAAAAGATCTTTTCTTGATCTCCAAAATCTTGAATATATCGATATATTCTTCTTTCCATGTGTATTTTTCCACAAAAATCTCACACCCTTTATTGTTTGAAAGAATTTCAAAAATTACAAGAAGATTTGCAAGATTGGATCTTTCTTGAATTTATGAGATATTCTTGTATTCCAAGAATACATATATTTCTTCATAAAATCTTTTCAAGAAAATCAAGAAAATCTTTCTTCCCTTTCTGTTTATATTATCTATGAAAATTATCACTTAAAGAAGCCAAGTGGGAGTTTTCTTGAATTTATGGGATAATCTTGTATTCAAAGAATACTTATCTCCTTTCCATAAAACCTTTCCAATAAAATCTTCTCCCTCTATTTCTTTAAAATTTCGAAAATTTCAAGGAAAATAATGCAACAAATATTTAATTTATTTTAAGCACCTTTTATTTAATGGACTTTAATGGGGCTACTTGAGGGGCCTTTAGGAGAATTAAGATGGACCTTCCAATGGGCTTCTGAATTCAATATTGAGTCACAATATAATTCAGCCCATTAATATTAATTAATGCCACTATATAATTAATATTGCACTATCCAACTTAACCCATATTACGGTAGTATGGCTCCCGGTTATTATTTCCCATGTTTAAGATTATTTAGTCCATTAATTAATTAAGCCACTGAAAAGTTTTATATTAATTAATATCTTTATCCTTGGAGTAAGGACAACCCAGTTTATTATCCATACCGGAAAATTAATTCCACTTGCAAGATTTGGTATGATAAAGGTTCCGGGCACACCAAGAGGACCAATCACACAAGACATTGCAAGAACACGATTCTCTGTTGTTGGGAGATGAATTTAATAAAAGATTATATGATTTTGATTAAGATCCCAAAACCCCTGAGTATGACATGTTGATTAATCTTGATAGTTGAGTCGAGGATTAGGTTTTAGAGTATTAGGGATGTTATCCGCAAAATGTATAATCGCAGATATAGTTCGGGATAGGTTAAAGACTACGAAGAACTTCGATTATGAATCGAGAACCGAAGACTTCGGCATGAAGACTTCGATTATCGGTCGATAAATCAAGACTCGAAGACTCAAGACTCGAAGACTCTCGAGAAGACTCAAAGACCAAGATCGAAGAAATGTCAAGATCAAGAATCTTTGAAAAGCACAAAGAATCATCGAAGACTTCGGAATATCTTTTTGATGCTCGAAATAAACATGAATGTTCCGAGGCACTGAATATATCTATCTGAAGGATGCAATACTGAGAAAAACGCGATACCTTAGAAAGTTAGATATTGCCACAACATTCAAATGCAGACAAAAGGAACTAAGTCAGAAGTGTTGTTAAGGTTATATCAAACTCAGAGTTTGTAACCAAAAGAGCCGTTGAAGGTGTCTACCTTTAACTGAAGGCAAAAGTCAAAAGGAAAGACGACAACGTACCATCTTGACACTTGTGATGGATGACAGCATTTGAAAAAGATGTCAGATGTACAAAAGTTCCAGACTGCAAAAAGTGAAGACCGGCTACATGAAAGGCTATTGCCTAAAACATGTTAGGGAGTTTTCAAACCCTAATTATAGCCGTTTCTCACACACCATAAGAGGAAACTCACGAAGCTATCTCTCCAACGGATAGTTTTCAAGAGTGACCTTGGTGTATGCCTATAAATCTTGGTGACCTTCTACATTGTAAGGTGACGGGGGAATTTATCATAACTCAAGAGCTCAAACCTATTCTTGCAAAAAGTTAAAGCACTTTCGAAATACCTTGAATTTCCCAAGTGCTTCTATATTGAAGAGAGCTCACTTTACTAAGCCTAGCTTGATAAGATTTATCCAAAGCTTAGTCGAGATATCCTAACCCTTTGCATTGTGCTTCATTGTAAAGATATATCTCATCTAGTTGGAAACCAACCAAGAAACCCCAAACCCTTGAGAAGGTAGTTGGAGTGTGTTTGTTGGTGAGTAGAGTTTTAAAGAGTTAGTAAACTCTGGCGTAGGTCGAAAACTCTAGAAGAGAAGTTAGTAAGCTCTGAGGGTAGTCACGAAAGCTTGTGTGTGATTGAGTAAAGTAAACTACGGAGGTAGTCGAAAAACTCAGGTCGGGTTGAGTAAGTAAACTTCATGGGAGTAGTCGAGAAAACTTCGGGGCGAGTTGAGTAAGTAAACTACGAGGTAGTCGAAAGCTCGAAGTTGATAGTGAATTTCTCTGAAGAGTCGGGAGAGGGATGTAGGAGCTTGAGTCTCTCGAACCACTATAATCTTGTTGTGTTCTTTATTGCTTTCCTTATCTCAGATGTATAACTGTTGCATTGACTTGATTTTGAAAGCATACTTTTCAGCGATATTCGGTTGGAATCAATCCTTTGAAGTTGCATAAGTAAATCACACCCTAATCCTTTATTTCATAAAGGGAAGGTTTTTTAACAAAAGCTTAAAACGAGTATAATCTAAGGGCCAACCATTCCAAGACGGCCCGAGTAGCTAGAACGGATAGTTACCTAAGCGAACTCTCATCGAGGATTGATAAGTTAGTTATCGATCCAAGCATCTCGGGATCTCGACACTTTCGGGATTCGGTTGGGATTATTTGAGGTATCTGAAAGCGACTTCGGGATCATCAACATCTCGATGAACTTTGACTCGAGTGATCAGTCTTCTCGAACCTAATCTTCGAGGATTATCGACCCAAAAGTGACCTCGATGAAAAAAGTTTTAAAATCACTTTGAACGTGTATTCCCCCCCATACGTGTAAGACTCGTTTTCACGGGACCAACAAGTGGTATCAGAGCAGTGGTTCAACTTGACCACCTGCTGTGTTGACCAAAGTTTTGTTTTCAAAAATACTTGTGGTCTATCTGAACTGATCTTATTTGCTGAAATTTTTTTTTCTTTTCAAAAGATCAGAAAAATGTCTTCTAAAAAACTTCCCATGTTCTCAGTAGAGAACTATGATCTATGGAGACTAAGAATGCAGGCTCATCTGTATTCTAAACATGAGCACATGTGGAGAGTGGTCTCTCAAGGACCATTCCAGTTCACTGTGGTGAATCCCAGAATGACAGAAGATGAGAGAACCAGATCCTGGCGAATTTCCTAAGTCGATGATCAACTAACTCTGAAGAGAAAAGTTAGTCAATCTAGACTTCATTGCAAAAAAGACACACTATCTGATCTTTAATTGATAATGGTGTGATGGGAATGATCTCTCAACATATCTTGCTAAAGAAATATGGGATACACTAGCTGTTATGTGCCAAGGCACATATCATATAAAAGAAAACAAACTTTCAGTGGCAATTGGAAAGTTTGATAGTTTTGAAATGGAGGAAGGTGAATCAATTGACAAATTAGAAGTCAGATTCACTGGAATCATGAATGATCTGAATGCGTTGGGTAAAAATACCCACGAGAGAAAATGCATTGAAAATTCTTAGAGGTTTATCTAAGAAATGGGACATCCATCTTTGTGGTGATTGAAAACACCAAGAATATCAACTCAATGCCTTATCAACAAGTATTCTCTACGAAATTTGAAGGCTTATGAATTAAGTAATTGATAAGAAATCTAAAAATTTGGCGAAAAGATGATTCTTCATCTAGTAAGAATGTGGCTTTTAAAGCCAAAGATAAAACACAATAAAACTAAAGAGTCGAGAACTCCCATGCGAAACATCGGGATGAGCTTGAGGAAAAGCTAGCAGCGATGGCGAGGAGGTTTGACCGGACTTAATAGTAGATTTGGAAAATACAAAAGCTATTCACAGGATCACGGTGCAGGAAAGAAACACGAGGAGATCAATCAAGCGAGAAGAAGAAGGACACGAAAATTGAAGGATCTTCATCGAAGAAGGACTCCAAGTCCAAGAAGAAAATGATCGGGATGATGATACCAGCGGATCTTTATAATTGCGGAAGAAAGGTCACTTCCGTTATGATTGTCGAGTTGAGTGCTAAGGAGAAAAGAAAGACAAGCTAAAAGAGACCGAAGCTCTCAAGCAAAAGGCCATGGTTGCGAGAAGAAGAACACTTTCGAGGAAGGATCTAGCTCTTCGGATGATATATTCTCGAACGATTATGAAAGTGATGACATACATCGATGGCCATTGAGGAGGTAAACTCTTACGTCTCTTATTGCTCCTACACTAGCACAAGAGTTTTCAAGTTCCAATTTGAAAGCATCATTTTGACTGATGGATTCTTTTGAGAATCGATGAAGGACTATCTTTGTTTTGAAGAATGCTAAATAAAACTCAAGAAGCGAGAATAAGGAATTTGAATCTTTGAAAATCTAAAATGGAAAGACTACTAAAAAGCTGAAATCACTTCTCAATTAATGGGAACTCTTGATGAACTGGATGTTACGAAAGTACAACTCTCGAAGAAAGAAGTTGATAACGTCCTAACCGAAAAATAGAAATCCATTTGAAAGAGATTCATTAATCGAATCGGAGTTCAATGACCTCTCGAGAAGCGTAAAACTCTCTGAGCTGTGAGGATAGTGCACGAGAAGAAGTTAACTCTATTGAATAATGCATCTAAAGTAATAGATGAAATTGAGTTACGGAGATCTGTCACTATAAAATCTGGATTGGGATACATTCGGGGGAACCTCACAAGGTCATCCCGAATCTTTGCGTCAAGTAGTAAAGAAGACTATCTTTGTAAAAAACGATGGCACCTACACTTCAAAATGAAGTAATGCCCAAGGTTGTAGACAAGGGAAAAGGACCTATGGTTTGATAAAAGCGAATGATCGAGGTTAGAAAGCCCAAACCTCGGTGAAAGCTAGAAAACTGAAAACCCGATTAAAAAAATTCGAACAAAGTACTTCAAAGCCTCGGGCTAAGAATGCAAATCTGAAAAGCTCCTACAGCTTGAACCATCGGAGGAATCCTCGGATGAAAACACTTTCAATGAGAGACATTCTCAAGCCCAGAAGAGACCAAGTCCTCGATATCTTGAAAGACCAGTTTTCGATCTGAGACAACCTAAACCTCACTTGCCTAAAGGTAAAGGTTATCTGAACCCAAGTCAACAAAGATTTAGACTGTTGCACAAAAGCCTAAGCATCCTAAAGCAGAAGGCTGAACCAAAGAAGAATTCAAAAGCACATGTTCATGCTAAAAGCTAGCACACATATCTGAAAAGCTGCTAAGGCACCCAGTAGTGGATGTATATGTTGATGTTTATGGAAGACAGATCGACCACTCTAAAAGTGATTAGAGTTGTCGAGCGATTTGGATTCGAAAGGTACATCTAACCTTGTAGGACCTACACACAAATTGGGTACTAAAATTGATTTGTTTTTCGGGGAAAACAAGGGGCTCTGAAGCGACTAAAGATCACATAAGCAGCGATGAAGCGGAGATGAAAAAAGCTCGATATATGGTATCTTGGCGGTGGATGTTCAAGACATATGACGAGGATACAAAAGATACTCGGTGACTATGTTAAACAAAAGGGCCCACAGATCACTTTTGGAGATAACTCCAAGAAAGGGGCGGTGAAGGATATGGAACTTTGGAAATCGACTCGAGTTCATATCCATGGTGTTTCATATGTATCTGGATTGAAGCATAATTTGCTTTCAATAAGCCAATTACGTGATAAGGGTTTTAATGTTGAGTTCTCTAGAACTTATGTTTTGTGAAAGATGATACATCCGCGAGAAAGTTTTCTTGGCTGGTACAAGAAAAGGGAATGTGTATCTTGGCGATTGGAGTTCAACTCCTAAAAGATACATGTTTAGTTCTTAAAAAGTTCCACGATACCCGGTTGGTTATGGCATAAAAGAATGAATCACCTAAATTTCAAAACCCTGAACAAGCTTGCAAGATTAGCTCTTGTGAGAGGGTTGCCTAATGAAGTGTTCGATGAGAACATATTTGTGATGCTTGTCGAAAAGGAAAACAAGTTAAAGCATCATTTAAAAAGTAAAGTTGAGGTTTCTCTTGAAAGAATACTTGACTTTTGCATATGGATCTTTTGGTCCTATAACACTGTAAGCACTAATGGCGGAAATACACATTGGTAGTAGTTGATGACTACTCGAGATATACTTGGGTCATATTCTTTTCGATGAAAAGAGACTGGAATAAAAGCGCGAGATTCTTGAAGAGGCTCGATATTGAGAAAAATCGAGTGTGGTCAAAATCGAGATCGACAAAAGGCCCGAATTTATAAATCATATCATATCGATTATTGTGCGAGAGAATGGAATTTCACATGAAACATCATTTTGCAAGGACCCCTCAACAAAATGGTGTTCTTTGAAAGGAGAACGAGGACTCTGAAAAGAAGGCTGCAAGGACTATGATAGGCTGAAGGCGATATCCCTAAAAGATTTTTGAAATTTGAAATTTGTCAACCTTTCATGCTACTCACGAGAATAGATCCATCTTGACCAAAAAGTCAAGGCAAAACACCATATGAGCTTTGGAATGAAAGGAAGCCTCTTGTCTCTTTCTTTTCGTGTGTTTGGTTCTTGAGTGTTTCATACACAATAATGGTAAAGATCGGTTGAAAACCTTTGTGATAAAAAGCGATGAAGGAATATTCTTAGGATATTACGAAGTCGATAAAAGCTTTCGAGTTTACAAGCTGTAGGACTCTTATTGTGGAAGAAACACCTCATTTTGTTTTTTGATGAATCTATTTGTGTTCGAAAAAGCGGGAACATGATGCGATAAAAGTGACTAAGAGGATCACAGTTAAGCCCGAAGCGAAAGATAAATCATTCCTTTGAACACGAAAAAGAAGAAGTCGGTCACTATTACATGATTGGGTGACTCGGACTCGAATAAAAAGTTCGGGATGGAACTCGGGATGGTGAGCCTCGGGAAAACCAACACTCCAAAGGTGACCAATCTGAGCAGACACTAGATTCGGACTTCGGTATGTGATGCCAATGATGATGTAGTCACAGTGAGGCAAATTACGAATCTATCAACCAAAGGGAACAAATGTCTCGACAATGTTACGAATAAATTTCCCAGAGAGGAAGATGATTCTCTTTCTCCTTTTACTGTTGTTCCACAGTTTTCTTGATTTAAGCTAACCTAACATTTCAAATGTTGAGGATACTATTGAAGGGGAACATCAAGAAGGAAATGGTTAGATAGTCATCCTACAAGTCCCAGTTGTGGGTGATCTAAGCGAAGGTGTTAAAACACAAGAAGGTTCCATGGTGAGAGTGCACTATTCTGCTTTGCTTCGCTTTCGGAAAAAAGACACTTCTTTGAGATTGGTGAAGCTCTACAAGATTCTTATTGGATTCTTTCTTATGCAAGATGAAATGAATCAATTCTCAAGGAATGAAGTATGGGAGTTGGTAGATAGACTGAAAAGGCACAATGTCATTGGAACCAAGTGGGTTTTCAAGAATAAAAGAGATGAAAACAACAACATTGTAAGAAACAAAGCAAGGCTAATTTGTTGCACAAGGTTATTCCCAAGAAGAAGGCTTGGATTATGATGAAACCTTTACTGTTGTTGCAAGACTAAAGCCATCAGTTGTTTCTTGCATATCTTTGCCCACATGAAGTTCACGATCTATCAAATGGATGTGAAAAGTGCATTTTCACGAGCGGTGTGCTTAAAAAGAGGTTTATGTGGAACAACCTCCTGCTTCAAAACAGAATGACCAAGTTCTGAGGCTCGAAAAAAGCCTTGTATGGTCTCAAACAAGCACCAGAGCATGGTATGATACTCTTTCTCGGTTTCTTCTTGACCATGGTTTTGTCGAAGGGGATTTGTTGATAGAACTACTGTTAGGGGATAGAAGATGGGGAAGATATCTTACTAGATTCGGATATATGTTGATGACATCATTTTTGGATCTCAAACCATCAATTTGTGTGAAAAGTTTTCAACACTGATGAAAGGCAAGTTCGAGATGTCAATGATGGGAGAGATGAATTTCTTTCTAGGTCTTCAAGTGAAACAATCAAAGGAAGGAATATTCATCAACGAGCCCAAAAGTACACGAGAGATCGATTGCGAAATATGGTGTACGCATTACAACGATTAGGATTCTATGAATACTAACTACAAGATGGATCTGATTAGGAAGGCAAATAAGTGAATCATCTTGATTATAGAGGAATCATTGGATCATTGCTCTATCTCCGCGACAAGTAGGCGGATATAACATTTCTTTGTTGGGATATGTCGAGGATACCAAGCTAATCCTAAGACTAGTCACATGGAAATTTTGCGAAAAGATCTTAAGATATCTTAAAGGCACGATGAATAGAGGATTATGGTATCGGTGATGATAACCTTGAATTAGCGGTTTACTCGGATGTTGACTATGGAGGTTCTTGAAATTGACGGAAGTCCACAACATGAACTTGTCAATTTCTAGGAAACAAAAATGATATCTTGGTTTTCAAAAGCAGACCTCGGTATGAACCCGATCTTCTTTGAATGAATACATGGGCTGCGGGGAAATTGTCGTGCTCAATTCTTTGGCTCGGACAACAATTAAGGGATTATAAAGTTGTAGCCCGATGAAGTACCAATATTTTGTGACAACAATAGTGCCATTGCTATTTCACAAAATCCGGTTATTACACACGGATGCAAGCATGTGGATATCGGACATCACTTCATCGAGAGATCATGTCGAGAAAAAGACATAAGGATGGAGAAAATTCATCTTGATAAACAAAGAGCTGATATCTTGACTAAACCTTTGGGTGAATCAAGATTTGAGAACTTTCGATTGAATTAGGGATGTTAGAACCCGGTGTATAAAATAAAATCTGAAAAATTGAAGATTTTCGGATGCATGAAACTTTCTCGAAAATTCTCTTGAGAAACTCGGATAAAATAAAATCTTGGCCGAGTCTCGAAAACTTCAGATTCTTGAAGGTCGATACTTTCGGTAACATCTTGAACCCATTCGTTTCGATTATTATCTTGACATTTTATCAAGTTCGATTACTCAATAAGGCCGATAGAGAAATTAGTCTGAAGAAGTAATGACTCATATGACCCGTTTATTGCTCAAGTAAAACTTCGGTAATCATTACATAATAAATACAAAACACCTGAGGAATGTTTTGGGCGGGATTATTTTTTTATTCCGGAGAAGGTCAACAGTCATTTAATGCTCTGCCACTTTAATGACCAATGAGGATATTTTGGCGGCTTACTTTTCGGAGATCGTCGGTTCGTATACCCGATTAATCGGAGATTAATCTCAACCGTTGCTTTTCACCTAACCAACACGAATATCCACGATCTCGAAGCTATTTATACTCCTTCAAGTCATTCAAGCCAAAATTTTATCAAACCCTTCGTTCCCAAATCCTCTGCAAATATCCCCTTTTGCCCAGAAATCTCCAAACCCTAAAGCTTCAAATTCTTCAATCTTACTCTAAAATGGCCCCAACCGTGTTCGAGAGATTAGCCATAACCAACAAGCCATAATGCGAGTTCACTATCTCTTGAAAGAACAACCAACTCAAAGCCGGAAAGGAGGCTTTGCATATGATTCGGTTGGCTAAACTTCCTCCATCTAGTCATGGCCCGACCGGACCGGGAGTTTGCAAAAGGAGGTAATCAATTCATCTATAATTTAAAAATAGATGAAAAAGATTGTATGCATTCTTCGATTCAAGGTATCTCATCTAGAGCATTCATCAAAATACATCGATTTTGAGATGGAGTTGTACATTATCCCAAAAATTTAAATGATGTGTTTGAGCTTTTATGTGATAGAGGAGAGGATCTGCGATGTTTATGTCGGGTAGAAAGCGAGTACCTAGATAGGATTGTTGAGAATCTGTGAAGTTTGAGGCAACATTGCACAAGAGGCACCTAAAGCCACAATATCGTGTCTTGATGGATATTGTGAGCAAGTGCATCATAGTCTTCTTGAGGAGTTTTGAGCAAATTAGTACCCGGCTTCGGATTGATGGCGTGATCGAGGCATCTCCCACCTGACTTCAACCGGGCTGAAATTCTTAATCCGGATGGTGGCGGAGCAAGCGAAGGTCATAAAAAAAGTCCAATGGAAATCACGATGAAAAGGCAAGATCCACCATGCCACCAAAATTGCCCATTTTGGAGATGTGCGAGAAGGGAGGAGGATATCTTCGCCAATTCAACCCCATTCCTAAATCCAAAATTCTCTTCAAGCCCCTTTCTTTGTGAAAAAAAAAGCCATCGAGAGGAAAAGAAAAAAGGAAGAATCACCTACTGCGGTACCTTTGAAAGAGACCCGACAAACCGGGGAAGGTTTTGTTGGAGGCAAAAATGGGCGGCAAAAAAATTAATGAAGCGAAGACCCTTGCCCCAAAAGCTTGAAAAATTGGTGGTTCTCACCGGATGAGGATGGGATGATTACGAGGAGAGACAATCACGAGGCCAAAGCGCTCAAAATTTCACCATTACAAGTATTGGCTCGGGTTATCTCTAGGACTCGGGGATCGATCGAGGTGCCAGTGCCGAGACATCACTATCAGAGATAATACCTGTAATTTTACGAAAGTTCGACTGGAGATATTTCACTTGATATGCACAGACAAAGAGCTACTGAGTCGATTCAAGATGCAGTTCAATGACAAGCTAACTCGTGACTATACCGAGGATATTCCATTGTGCCTCGTAACCCACCAGATGCAACCGAGGACTCACGCAATACACTTCGTGACATCATCGAGGCTCAGAGCAGACGTAATTACTTTTAGCTCCTCAGTGATCTATCAAGGATCCTTGAAGACAGGTTACTATCAACCAGAGAGTCTGTAATGGAAGAAGCGGGCGAGGCTGTTAAGGAGAATGAGGATAAAGTGAACGGTCTATCCGATCATACCCTCGAAGCTCAATTATACTTTGACCGCAAGACATCTTCTTCAGATATGACTACAGGTATCCCCTCACAATCGCATTCTTCCGAGATGCTTATTATAGGCGCATTGAGGAGGGGGTGGTGGAATGAGGAATGACCTTCTGACCCACTACTTCTAGGGGTTAGAAGAACAAAGCTCGAGGATGAAAAATTCCGATTTTGATGGTGGTTCGAGGAAGCTAGGCGAAGAAATCAAGCGAAGTTGGTGCCCGCGAACAGAAGACAAATCAAAGATGGAGATGGGGACCAGCGAGGGAATCGAGGATCGATCTCAAATGGAAAAAAGACTTACATTCGATCAACCTCGGTAAATGAAGCTAGCACTCTTGGGTACCTTTTGGCACTATTAACAATTATGCGGAGTTCTCTTTGTACTATCTTTAGTTACGAATTGTCGATCATGTCGGTGAGGCTCAATTAGGCCGAGGAGCTCGGGATGAAGCTTGGGCTTCAGGATGATCAAAGCGGCCTGAGGAAGGTCGGAAGTGGCGAGATTGATCTCCTCCCGTAATGGAAAACTTGAAGATTGAGCGATGGCGACCAAAATTGGTCGGATGGAAGAAAAATTGGCCATCAAAGCTCGACAATGGAAGGTCTTAGCGATCTTGAGCGGTGCGGAATCTTTGTTGGGATTATCTTGAAAAGTATGCTTTTTACTTTGTATAATCGGCCCGATTTCGGACTTATTTCTTGAAATAAATTATTTATCACTAATGCTTTAAATATGATTGAATGTTATATATATTTATTGCATAAGCATTCAATAATTAAATACGTGTTACCTTGTAGTTAATTTAGTGATACCCGATCACGAGAAGATTAAATTAACAGGTCCTTGTAACTATAAAATCGCCATTCACGACCTAGATGAAATGAACAACCATCGCGAAAGGTTGAGGTGTAAGGCTCGATTGGTTTGTCTTGACCAAGAATTACCTTAGTGCATGGTGATCTTGTTGAATAGGACCTCTGAGGAGGATAAATTCTTGAGCCCAACAAGGAAGAATTAGACCTCGGTGGTTCGTTGTTTCTTAACCTTAGATCCTTAAATAGGATCACGTGGGATCGGTAACTATTGCTTTGACTTATCATGGGTAGCGAATCGTCGAGAGATTTCATCGTCTTTATCTTGGGCAATATTATTGGTCGCATGTGATTCTTAAGATTTAATCTGAAGAATGCGTTATGTGCAAATGCGCTTTGCTTGATTTGCCCCCCTTGGGGAGGTTCATAAAGCTTTTATCATACTAAATCTTGCAAGTGGAATTTGTTTTAGGTATGGATAATAATGTTGAACGGTTCCTTGACCAGGATAAAAGATATTAATTAATGGAAAGCTATTTGGTGGCTTGAATTAATTAATGGGCTAGATAATCTTAAACACGGAAATAATGACCCGGAGCCATATTATTTATGTAATATGGGTTAAGATGGATGGTCTGATATTAATTATGTAGTGGGATTAATTAATATTTATGGAACTGAATTATATTGTGGCTCAATATTAGATATTCAAGATCCATTAGAAGGTCGATCTTAATTCTCCTAAAAGGCCCCCCGAGTAGCCCAACATATAGTCCAATAAAGCGAAAAGGTGATTAAAATAAAATAAATATTGTTGCTTATATTTCCTCATTATTTTTGAAAATTATGGATAAAAAGAGGAGAAAAGATTTTCTTTTGAATTTTGTTATGGAATGAAGATATGTATTCTTGGAATACAAGATTATCTCATTAAATTCAAGAAATCTCCCACTTGGTTATTTCATAATAAATTTGAAATTTTTGAAATTTTATGGGCAAGAAAGATTTTCTTGATTTTCTTGAAAAGATATTATGGAAGATATGTATTTCTTGAAATACAAGAATATCTCATAAATTCAAGAAGATCCAAATCTTGGATTCTTGTGCTAAATTTTAAAAAATTTAATCCATAATAGAGGAGGTGAAATTTTGTGGAATATTTTAATTATGGGAAAAAAGAATATATGGGATATATTCAAGATTTCTTGACACCAAGAAAAGTCTTTTCCCCACATTGAAAAACCACCAAAATTTAAATGCCCCCCTCTCCTATAAATAGGGGATGATTAGTTCATTCCCAAGTACAATTCCATGTCTTTGGAAATATTAGCAAATCCACGAAAGTGGTGCAACAAAGTTTATTTTTTCCTTTTGTTAATTGTTCATTAGTATCCTTCCACTTAGGATTGTCGAAAGCAAGGGCTAAGGGAATACTTGGGAAGTCCTTTTGGTTAGTCCGTCAGCCAAAGCCACTTTGCCATCCCGAAGTGCGTTCCGTAAACCCGTAGATTCCGCGTCGTGGGTTTCGTTGGCTTTTTATATCATGATTTGTTGTTGCAATTATTATTTGAATTAATATAGGATTAATTCATGCTAGTAATAATTAATGAATTAAATTTGTATTTAAATATTCACCCCGAATAGATCTGTCTGCGAATCATTCCCCAATGAATACAAAACACTCTCACCACTTCGGATGACCTCCATGGAAGAAAAATTTGAATCTGGTTTTGGAAGTCAATCTGAGTTAAGTCTTTGAAATGAAACAAAAGCACGAGGAATCGTTGAATTTCTAGAAGGGGAAGCCGGCGGAAAAAATGAAGTCTTGATCAAAACCCATTGAGGAAATGAGCTCGGTGCTCATGACCAAGATAACGAAGATGCTTAAAGATGCACTTTTCGGCGGTTTGCCCATTTATCTGAAAAACTGCCTCGTGGCTAAGAACCACATCGGAAGAATGGAAGATGAGCAAGATCGATTAGCGGAGAGATTATTTGTGTGAGCAAAAACGATATCCGTACGGGACACAGCTCTCTCCGGGATTTCTTCCAAACTACGGTGCGAAAGGAAAGGAAGGTGCAGGACCTCGGGAAGTTCATGCACGTGCTTTGGAAAAAGGCGCTCGGAAAGATCTTTGAAATGTACAATTTAGCCCAAGCCTTTAAAAAGTCATACTCTTGAGAAGTTGAAATTTGCTCAAGTGGAGAAGCTTTGTCTACACTTTCGAGTTTACGAGCAAACCAAACTTGAGGTTGCAAGAGAGAAACAGTCTTTAGAACTAAGGTTGGAACAAGCCCGTGGTCTTTGAATTGCCTATGAAAAGAAAAGCCTTGGGCGTTGTTCAACTGTAAGCAAAAGCGTTCTAAGCCAATCCAATCGGAAAGTTGATTTTGATGATGAAGATCTTGAGAACTGAAGTCTCAACCTCGGGAAGAAAGTCTTCAACACCAGAGAGGCTCAAGACTCTGTAAAGCACACGAAGTAGAGAGCGCTTGTCTAAGAACATCTGTGGATCGAAAAGAAGATAAAAGAGAGCGGCGAAGCGAGGACTTTCGTGAAGTTCTGCGAGCAAGAGGAAGGAACATCTAAAAGCAAAGTGGCCCTACTTGATCGTGGATGCCCGTTAAACTTCAACGACATGTGGGAAGAAGTGAAGAGAACCTTCGGTTCAATTACGATGTTCTCGAAATGGCGAGGAAGGCTTTCAGACGAATCGAAGCTTTCATTGAATACGCTTCTCCGCTTCTATCCAAAGTATCTACAAAATTTGGATTAACCTGCGGATGAAGGTGGAGTGCGAATAAAGCCCCGGTCCATATTCCTACCCTCCTCCAAGACTTGGTAATGGTTTGGTAAATGAGAAGGCCATTCACATGAAAAATTGCTCGATCTGTTGGTCGGTTAGGATTAACGAGGGCGGTCCGGACATCATCAAAGAGAGGAATGAGCTGAAGAAATGATTTTTTAGGATGTTCAACCTGGAGGTGCCAAATGATGAAGTCGAGAATGAAGCGGTGAAGAGCGAATCAAAAGGCAAGACGAAAAACTTCGGAAGAATCAGAATCTTTAAATTTTGTCTTTTTGATTTTGTTTGATAAATTCATTGTAATCTGTAGCGGTATACCTATCATCAATGAAGATTTATCATTTTTGCTCAAAATAATAATATCTCATTATCTTATTTACATGTCTTTATTTTTGATATCTTTGAATGAATGTCTACGGAACCGATTGTTGGGAGATTATTTATTTAAAGAGATTCCTTCTTAAAGAAATTGTTGGG